>CM054060.1:52283442-52718225 GCA_028641055.1 Alopecurus myosuroides
ATCTAGTGTCCGGTTAGTAGATCTAGTGGAGAGATTTGGAAGAGGGAAAGTGGGGTAGCATACTAGCTAAAATATAACAAACATGATTGGTTAAATTAGCTAAAAATGGTGGAGGGGTGTGGGGGATTGAGCTAGGAGCACTAATGGCTCGAGTTTGGACTAGTGAGTGAGTGAGTGGAGTGGATAGGGGTGGTGGTGGGTGGCTGGCCGCACTTATATTGAGGGCAAAGATTACCCCAGGCGAATACGGCATGGGATGCGCCTGCGCTAAGGGGTGCTACCCCAGGTGTTTCCTTATCCCAGGCGAACAGAGATGTAGTACGCCTGCGCTAACGGGAGCTACCCCAGTCCACTTTTTACCCCAAGCGCTTCTTCTCTGGTTCGCCTGGGGTATTTGTTATACCGCAGGCGAACCGTTATTCTGTTCGCCTGGGGTAAAGGAAGAGTGCCAGGGGTCGGCGGTGGGTGGCCCTGCCACACTTTACCCCAGGCGCGGCTGAGTTTGGTTCGCCTGGGGTAACAGGCTTACCCCAGGCGCACCGTCTACCTGTTCGCCTGCGCTAATTAGCCCAGGCGCATGGTTTTTCTTGTCCGCCTGTGGTAGGATATGCTGCTATAAGCAAATCTCTAGTAGTGGGTCCTTCACAAAAAAACCCTATTTTTTACACTCGGGACATGGAAAATGGTTTTTTTCCTCGATGAAAAGGAAAACTTCCTCCGTCAACATTGTCCGTGCTTCCAAGATGCATGTTTGTGTGTAATATGGGAACATTTTAACAAACTATGCCATGGATATGAGCATAAGAAACGTCATTTGGCCCAAAACCCAAGAATGTCCGAAGGAGATAGCTAATTTTTGTGAACACATTTCAACACAACTGTCGTATTCCAAGTTTATTATTTTTTGTGTATACTAGGACCTATATAACGACACCACGCGAAGGTCTCGCATCATTTTGGTTTTTTTTTTTGAATTTTTTGGAATTTTCTAACCCCGTTTAAGGAAAAAGTCAAGGCGGCGGACATGACCGTTCGTAGCTAGGGGTTGAATATTGAGAAACTCTTGGTATATCTTTGATGAAACAGGTACTTGTGTACCTAAAAATGATTTTTGCCAAAAATCATGAGCAAACTATGAGGTACCTGTAGTTCAAATTTGACCAGTTTCCAGCGAAATCGGCAGAAACTTCTGTTCTTCAAAAGAGGTGGATGGAAACCTTTTCATATGCAACAAATTGGTTATTTGTTCATATAACATGGTCTAGTATTTTCAAAAATTATATCTCTCAAGTTTTGCAACATATTTGCGTTAGGTCCTTCACAAAAAACCCTATTTTTTACACTCGGGACATGAAAAATGGTTTTTTTCTTCGATGAAAAGGAAAACTTCCTCCGTCAACATTGTCCGTGCTTCCAAGTTGCATGTTTGTGTGTAATATGGGAACATTTGAACAAACTATGCCATGGATATGACCATAACACTCGTCATTTAGCCCGAAACCCAAGAATGTTCGTAAAAGATAGCTAATTTTTGTGAACATATTTTCAACACAACTGTCGTATTCCAAGTTTATTATTTTTGGTGTATACTAGGACGTATATAATGACACCATGCGAAGGTCTCGCATCATTTTGGTTTTTTTTTTTTGAATTTTTTGGAATTTTCTAACCCCGTTTGAGGAAAAAGTCAAGACGGCAGGCATGACCGTTCGTAGCTAGGGGTTGAATATTGAGAAACTCTTGGTATATCTATGATGAAATAGGTACTTTTGTACCTAAAAATGATTTTTTCCAAAAATCATGAGCAAACTATGAGCTACCTGTAGTTCAAATTTGACAAGTTTCCACCGAAATCGGCAGAAACTTCTGTTCTTCAAAAGAGGTGGATGGAAACCTTTTCATATGAAACAAATTGGTTATTTGTTAATATAACATGGTCTAGTATTTTCAAAAATTATATCTCTCAAGTTTTGCAACATATTTGCGGTAGGTCCTTCACAAAAAACCCTATTTTTTACACTCGGAACATGAAAAATGGTTTTTTTCTTCGATGAAAAGGAAAACTTCCTCCGTCAACATTGTCCGTGTTTCCAAGATGCATGTTTGTGTGTAATATGGGAACATTTGAACAAACTATGCCATGGATATGACCATAACACTCGTCATTTGGCCCGAAACCCAAGAATGTTCGTAGGAGATAGCTTATTTTTGTGAACACATTTTCAACACAACTGTCGTATTCCAAGTTTATTATTTTTGGTGTATACTAGTACCTATATAATGACACCACGCGAAGGTCTCGCATCATTTTGATTTTTTTTTTTGATTTTTTTGGAATTTTCGAACCCCGTTTGAGGAAAAAGTCAAGGCGGCGGGCATGAACGTTCGTAGCTAGGGATTGAATATTAAGAAAATCTTGGTATAGCTATGATGAAATAGGTACTTGTGTACCTAAAAATGATTTTTGCCAAAAATCATGATCAAACTATGAGGTACCTGTAGTTCAATTTTGACCAGTTTCCAGCGAAATCGGCAGAAACTTCTGTTCTTCAAAAGAGGTGGATGGAAACCTTTTCATATGAAACAAATTGGTTATTTGTGCATATAACATGGTCTAGTATTTTAAAAAATTAGATCTCTCAAGTTTTGCAACATATTTGCGGTAGGTCCTTCACAAAAAAACCCATTTTTTACACTCTGGAAATGGAAAATTGTTTTTTTCCTCAATGAACAGGAAAAAAAGTATTATATATGATGGAAATTATTATATGGATGTAATATTTGAATTTCTCTCATTTTTCTAATCGATATAGACATATTATTTGTCAAATTTCGATTTACGGATTTATAGATATGAATTTTTCAATATTAAATAGAAAAGACAAAAATGTTAATTATTATTTAAATTAAAGATTATTTGAATTCAAATTTATTACTAGTTATTATTTTTTCTTAAATAATTGTTTGAATTCACAAAATAAAATAGTGTGACATTGATGGTCCAAGGGTTAAGGTTAACAGGATAGATTGGATAATATTGACAACAACACATGCGTTGTTTCTAGGTATCTCACAAGGAAGGAACTACGAACTTAAGCGTGTGGGGGCTGGAGCAATCTCATGATGGGTGACCGATCGGGAAGTGTTAGTTGAAACGAGTAATTTAGATTAAAAAAATGGTTAAAGATAAATATAAATGTGACTATAGTGTGATTAAGTGGTTAAATAAGTAAAATAAAAAAACTCAGAAAAAATTCAAATTTTTTTTGAAAAAAATTGAAATATTGTATCCCTACGCCGAGGGGGGGGGGGGGGCGTCGGCGTATGTACCCCTACGCCGAGGGGATGCCGTCGGCGTAGCCCTTGGGCCAGGCCCGCAGGGACCTCCCACGTGGCCCTCCAATACGCCGAGGGGGACCGTCGGCGTCTGTAATCCGTGGAACGGATTCCGTTCTCACAACGGTGGGTCCGACTGAAGTATACGTCGACGGGAATCTATACGCCGACGGCCAAAGCCCATACGCCGAGAGGGGTGTACGCCGAGGGCCCTACGCCGAGGGCAGCCGTCAGCGTAGGTATACGCCGAGGGGAATCTGATCTTCCCCGAGGGCCGCCGGCCGTCGGCGTCTGGCCCGGTTCCGGTAGTGGCTTTCTACACTTGGCTCGGTGCCAGCATCGCTGAAGAAAACTGAAGACAAAGGCTCACATCTCCGTGCACTAGACTATGCCATCGTCCATCAACCATAAGCAGGTATCTCAGATCTGTCTGCTCAATGAAAGCAAATGAGCTCACATGACATTCTTTTGTTCATACGAAAATATACCACCTCTCCTATAAAAAAGTGGGTGTCTAGCATTCGAATTTTTTCTACAAAAGTCCAACGCACTTGAAGATATAAAAAAATGCGTCTTTCTTATCCTCCCGGAATTAAGTCCAATAACATTTAGAGGTGGTGATTTAAATAGGAGATATGATGAGTTGCACCTTTCCAATACATGTTCTATTTAACTCTATAATATACACTAGTAGGAAACTGCTTATAGCCACCGGCCTACTGCTGGCGAACAACCACATGCGCCCGCCAGCGGTAATTAGCGCTGGGCAACATATATTTTGTCCGCCAGCAATAAAATGAGTACCGCTGGCGAACGATAATATTTGTTTGCCAGCGGCGCAAATGCAGCTATGCTGCCATGTTACCAACAATTACCGCTGACGAACACATTTGCACGTTCCCAGCGGTATAATTGTACCGCTGACTAACTAACGGAGGGATTCGCCAGCGGTAAGCACGTGCACCATGTCCTCTCTCTCCTCCTTATCCTTTCCTCACACACGCCGTCTCCACCACATTCTCCGCTCAAAATCCCAAATCCCCAAAACTCTCTCCGGCGCCCCGTCGACCATGGCCGGGCGGACACCGCTCACCAACGTCGACCCGATCACGGCGGCCGATGTAGGGAGGAGACCCATACCAGATCGAGCAAGCCGTGGAGCTAATGATGACCTACGTCCTCCAAATCCTCCCCGACTTCCTATCTACGCCGCCGGCGGCTCACCGCCCTCTCCAACCCTCGCCAACCTCGGCGTTGGTGACCGCATCAGCGGCCTCCCCCGCGCGCTCCTGCGCGACATCGTCTCCCACCACACCGCCAAGGACGCCGGGCACACCGCCGTCCTCTCCTCCCGCTGGCGCGCCATCTAGCTTTCCACGCCCTTGTCCTGGGCACGCCCACCTCCTCCTTGTGGGCCATCGCGGGCCCCCGACGCCAGCCAACTCGTGTTCCATCACCGCCGCCGTCTCCCAAAAGTACCGTACCGAGCTCTCGCGCTGGGTCCATCTCCTCGCCTCCATGGGCATCCAAGACCTCATCCTCGTCAACCGCCCCTCGAGACGTTGCGCCTCCCCTCAGCCTCCTACTCCTCCGTCGGCGCGGCGAACGCTTCCCGTACGGAGACGGCGTCCTCCATCTCCCGCCCCCGTCCCGTGACCGACGCCAATCCATGGCGCTTGGCCGCGACCACCTCGTCCGAAGCCGCGCGCCTCTTCTTCGTTGCCGCCGCGGTGGCCTCCTCCCCGCCCTGAGGCACCTCGGCCGCGATCTTCCACCTGGCGGCCGCGTCCCCCGATCGGCGGCGCCTCCCGGCGCGCGCCCTGGCCCTGGCCTCCGCCTCCGCCCTCACCACCACCGCCGACGTAGCATAGTCACAGCACACCTGCGCCATCGACATCAACACCTGCACCTCAGCCTCCTACTCCTCCGGCGCCGGGCCGCCCCCAACGGGGCGCTCTGCAACTGGGCGCTCCACGCCAACAGCGCCGAGCTCGTCTCACACTCCGCGCTCAGGCAGCCCTTCGACATCGGTAACTTAATTCGGCCTCCCCGCTGCTCAATGTGGAAGACCACGGTGTGCGACATGATCATCCGGCGGCTGCACGACCAGTGCGTCGTGCTCATCAACCAAGTGTGTGTGCCCACTGCCGCCTATGCGATTGTAGGAGTGGTTTCAGTTACCAGGTGCGCCTCCTAGGCTCTGGAAAATCAGTTTTGTCTAGCTTGCTGCAACTTTTTTTTCTTTACAAGTTGTCAAGATGATAAATTGTCACATTGTATCTACTAATTTTGGCCACACATCAGCCTGTAAGGAACATCCTAGTTTTACCATTAGCTGTTCATGCACTATATGCTCTATTCATTTCATTCATCCTAATTTAGTTCCTACTTCTGGACATTATTTTTACACTGAACTTTGCTGTAGTACCTTTTAATTATCTCATTCTAGAATAAGATTGATTTCTTGTAGGCACTGAATTCAGCCTATGTTACTTTTGTGTAGATTATTGTAGCCAAATTGCCTACCTATCGTGTGTGCTTAAAAAATATTATACCGTTGTGATACATTCATGGTGACAATGTTCTTAATATTTTTGCAGAAGTATCAGGACTAATAGTACCTGCAGAAACTGTTGGGGCACTGGGTTATGGTTATATGTGGTGGAAAGTATGTTTCTTCCCATCATGGCTTTATGTTTCTGTAATGCTCATAATACCAATAGCTGCCAAATCTATAGGATCTATCTGCTTACTCTGTAACTATCATCATTTCTTGTCCTCATAGATGCAATCTAATTTATACATGGTTCCTAAAGCTGCATCTGTTATTCTTAAAACAATTACAATATCCTAAGACGTTTGTCAATATTTTGTTGAAGTACACTTCATTTTCAAGTGTTAATCCTTCTCCAGGGCATCTCCTTTGCAGACCTAATGTATGTCGCCAAGCACAACATGGCAAATGCTGTTTCAAGTATGACTAAATCTGGAGCAAGTTCAGACCTCTCTTTCTGTAAGTATTAGTAGTGTTCCTAGTTCCTCATTGTAAATGATGCCATTTCCATTACTTTCGAGACTAAGAGTTAAATTTATCTAGGTAATAAATGATTTTAACATGGTGCTATCATCTCTTGTTTACATACACTACCACTAGGAATTTTGATCATCCTATGTTTAATAACTGCCTCCTGATTAACATTCTAGTATGTGTCTACCTATCTTTACACTTCAAATGCATCCCTGCATGTGCTTGATAGATGGATTATTATCACTACACAAATATGGAACTTGGCATGAACAAGGCAGCAAAGAATTAAATCAACAGAAACAAATCTGGGATTTGTTACCGCCCCTGCCATTTAAGCAATCATGAACCTACTGCTATGCCTCTATAGACTAACTTTGTGGAGTATCTATTATGTTTTAATTAATGAAGTAGTATTGATTCAAGATAGTTTTTGACTTGCTTTCAGTTTTGTATCTTTAGCTTTCTTACGTACCGAGGACATTGACGCAGGGTTGCAGCAACGACGACGTCCACACGCGGCAACGACAAGGACATCGGGGCTGCAGCAACGACGACATGGACACGGGCTTTTCTGGAGACATGGACACGAGGCTGCTCTAGCGATGACATGGGCTATGGTGCCGACGACATCGACACAATAGCAGCAATCATTTTGTACCATTTTAGATATGATTGACGTAATGGTGTATTCTGAACTATTGAATAATGGCCTATATGAATGTAATGATGTATGAAAACTAATTTTGGTAACGAATATATTTGACATACTACTGTTGTACCTTTATATATTGATGGAATACGAATATACAAGGCAAAGTATTTTTCAGAAAATATACAGTTGGCGAACAAAGTAAAATAATATTGGCGAACAATCTCCTGGCCCAAAAAACATACTGCTGGCGAACACAAATGGCTACCGCTGGCCAACATAAAACATACCGCTGGCGAACACAAATGGTTACCGCTGGCCAACATGTGATGTTCGCCAGTGGTAGCTCTTCCTTACCGCTAGCCAACAGGGCTTCACCAGCGGTAGCGGCTACCAATGGCGGGGTAGCGCTAGCGAAGCCCTGTTGGCCAGCGGTAAGGAAATTTTGTTCGTCACTAGTAGGCTTTTTCCTACTAGTGATATTTTAAAATTTCTATAAGTCCACCTATTTTAACAAAGGGATTATGTAAAAAATGATATGAAATGCGGTGGAGGGGTGGAGTAGAAGACAAGTTCTGACATGCCGCTAGCTCCATGCCAGGACACTAGACACATCCCGATGCACACAAGGTCGTCGCCTTGCACACAGCTAGCACAAATTAGATATAGGAAAATCGATAACCTAGTGGTGGACCCGGTCGTGCACGTGGTGTCGCTCGCATTCCATACTCTGTTTCTACGGTCCAGCCAGAGAATGTGAGCGGGCGGCGTATAGTGATTGAGAGGTCGAAACTTATAAGACCTTTTTTTTAACATAAGCTGGCACTAATTCGCGCTTCTATTCCACGTTTCCATGTAAGACGAGGACGGCTAGAACAGTAAAGTCACAAAATTTATTGGATCACAAACAGAGAATGCGAAAATGCAACTGAGGTCACAAAAGTTTCACTTGGTCGACTACCGAGGATCACGAACAGAGCATTACGATGTAGTCTGCTTTGTCGAGTCCCAGCTTCAGGAACTCACCAAATTCACAATGGATACTGTATTTACCGGTTGACTGAACGGTAGGGGTATTATTCTTGCCCCACCAGCCGTGTTTGGTTTCTGTCCCCTCGCCCAGGATTAACACATTTTCTCTGCTGAATTTCACTTCCGGACATCACCGTTTATGGGCCAACCGACACCGTTTACAAGACAACTACCGTCAGTCTCAAACATGTTTTCCTTGATAAGCTAGGCATCATAATAGGGCGGGTCCTGAGATTTTTAGGACCCGGGACGAAACAGAGAAATTATAAACAAGAGAAAGCCGCCGGAACGCTCTGGTGCCCCGGGACGTGGCAGGCGGCTTGTGGGTGAAGTAGAACCTCAGACCCAATGGAGCCGCCCGGACGCTCTCCAGTCCTCTGCCCTGTCCACGTGACTCATCCTACCGCTGGTCTACACAAGGAATTAAACAATTGATCGCATTTACAAAACCATACCCCTGAGGTGCCTATATATATATATGGTCGTGGTAGCTATGTCAATTGTCATTGAACATAATTAAACATTCACTGACTGACCCATGCTCTGGCTGCAGTCATGAAGGGCTAGCCAGGTCGGTCACGTGCAGTCCGCGACCCTTCTGGGAGTAGGCTATATATACATGAGCGCGTGTATGCATTCCTCAAAGACACCTGCAGTTGATAACATTCAAAAGAAAAATATTCTTGGGACATCCTGAAAGGATTTGATGTACTCGTGCCGAACGTGCAGGTTAAGCAAAACATAGGAGTAGGAAGCATCAGGACTGAGGGGGTAAGCTGCCATCACATTCTTCGAACTAGGTATCGCACAAACACGACGTGTAACACGCTCCGTCCTCCTCATCGCTTCTCTGGATCGTTGGCCTGGACGGCCTCGTGCCCGCACGTGCCGCGCTGTTCCCAGATCCCTATTAACCCAAGGGAACCATGGGTCGCCAGATAGCTGCACCTTTCTGCACTTGGCTCCGTGCGAGCATCACTGAAGAAACCTCAAGACAGAGGCTCGCATCTCCATGCACTAGACTGTGCCATCGTCCTTCCGCCAGAAGCATTTCTTTCAGATGGTGCAAATGAGGTTACATGACGATTCTTTTGTTCATACGAAATACCAACTAAGTGGGTGGGTGTGGCATTCGAATGTTGTTTACAAAATTCCAATGCACTTTAAAATAGAAAAAGAAATGTGACTTTCTTATCACCCGGGAAATAAGCCCAATAACATTTAACACTTGGTCTATGTATTTTCTACATACACTTACCTTATTAGAGGTACTGATTTAAACAGGAGAGATGATGACTTGCAGCTTTCCAATACCTGTTTTACTTAACTTTATAGTTTATTTAAAATTTCTATATGTCCACTTATTTTAACAAAGGAATTATGTAAAAATGATATGAAATGAGGCGGAGGGGTGCAGTAGAAGACAAGTTCTGACATGCCGCTAGCTCCATGCCAGGACACTAGACACATCCCGATGCACACAAGGTCGTCGCATCGCACACAGCTAGAACAAATGGGCCATAAAAATATCAATATGTTAGTGTTGGACACAGTCGTGCGTGTGGGGTCCAGCCAGAGAATTTGAGCGAGCAGTGATTGAGAGGTCGAAACTTTTTGAGTTAAATACGCTGCAGGTCCCAATAGTTATCTACTATGTGCAAATTAGTCCCGGTTATTATAAACTGTAGCAAAGGTGTCCCAAAACTTGCAACACGGTGCAAAAGTAGTCCCAAATAATTCTGACGCTGACACGTGGCATCGTGATTTTGTGAATGCACCCCTATACAACCTCACTATTGTCATCATCCGTGGGTCCTACCAGTCAGACGGCCGAAATAATTAAAAGTTAAGGACGCCAGGTCTCGAACTCGCGCGCTCCAGCACCGAACAAGCATTCATGAACCACCACAGCGAGCATATCTATTTTGTTAGGTAGTTCGAGTTCGCATTTATTATATATCAGTAGGTCGCTTTGGCTCCTATGCAATAAACCGAGGTTCAGATTCTTTTTTTTTTAAGTTCTAGAAAACTATGAAAATAATTTTGCAAGTTAAGTATGTTTTATCGTATAAGCATGCATAAAAACTACACAGATTCTATTTATTATGATCTGCTTAAAAAGGACAAAATCTAAAAAATTGAAAATGTGTACTATTCACTATACTCAGATATGTATATTTGTCTTTTTTGTGTAGATAAAACTATAAAGTATTTCGATTTGAAATTTTACATGTTTGTGGAAAACATCATTTAGATCAACCAAGATTTTTTTTCAGATTTTTCTAAAAACTTTATATTAGAATTTGATATTTTTTTCAAACAAAGAGATCCCTGGTTTCTGAGTGCACGAAATCTCTACTCATACATGGTAGAAAATAATTATTTTTTGTTATGGTGGTGTTACCTGCCGGAACCAATTTTGTAGCGGCTTTCAATATTTTTTCATGAAAGTCGTTTTGTATTTTTATCATAAAGATGCTTGGGACACTAGATAGTACTGACAGCTCTCTGACGTATATCGCATCAGTGCATGATGTGTAGTGGCAAAGGCTGCTTTGGAGAGTTGCGGTCGCAGGTTCGAGTCTTTATGCGGCCGCTCAATTAATTTTAATTATTTTGATCCTACTGACAGGTGGGACGCACGATGACAACCAATAGTGATCCTACTGACAAATGGGACCCACGGTGACAGCCAATAGTAAGGACGTATGGACTATACAAGAAATGTATAGGGTTGCATTCACAAAATCACGCTGCCACGTGTCAGCGTCAGAATCATTTGGGACTAGTTTTGCACCGTGTTGCAAGTTTTGGGACGGGTTTGCTACACTTTATAAGAACTGGGACTAGTTTGCACATGCTAGCCAACTATTGGGATCTCCGCCGTATTTAACTCAAACTTTTTCCAACATAAGCTGGTTTTAATTCGTTCTTCTATTCCACGTTTCCACGTAACCATTTAAAGCTTTGGATCATGAACAAAGAATGGGAAAATGCAACTAAGGTCACAAAAGTTTTACTCGTTTGACTACCGAGGATCACGAACAGAGCATTACGATGTAGTATGCTTTGTCGAGCCCCAACACCCAAATCACGATCCCTCCCGTTTTTGGCCAACACTACAATGGATACTGTATTTACCCGTTGATTGAACAGTAGGGGTATTATTCTTGCCTTACAGCCGGCCGTGTGCTTGGTTTGTGTCTCCTCGCACAGGATCGACACATTTTCTCTGCTGAATTTCACTGCTGGACACCACCTTTTATAGGCCAACTGCCACCGTTTACGGGCCAACTACCGTCAGTTTCAAACATGTTTTCCTTGATAAGCTAGGCCTCATTCATAGCAACTGTCCACTTTGGTTCCTCTTTACTTTTCCCTAGACATATTATTCATAGAAGGTCGAAACTGAGATAAGTTATTTCTTGTACCGATCGAGCCTTCACAAAAATTGGAAATGGGGACGAATATGCATAAACTTTTCTTGCACCAAAATTTTACAAACTAAACCGCTGAGGTTAAGCTAGCCTATGACCGTGATAACCATTTCGTGAGCATAACTGAAAATGCACTGACACATACTCAGAAAATCTGAATGCAGTCATAAAGAGCTAGCTGGCCAGTCGGTCACGTGCAGTCCACGAGCCTTCCCGGAGTATACTACTTATATATATGCGCATGTGTATACGTTCCTCAAAGACAACAGTCGATACCATTCACTATAATATAGTCCGTAACTGTTTTGTAGCAGCCGAGCAGCGGAAAGGATCGATGTACGCCCAAGATAGCTAAGCAAACCATGTAGGATTAGGAAGCATCTGGACTGAGGACGTAATCTGATGTAACATTCTGCCAACTTGGCTTCATTGACGGACCACGTGTACACCCATTCGTCCTACTCCTCGTTTCACTCCGTCCTGGGCGTGGACGGCCGCGTGCCTGCACGTGCCGTCTTGTTGGCGCCTGATGACCATTCACCAAACGAAAGCATGCGTAGCAAGACTTCGTCGCTGGGAACCTTCCGGCACTTGCTACGCTGAAGCATGCGTAGAAAGACTGACTGGCAAAGATCGTCCGGGTAGGTTTTCAACAGCAGTACGGTGATGTGGTGGCACAAAGTCTATATGTAAGACCGACTATATATCACGTCTTTAATCATTTCTGAAATCAGCATTTTGAAGTTCAAAAAATTCCGAGAAGAAATATAAAGGTTGACAAATACATACTCTAAGGTTTTGCAAATTTTTCATGTGAGATATTTTGTTTTCTGGCCTATTAAAAATAACATATCCTCCTAAATCTGATTTTTTTTTTGCAAAACTGTACTATTTACAATTTGAAATCTTGAATTTTTTAACTTTTTACACGACCTAAAATATAAAATATGTTGTATTAATTTTTTGAACACTGATATAAGTAAAAAATTATCTAGCTTACGATTATGTTCAGATCTTTTTAGAACTTTAAAGTAATTTTTAACTTTTTAAAACAAAGCCCATCCTAAAATACGTCTCAATCATGGGCCCTTTGTAGTTTGTGAGTTAACAAACCATTGGACTAGTGTAGCTTCATAGGCGCGCGGAGACACGAGAGAAAACTAATATATGCAATGCTTTCATCCATAATCTAATACTCTCTCCTTTTCACAATATAAGATGTTACTACAACTAAATCATCCTATATTGGTTGTAGTAACATCTTACCGATGGAGGGAGTATAACACCCACTAACTAGTGTTTTCTACCCAATATCCTAACTATGGTTACCGCGCTAACCAGTGTCCCTTCTACCGACTCAAGTCTAACTCGAGTCGGCCTACTCATTCGGATCTTATCCCACTGACTAGTGTGAGATCCGGTACACTCACGGCAAGCTAGACACAGTCCGAGTAGCACTTGAAACTGAGTCGAAAACGCCTTCTAAAAAAAATATCGACTCGCACAAATACCAGTAAGTAATTAAGGCCTTTTCTGGTGTGAAGGTATGTCCAAATCCCATCGTCGTCCCTTTTAGCTTCATCTTCTCTTCTTGACTGTGTGATATGCAATTCAACCACACTAACAATTTAGTCGCATCAACTCAAATATAAGATGTCTGAGACGCGCATGGCCATACTTCCGAGTTGTATTTCACGAGGTCATGTTAAGAGTATCTCTTCAAGTCGGAGGGGAAAATCGCGTCTTAGTGATCCCCCTCACGCAGCTTCGTTCACAAACGACCTAAGCCCAACCTTTAGACTGCCAGTTACAGACAATGTTCAGCGAGAGAAAAAACCGGATGATCCGCAAACTCGGCTAGTGCAAACACCTCATATCTATTGATTCTACTTATTGGGTCAGTACATATTACCAACTACTCACGCCAACTCAAATTGTGGGGTTAGTCCGCCGGATTAAATATTTTCCACAACTAGTGTAAGACGGAACAACATGTCTATACTCTTGACAATTAGAACTTAGTCATCCCACTGTCTTACATATTAGTCACGGCGTTGGTTCCAAATAAAACTCAAACGACTAAGGACAACATGTGTATGAACTAATTAAGTATAAGGTTCCACAATCGAATCACACATTCAATGAAAAGTACAATAATCATATAGCATACAAATTATTGATATAGTATGGAATAATAAGTGATTGCCCCTAGTATATTCCCAACATGGATAACCTTAGAGCGGTAGTGAATGGTTGCGGTCGTTTGCAAGCAGTTCCTTTCATGAAAATAAACGCAAGCGCTCATATACACGGGCATACACCCACCACTATGAACGCACGCACGCACATTCTACCCTAATGAGCAACCCCAAAAGACTGAGATGGCGGGTCTTGAGAGTTGAGACTGACAAAATCACCACAGTCGCCTCGCTATCAGTGCCGGCCCCGGGGAGGGGCAGGGTGTGCGGCTGCCCCGGGCCCCAAAATATAGGGGCCCCACCTGAGTATGCTAGGACTATATATGTACGTATTGTCAGCCCATTAGAAAAATAAATTTTTAGGCTGATGGGCTATGAGGTGTGTGGCCACGGAGGCCAGAGGTCTCACGCACCTACCAATCGATTTGGTTCCGACCTTCCACTTAACGACCTAAGAAATTAATAGCCATCCATGAAATCGGCTCTAGCCTCTAGCATCTTGTCCATCGCACCTGCGCCGATCGCCGTTACCCTTCCCAGGCCGCCACCGCCAAGCGCTGAAAACTCCCCTAGACGACGTGAGGTACATAACTGTTGATCCAGAGATAATCACGTAGTTTGTACGCATGCAGTGCTTATGTACTTATCTAATCCAGATCGCAGGAAGTAATTGCTAGTTAGTCGCCTCGCCGATTTAAACTTCCGGGGACCCCAATCGCGACAAAACGCCATGGTGCCGATTTTCCTCTCTTTTATTTCCCGTCTTCACGCACACGTTGCCTATTTGAGCATTTGAGGTATTTATAGACATACCGTAGTATTCCGAATTTGTACTCTCTCCTGCTTTGATCATTACCAAAGGTATTGCAATCGGAGTGGGTGTAGAGCCATTGTTTCCAATAAACACCATTTTACCATGAAACATCAGTTTGACAAAAGAAGGTATGCATTATTGGAAACACGGCGTCTATATTATTGATTGACAAAACTACAAAAGAAATGGCTCTGAGACCAGAAATATTATTGACAAAACTATAAAAGAAGTTATTCATTATTATTATTTTTAGATAAAATTCATTACTCCCTCCGTTTTGGTATAGAGGCTTGATTAGTCTCGTTTTTCGGGCTAATAAATGGGTGTATCCAACTCTTTTTTTCTACTGGCTCCATTGGGCATGCATGCAATGGTGATTGGGATAGGTAGTTAATGTCAAGGAAAACTTTATTTACTTTACCTCGGTTAGTGTTAGTGGCCTTGTAAAGTAGAAAAAAATTATATTTGGTAGTGGCCTTGTATACAAAAATAGAGAGAGTACTATTGCCATGATGTCTATATTAGGGGCCCAAGTTTTAGTTCCGTCCCGGGTCCCAAAAATCTCAGGACCGGCCCTGCTCGCTATCGAAGGGAACGTCGTTTCCCACTGAACGAATATTTCGGCTAAATGCGATTGCGATGGTTGATTGTTGCCACATCACGGACCAAGCAATGGTTGCGTGCGTGAAGGCTCGATGCTTGGAAAAAATGGTTACGTGATGCCTGAACCGCGTGTGAAGGCTCCATACTACCCGGCCGTGGCCCCTCGGTCATCCTATGTACCGATCAAGCCTCCACACACACACACAAAAGAAAAAAAAAAGAAAAATTGAGCAAACTTTTCTATTGCTAGAATTACACATCTGGTCGCGCTTACAAAAGCCAGACCGCTGAGGGAAGCCTTAAATATATATGCCCGTGATAACCATTTCATGAACATATTTGGACTGACACGTGATCTGACTGCAGCCATAAAGAGCTAGCCAGATCGGTCACGTGCAGTCCGCGAGCCTTCCGGGAGTACTTATATATATGTGCGTCGTATACTTGTATATATATGTTCCTCAAAGCCACCAGTCGATACCATTCACAAGATAAATATTCTGGCAGTAGCAGAAAGGATTTGACGTACGCCGAAGATAGCTAAGCAAAACATAGGATTAGGAAGCATCGGGACAGAGGGTGCAACGAGGTCTAACATTTCTTCCTTTCACCGATCAAGTACATGTACCAGCATTGGTTCTCCTACTTGTTTCGGTCGGTCGTTGGCCTGGACGGTCGCGTGCCTGCCCAAGCCGCCTTGTTGGCTTATCACCAGTCAACAATGAGAACCGTGCGCATCCAGACTTCGTCGAAGGGTTGCTTCTCGCACTTGGCTCCGTGCCACCATCGCTGGAGCATCCTGAACACGTACGTCTAAAGACTGAGCTGGGAAATAGCGTCCGTTTAGGTCTTCCGCTCCAGGGTTGTGAAGTGGTGGGCCGTTTACAAGTTGGGCTGCGAGAATAGGAGGGGCTGCTGGGCTAAAACAATTTCCCAATTATTTTGTCCATGGAACAATTGTTTCTGCAATAGTGAGTTTATTTATAGATATGACCGGAGCTAAAGGAGCTTTAGGATAATTACTCTGCAAGCTCATGAAAAAAAAACAGTGAAGGAAAATCTAGTATACTATATTTTTCTAGTGCAAACACGGTGGTGGAGGGCCGAGCTGAGGTATGCCAAGTACTACAAATATCATCATAGTCTTTAAGTGGTAAGTATTTAGAATTGCCGGTGATGACAGAGACTGATCTTATGTCGTTATTTGATCGTCACCATGGATGGTCTTACCTGTGTGCTGGCCATTAACGGTTTCAATGTGGATCGCCAGCACAATGCGACCGAATATTCTTTGGGCCGGGGTTGGGTCGAGTTTAGGCACTGCAGCGGACCAGCCAGAGCCTCTAGTACGTTACAACACCCGTGCATGTAACATATCGTCAGTACCAGCAGTGGGAATGCATGGTCCGCTATGAAGATCCACGGGGACACACGATGCATGAACCGGCCACACATGACACATCCATTGGTCCGTAATCAAAATTGAAGCTTGGCGCTAAACACTCTTAATTACCAATCGCGTCCTTAACAGAGACGAGTCTGGCAAGGGATTAACGGGTCAGTCACTACAGGAATGGGCTGTTGTGCCGACGGCCAAATTATATGCCGATGGCAATTTGTCGGAGCCGTCGGCATAGACCCAACCAGAGAATCCCAACTTGCGGAAAAAAAAATTAGCTATGCCGACGGCAAATTTTTTTTGAGCTACGCCGACGGCAACGCCGTCGGCATAGCCAAGCTCAATTTTTTTTTGGCTTAATCACCGTTAGCTTTTGCATTCGAACTCGGATTTTGACGTTCTTTAGCTCATTTCGAAAAGGAGAAACATATCTAAATTATCATGCATATTGTTAAAGCTACATTATGAGAAACAAAATCATGAGAAATAATGGAACTAACAATAATGGGTTACCGGTTTCGCATGAGAGGGTTGTGTGGCCTCTTAATCCAACCAAAATCTAGGTGGACCATACCAAGTGTGTACAAGTGTGTTTTGGGCTGTATATGTCAAGTATTCTACTATGTATGTTAAGGATTTCACCTCCATCAGTTTTTTTGAATTTGTTTGATTTTTCTATGAGATGGCAGGCATGACCGTTGTAGCTAGGGCTTAAATATTGAGAAAGTCTTGGTGTATATATGATAAAATAGGTAGTTGTGCATCTAAAAATTATTTTTTCCAAAAATTATGAGGAAACTACGAGGCATCTGTAGTTCAAATTTGACCCGTTTCGAGCTAAATCGGCAGAAACTTGTGTTATTCAAAATAGGTGGATGGAAACCTTTTCAGAGGCAATAATTTGGTTAACTATGCATATAACATGGTCTAGTATTTTCAAAAATTCATCTCCCAAGTTTTGCAACATATTTTTGGTTGGTGCTTCACAAAAAAAAGCCATTTTTCACACTCGGAAAATGGAGAATGGTTTTTTTATTCGATGAAAAGGAAAACTTTCTTCGTGAACATTGTCCGTGCTTCCAATATGCAAGTTTGTATGGAATATGGGTACATTTAAACAAACTATGCCATGAATTTGGCCATTACACCCGTCATTTGGCCCGAAACCCTAGAATGTTCGTAGGAGATAGCTCATTTATGTGAACATATTTTCAACACAACTTTCGTATTCCAAGTTTATTATTTTTGGTGGATACTAGGACATATAGAATGACACCACGCGAAGGTCTTGCATCATTTTGGGTTTTCTTAAATTTTCTGGAATTTTCTAAGCCGGTTTCATGAAAAAGTCAAGATGGCAGGCATGGCCGTTCGTAGCTAGGGCTTGAATATTGAGAAAATATTGGTGTATCTATGATAAAATAGGTAGTTGTGTACCTAAAAATGATTTTTTCCAAAAATCATGAGCAAACTACGAGGCACATGTAGATCAAATCTGACCCGTTTCGAGCTAAATCGCCAGAAACTTGTGTTTTTCGAAAAAGGTGGATGGAAACCTTTTAAGTGGCCAAAATTTGATACACCTTTGGTCTTACCTGCTCCCAGAAGGCCAACGAGGACGTTTGGATTCTGGATGCACCCGGCTTATGGTGGTCGTCCGGGTTATCTTCAACCAGGCTAGCTGGTCGCACACTAGGAGATTACAGTATGTGAAGTTCTTCCTTTGTTTTGATTTTCCGTTGGCTTGTCTACACAGACACACTTTGGTTTCGCTGAGTTGTATTTGGATACGATATTACTCTAGAACTTTTTTAATATAATAAGCCGTGTGCATCTACTAGATGCAGAGGCTGGGTTTTCCGTTTCAAAAATATGAAGCCTCACCTTGTGTCATGTGCTGGCTAAAGTCCATGTGTATTCCTTCTGTTGCATTGTGGAGATTGTGTAGTACTTATAATAAAATAGAATCCAACAACTACAGTGACTTAATTTTCTATAACTTGATTCATCATGCTTTACATAAAAAATTATGTTCAGTTATCACAAGTTCACAACCTTAGTTCTGGGAAATATACAAAATGGTTTTCATGCTATTCAGATAAGAACATGGAGATTTCATGCTTATCAGTGTTGTATCTGTACTCCTGCCATGCGCATGTCCATTTTCACTTATCTCGCCAATACTCACAATTCCAAAAATGGTGAACCAGTAAATGGTTCTTAAACATAACTCTATATAAAGCAGAAAAGGAAACTCTCAGGCTACTTGTGCTGATAACTTGCCCACATATTTTCCATTATGAAGAGATGTTGGCCCTTCCGTCAGGAAAAAACAACTTCACCTGGCATACTTTAAATTATGTTATGTAAGGTTTTTATCATCCCGTCATTGCAATCAACGAACACAACAGCACACATCATCATGAACTACTGTACTTTGAACACAAACGCCCACCGTATACTATATCCAAAGAAACTACAAACAAGAGAACACCGCCAGAACGCTCTCTAGTGCCCCGGGACGTGGCAAGCGGCCGGGACGCTCTCCTGTGCGTCCCGGCGCACTAGATGTTGTATTTTTGAAGAGGATTGAAATAGCATGTAATCATCATGTGATGCTACTTGGTGTGAATCGATAAATGCGTGCTGTCAAATATCCAGATGCTTCCAACTCCTAAGATGTTTGTTAGTTTTGATGGCATTGCGAAACCAATTTCAGCTAACTGCGGAACATGTATAGAAAGAACAAGGGGCCTTTATACTTTCTAATACAACCCTAGCAACATTTGAGTCTACTCATTGCCCAGCTCAGTTATGGAATATAGATTATTTGTGGCATGTATGTTGTTCCATTTCTCGTCACGTGTAAAGGATCACTATTAAATAATATTCACGGTTCAACAAGTATGTCCCTCTTTCATGCAATTAAGTAGTGCCAGGGAGCACATGGGCATCCATATGTTGTCCTGGACCATCTGTCCATCAAATAAATATCCCTTTCAAATACGTTTTGATTCTATCTATTTCAAGTGTAAAATTTATTAGGACGGCCACATGTTGGGATGGATTTGCATTGCCTTCGGTTGATGAACTAAGGGAAGATGAGAGAGAGCCACCACTAGAGAACACACCTTTTGTTCAGGCCAAAAAAACACCTTTAGCCCCGGTTCTGCTACGAACTGGGGCTAAAGGCTCGGGTTCCAGCGGCCCGGCCCGCGTATAGAAAGCACATGGGGCCTTTAGAATCGGTTCGTGTCTGGTACCGGAACTAGAGGTTTCTTCAGACCCGGTTTGTGTCTGGAACCAGAACTAATAGTTTCTTGCGAAAAGGAAGCAACCTTTAGTCCCGGTTCGTGTCTGGAACAGGGGCTAAAGGTCCTTGTCTGTATATAAAACAACCAGCAACACTCTCCTCCTTAGCCACTAACTCATTTTGGATGGAGAATTGTGTGAGATGGTGTGTGCTGATATTTTCCCTCCTATGCATACAAGGTGTTCGATGAAATGCTCAGAAGCAGGATGTCACTTCAGCTCGCACAAAAAAAACATGGTTTAAGTTGTCTGATCCACACTTAATTAATTTTTCTCTTATACCTTTCCTCCTCCGTTGAGGTACTAACTTTATCCTACCATTTCTCATGTAGAGTGCTCATTTATGTAATCACGATGTTCTGTAATGTTTTTTATAATAATTATATAATGCAGATGAAGCGACAATGGATGTACACTGACCGACGCTGTCCCAAGTTCATGAAAGGCGTGGGTTATTTTCTCGATGTGGCACAGGCAAACAAACGGAATAATTTTATGTGTTTTCCATGTGCTCTATGTAGGAATCAGAAGGAACACTCTTCTCACAAATTCCTCACGTCTACCTGTTTCAGTCCGGTTTCATGCCCGGCTATAATTGTTGCACCAAGCATAGAGAAAAAAGGGTTGTGATGGAAGACAACGAAGAAGAATAGAATGATGAAAGCTATCATGATATGTTCCCTGAATACTGTATTGGTACTGGAATGGAAGAAAATGACGAAGAAGAAGCAGAAGACCAGGGACCAGATGAGCCCATCGATGATCTTGGCCAGACCATTACGGATGAGAAGGCAGGATGCAGAATTGAAAAGGTTTGTATCCAAATTGCGAAGATGGCCAGTAAAAGTTGGGTAACACACTGGAATTGCTGCAATGGAAGGCAGGGAACGGTGTGACTGATAGCGGATTTACAAAGTTGATGCAAATAATGAAGAAGCAGTTTCCAAGAAAGAATTAATTGCCCGACAGTACATACCAAGCAAAGAAGGTTGTCTGTCCCCTAGGATTAGAAGTGGAGAAGATACATGCCTGCAATAATGACTGCATCCTCTACCGCTGTGAGCAGTAAGCGAATTCGGAAGCATGCCCTGTATGGACTTCATGGCGTTATAAGAACAAACGAGACGACCCTAGCGATGTTGAGGGCACTAGTAGAAAACTAGCTATAGCCACCATCTTACCACTGGCGAAGGGAATTTCGTGTTGGTCAGCGCTGTTACCGCTGGCGAAGCATGTTTGCGATTGGTCAGCGCTACCACCCTTATCGCTGGCGAACAGGCCAGTCCGTTCGCCAGTGATAAGTGTGGGCACCACACGCTGCTCAGTGCAAACTACCGTTGGCGCACAGACTGGCTGCTTCGCCAGCGGTAAGTCATGTACCACTGGCTCACACTCTGTTTGCTTCGCCAGCGTTAAGTGTGTGTGTACCCGCTGCGAAAAAATACTGCAGGCCAGCTCCAAATCACTCACAAATACACGCTGCGACTAGGTACCGATCCATTCACCATGGCCAGACCCACATCCGATGCCTTATCTCCTTATCCTTCCATACACCACACACACCTGCCTCGATCTTCACTCCTTTCCAATTGCTATCTCCTTCCTCCAGTACACAACCTGCTCACTCCTCTGGCTCCCGCCTCCTTCCTCCATGATCCAGCAACCGGTCCAACGTACAGAGCGCCTCTGCGCCCGTCCTGCATTCGAGAAGTCCCGCTCCCATAGCACCGAGGAGTCCCCGTGCTTGCCGTCAAGCTCATCGAGGAGCAGCGATGCGGGTACGCGCCCTCGGCTTCTTCTTCCATAGCACCGAGGAGTCCACCCAGCTCGCTCCCATGTTCAGCAGCCAGCAGGTGTTCGACGGCGGTGCCACCTCTGCCAACTTCCGATGGAGCAGTCCGCGGCGCTCGATGTGGAGTTGAAGCGGAGCTCAGGACCTGCAGCTCGCTGGCCCTCCCCGCCCCCGGCGTCGTCTCCGCGCCCTGCCTTCAAGCCAATCGATCTAGTGGTTCTTTGGTTGGCTGCGGGATGCCCTGCTTTCTTTGGCTCGATGGTTGCCTACAAGTAGTATATGCTTAGTCTTAGCATGCAATCGATCATGTACTTGTTCCCGTGCATTGTTAACCGATCGTGTACTTGTTCCTCTGGTTCTTTTTAGTACCACCTTCTATACTTATGTCAGTTATATATTGAGATTCTTCATCTATTCGATCCCTATTGATATATTCAGATTTGTTCAGCGTTGCAATTTTGTGGAAAAAAAAATCTGAAAATAGCGCTGGCGAACACGCCGCGCTAGCACTTGCGAACAAAAGAGGTGTTCGCCAGCGGTATTTATAGCTACCGCTGGCGAAGCGCTGTTCGCCAGCGGTAACCCGCACCACTGGCGAGTTACCGCTGGCGAACAGCGCTTCGCCAGCGGTAGCAAAAATATGTTCGTCACTAATAAGCTATCTCCTACTAGTGGGGTGAGCTCCCTGGGAAGAGGGTTCCTACAATGGTGATGTGGTATGCTCTAATAATACCACGACTGGAACGTTTGTTCAGAAACAAAGAGCATGCCAACCGGTTGCGATGGCACATGGAAGACTGTGAGAAAGACGAGATGTTGAACACCCCGCTGATGGGTCATAGTGGAGAAAAATCGAGACAAAGTTCCCGCGCTTTGTAGGTGATTCAAGGAACTTATGGTTTGGTCTAAGTACAGATGGCATGAATCCATTTAGTGAGTGATACGTCATAAACGTATCCCTAATTTCTGATGTTCCATGATCATATTATGCCAATTGATTCATGTTTTCTCCCTTATTTATAGCATTTTCATACGTTTTCCGGGACTAACCTATTAACAAGATGCCTAGATCCAGTTCCTTGTTTTCTACTGTTTTTAGTTTCAGAAAGTTGTTCTGGAAATATTCTCGGAATTGGAAAATTCGAAGCCCGAAAGTCCGATTTTCCCCGAAAGTATCTAGAAGACCGAAGAGGAGTCGAAGAGGGGCAAGAGGGGGCCCACACCATGGGCTGGCGCGGGTCCCCCCGGCCGCGCCAGCTAGGGGTGTGCGGCCACTGGAGCTCCACCTCCTTTGCTCTTTCGCCTATTTAAGCCCCCCGGATGGAAAACCCTAGGCACCTTATAAAAATCTCCTAAAAAGTTCCGCAGCCGCCCTCACCGTCAACCCTAGATCAGGAGGGTTCTGGAGATGTTTTCTGGCACCCTGGCGAGAGGAAATCATCACCAGAGGCTTCTACATCACCATGCCTGCCTCGGAGTGATGCGTGAGTAGTTCATCCCTGGACTACGGTTCCATAACAGTAGCTAGATGGTTGTCTCCTCCTCATATGCCTTCATGTTTAGATCTCGTGAGCTGCCTATCATGATCGAGATTGATCTTATGTAATTCTATATGCTGTGTTTACTGGGATCCGATGAATATTGAACTTATGCCAAGTTGATTATAGTCTTTATTTCATATGTTAATTGTGATCTTGCATGCTTTCCGTTGCCAGTGGTTGCTCTGGCCAAGTAATTGCTAGTGACTCCAAGATGGAGTATTTATGTTTGATAGTGGGTTCATGCCTCCTTGTTACCTTGCTCAAGTGACAGAAACGTGAAGGGGAGGATGTGTTGTTTCCATCAGGGATAAAACAGCGGTGAGAGTACCCGCGTGTATAATCATTGCTTACATTACACACTTTGTTTAATACAATTATTTGTTGCTTGCAACTTAATACCTAAGGGGGTTCGGATGATAACCTGAGGGTGGATTATTAGTCATAGATGTAAATAGATGTCGGTCTATGTATCTTGTTGTAATGCCCGCACTAAATATCATAGTAATCATCATGTTATAATGTGCACTACGGTGCAACCTTTATTTTTCAATTGCCCAGCTGTAACTTGTTCACCCAGCATGTTATTTTTATGGAGAGACGCAACTAGTGAACCTAGGAACCCTGGTTCATTTTCCATATTGTTAAACAAACCACAACAATTTCCTGCTCTCTACTTTCTGCAAGCATTCAACTGTTTTCCACACTAGACGTCTAATCTTTGTTTTCAGCAAGACCGGTGAGATTGACAACCTCACTGTACCGGTGGGGCAAAGTATTTTGGTTGTGTTGTGGCCGAAGGTCCTCCTTCTCCTACTGGATTGATAACTATGGGGTATCCCAACGAGTGCAAGATCTGCACCAATAAGGAATTTTTCTGGCGCCGTTGCCGGGGAGAAGGAAGTCTTCTGGCAAGGGGAGTCTCTCACTCTCAACCTCTTTATTTTGTTTATTGTCTTTTTTTTATTGTTTTTATTCTCTATATTGAAAAAACAAAAAAAATAGTTTACTTCATAGTTGTTATATATTTGCTTGCTATTATTCTGCAAAGATGAGTTCCTCTTAGAATACTAAGTTGTGTGAATTCACTAGCACAAACAACAATGATTTCATTTGCACACCTATTGCTCCACCTGCTCCTATTGCTGCTTTCTATGAGATTAAACCTGATTTATTAAATCTTGTGATGAAAGAGCAATTTTATGGTATTAGTACTGATGATGTTGCTGCCCACCTTAATAATTTTGTTGAACTATGTGAGATGCAAAAATATAAAGATGTGGATGGAGATATTATTAAACTGAAATTATTTACTTTCTCTTTGAGAGGAAGAGCTAAAGAATCGTTGCCATCTTTGCCTAGAGATAGTATTGATTCATGGACTAAGTGTAAAGATGCTTTCAGTGGAAAAATATTATCCTCCTGCTAAGATTATATCCTTAAGAAGTGACATAATGAACATGTTGCTAAAGATAGGGAAAGAATGAAAACTCTGGTGAAGAATTGTCCCACTCATGGACTGACTACTTGGATGGTTATACAAACTTTTTATGCAGGGCTGAATTTTTCCTCAAGGAACCTATATTATTCAGCTGTTGGAGGTACCTTTATGTCCATCACTTTGGGCAATGCAACAAAGCTTCTTTATGATATGATGATAAATTATTCAGAGTGACACACTGAGAGAGCTCCACAGGGTAAGAAGGTAAATTCTGTTGAGGAAACCTCCTCTTTGAGTGAAAGGCTTGATGCTATTATGTCTATGCTTGTTAATGGTAAAGCTCAAGTTCATCCAAATAATATTTCTTTAGCCTCTTTGGTTGCTCAAGAAGAGCATGTTGATGTAAAATTTATTAGAAATAATAATTTTAAAAACAATGCTTATAGAAATAATGTTGGTGGAAACAATTATAAGCCTTATCCTCCTAATAATGGTTATAGTAATCCTTATGGCAACTCCTACAATAATAATAAAAGCTCTATCTCTGATCTTGAAAACATGCTTAAAGAATTTATTAGCACACAAACTGCTTTTAATAAATCTGTTGAGGAAAAGCTTGGTAAAATAGATGTTCTTGCCTTCAAAGTAGATAGCCTTGCTATTGATGTTGATTTTCTAAAACTCAAAGTTCTGCCACAAGATAATATGTTAGATTGATGACTGAATTACGTGCTATATGGAAAAGAGAAGATGAATTGGCTAAAATGAATAATATTGCTAGAGTTTGTACTATCACAACCACTAGTAAAACTGAATCTCCAAGTGCTAGTAAACCTCCTACTATCAATGGTAAAGTAGTTGGTGTTGATAAAGTCTCTACTCCTTTGGTGAAACGTACTAAATTGCCTCAAATTGCTGAAACTGTTTCTAATAAAAGTGCTGAAATTTTTAGAGATGTAGGAGATAATGGTCCTATTACTTTTGATGATAATAACTTTGATTTTGATGATTGTAATATCTCTGAAGTTATTATGTTTCCTGTTATTCAAGCCATATGTTATTTGTCTTTTTCATGGGTTAAATCATTTGGAAAATTGCTCATATATTCCACATATATTTGCCAAAAATTATTGAGTATGTGTCTCATATCGTTAAATTAGTCTAGCTCTGCCCATGATGGTGGCACATCACCGTCTATAGGCCTCCTTCTCGTCTCCGGGTCGGATGCTTCTTGGCGGCCACGGTGAGCACGCCTTCTCGCAGCAGCGCAGGGTCTTCTTAGTCTAGAAAATGGGCCAAATGATTTTTCTTTTTCTTTTTGGGCAAGAACAAGAATTCTTTTTTTTGAGTTTAAGGTGGTCGTATCCACCGCTCTATTAGATAGAAAAGAGTTGACCCAGTTTATGAGGGAAACCGGGTCCGAAAACCGTACAGACTATACACTACCCCGTTTATAAGGAAAACATGGCAGAAAAACCGCACAAACGTGGGGACCCGTCGTCCACACGACGCACGTCCACCAAAAGCCACAAACACACACCTCTGGCTCGGGGCCGTCGCTCCGACTTACACCGCTCGACACCAAAGCCGCACACGATCCGCAACGCCGCACAACTCAGCCGTCTCATAGCCCTTGCTACCAAGACGGCAGCTCGCATTGCCCGGAGGTGATCCAGTCGAGTCGACGAACCCTCTATCCTCATAGACCAAGGTTGCCACTCAAAACACGTGCAAGGGCACGGCCCTGCACATTAGAACCGCCGCTGCGTGGGATCTCGAGGCCGCCGCCTCGACGAACCACCACCGTCCGGGGCCGCTGCCCCGGCATCCGCCACTGGTAGAAAATAGGCCTTCCATACGCTCCCATTAGTCCCCAAAATAATCTAACCGCGACCAAAGGGGTCTTTAGTCGCGGTTCGGGAGGAAACCCGCACCAACTATCTGGGCCCAGTGCGCTCGGTCCGCAGCTGGCGGACGGGAGGGGCTTTAGTCGCGGTTGGCCTGGCCAACCGGGACTAAAGGTCCTCAGGCTGGCCCGAAGGCCTTTAGTCTCGGTTGTCCAGGCCAACCGGGACTAAAAGACCATCCCTATATAGGACTCAGCTCGCTGCACTTAGCCACATTTGGTGTCACTTCTATTCACAATATTCACAAGCGGGGTAGTGGGTTTGCTTTTGGTTCCTCCTATGCACACAAGGTGTTCGATGAAATGCCCGAGAGCATGAAACACACATGATATGAAGTGTCCGAGCCACACTTGAGCTTTGTCATTTGTTTTTCCTCCGTGATCGCGGTTAGCAACTTGAACCTTTCATGATTTGTATTATTTCTAGCTAGTTAGTTTAACAAATGCATGATGGTTAATTATATACTTTATATAATAATAATGCAGATGAATCGGCAATGGATGTACGGTAACCGACTCTCCGGCGAGTTCACTACGGGTTTGAAAGATTTCCTCGTGGTGGCAAATGCGAACAAGCACCGAGGTTTTATTATCTGTCCATGTGCTGAATGTAAGAATCAGAAGGGTTACTCCTCCTCAAGAGTCGCTCACATGCACCTGCTTTGGCACGGTTTCATGCCAAGCTATAATTGTTGGACCAAGCATGGAGAAAGAGGGGTTAGAATTGAAGAAGATGAAGAAGGGGATGATATCGATGTCAACTATCATGAGGCTTTCGGTGATACTTTCATGGAGGATGATGCGGAAGGTGGGGAAGGGTTTGGTGAAGGTGAAGAAGAGGCACATGATGAGCCCGCTGATGATCTTGGTCAGACCATTGCTGATGCACGGAGACGCTACAAAACTGACAAGGAGAGGGAGAATTTGGATCGCATGTTAGAGGACCGCACGAAGTCGCTGTACCCAGGATGCGACAATAGTCTGAAAAAGCTGGGCTGCACACTGGATTTGCTGAAATGGAAGGCACGGGAAGGTGTAGCTGACTCATCATTTGAAAATTTGCTGAAAATGTTGAAGAATATGTTTCCGAAGAATAACGAGTTGCCCGCCATTACGTACGAAGCAAAGAAGGTTGTCTGCCCTCTAGGTTTAGAGGTGCTGAATATACATGCATGCATTAACGACTGCATCCTCTACCTCGGTGAATACGAGAATTTGAATGAATGCCCTGTATGCACTGCATTGCGTTATAAGATCAGAAGCGATGACCCTGGTGACGATGTTGAGGGCGAGAAACCCAGGAAGAGGGTTCCCGCCAAGGTGATGTGGTATGCTCCTATAATACCACGGTTGAAACGTCTGTTGAGGAACAAAGAGCATGCCAAGTTGTTGTGATGGCACAAAGAGGACCGGGATGCAGATCTTTTGGCGAAGGTTGCATTGGAACTTAGTGAGTTGAAGCAGAACGTTCATGGACTTGTGAAAGAAAGATCGGCGCCTGCAGGGCCGCATGAAGATCATGAAGCGGATCTCGGAAGCCAGCAACATCGGAGAAGCAGCGTGGCGTCCACGGAGGCCCGCCTGCAGGTGCTAATGCAGCGATGATCGAGATTCATGCACCGGAGCCTCACTATCCCGTGGATGATGTAAAGGAGATAAAAGAATGTGATCTGCATTATCCCGTGGGGAACATTTCCACGAAGGTAGCTACCGGCGGTGCTTTACCCTGTACACCTGGAGCACTCCACCACAACAACCCCATTCCATATGGCTATGCTCGTGTCACGGTGGAAGACATAGTCCAAGTGTTTGAGGACCTCGAGATTGACATACCTACACATGAAGGGGAGAGAAGACTTGGAGATGTCAAGCGCCAGTTCATTCTATGGAAAAATAAGTACATAGTGTTTCCAGGCGAGGCGCCAAGGCTAACAAGTCCACCCCCCTCCGATGGTTGTGCTGGTGGTGGTGGCGGCGGTGGTGGTGGTGCTGGTTCACCTACACCTCCTTCACGCCATTCGATGCCGTACCCTTATGTACCTAAGACCACATGGGTACCGGAGCCATCACTGAAGCCTATCCCCCAAGGCCTTGGGAACTTAGTGAAGCTGAAACCAAATTGGCCGCGAATGCTGATTATGAGAAATGGAAGGCCGGTCAGAAGGCGCTAAAGCAGCCTAAGCCCAAGGAAGTATATACTCCGAAGGCAAAGAAGTGGGCTACGGGTTTTTTGACGACACCGTCCCAAGACGAGCTGAATATGCCTGACGACTATGGAAGTGAACTTCGTAGGCAAGAAGATATATTGAAGGAGGAGAATGAAGAAAGGAAAAAAAAGTGGGAAACAATTTGACCAGCTCGGGATGCAGAATAAACAATCGATCCTCCCGCTCATAGTGAAAGCCGGTCCGGAACATGACCCCGAGGTCATAGCAGCTGCGGCAGCAAATTGATTGACTGTAGCGAGTGCCATGAAAAATGTGTCCGAGATGGGTTTGACTCTTCGTGCCTCGTTAGGCCTTGAGGATGTGCCAGTAGGTGAGGTAGCATTACAATATGTGCCAAATGGGCCTCTCGTCCAGCCTACGCAGGAAAAGAGTCTACCACCACAAATGCGAAATCTGCTACGTTGGTACAAGAATTTCATATCATGGGCCCCCAAAGAATATGTTTATGCGGATGTTACAGAGCAGCATCACACCAAACGATACTCTGTAACAGTTCATATGAGTGAATTGTTCCAGCTGTTCAATCTGCGCGAGCTCGACAAATCTATCCTGAGTTGCTACGTTCTGTAAGTGATTTATTTCTACCTCATCTCGTTCTTCATTGCCTGCACTATATATATGGAAAATAGTGGGCTAGCACCCGTGGTAGCTGCGTACCCTAAATCCGTCCATTCAATCGCCTTATAGAGCAGCTTTCAACCACCGATCGACTTTAACGGGCGTTCTGCGGCTTCCGTCCATATTTCTCGACCTGACCGAAGAAATGCATCCCATATCCCCTGGCCCCGCACGTCCCACCCTGTCCTTGCATCGTCCTCCTCTCGACCTCCACCCAAGCCTCCTCCCGTCTAGAAATTCCCGGGCTCCCTTCCATGGCTCCTCCCTGCCTCCCAAATCCAAGGGGGCGCCTCCGGCCAGCGCCGATGCGGATCTCTGCGTCCACCCAGGTCGTGGCACGATTGGGGTCAATGGGGACGAGAAGAAGTTGTCCAACACCCCAAAGGATCGATTGCCGTCGGTGTGTGGCTCGACGGCCAGCAGGCGCGCCTTGACGTGGTCCGTGGTGGTCAGGCACACCGCTATAACTGGTTTTCCCAGCTTCCGCCATCTCTGCGTGAAAGAAACGCTCCCGCGGCCGAGATATGGTGCGAGCCGTCCTCTACCAGATCCCCTGCACGGCCACCGCATCCAACGCCCGCCCCCAATGCCAGCCCGCCATCCCCTCCATTCCGGCGTCCTGCACCTCTCCGACCTCCTCCTCGTGCCCCTTTCTCCTGCACGTCGTCCAAATCCGTGGACCTCATGGATCCCCTATGTCCGTGACGCGAGAACCAGGTACCGCCGGTGGCGCATTGTTTGGGGCCGACGATGGAGCAATGCGCGGAGCCTGGTTGCGGAGCTGCGGCTCAAATCTTCCATCTGGCACCTTCATGGCTGACCGATGCTGCTCCCTTCCCCATCGTGAATCCAGAATTTCAACACAAGGCCTGGCCGCCTCCACTGTTGCTCGATGAAAAATGGGTTCGTGTGTTTCCGGAGAACGATGGGTTCATGTGTTTCCGGAGATGAAAAATGGGGCCATGGGAGAGATTCGGTGCTGGGCGTCTCGGGCAGCGCCGCACTAGTGGAGATGGGCTTTTTCTAATGCCCATGCGGTGGAAGGCTCCATTAATCTAGCCGGGGACTGGTGTTTTTTCGTGATTTTTTCGTTCAAATCTGAGGGTCGGGGCGGGCCGTGGCCGCCGTCGGAGAAGCTGGACGGTCCAGGGCAAGGTCGAGGCGGCCGAGGTCCGCGGTGGGCGCCGGTTTTTCTCGCGCTGTCGAGAGAGGCTGGTCTGGCGCGTCCTCGGTCTCCCGGCGACGTGCTGGAATCCGCAATGTCGATATGGAGTTGGGGACGAGCCGTAGCTGTATCAAGGAGAGAGAAAGTGGGGGACACGGGAAGATTCTTTTTTGTTAGCCAGCACGGAACGATTTTCTTACCCAGTGCGCATGATTTCTACCACCGAACCGGCGCAAAATTGAGGACGGACGGGTAACAGAAGTTTGTTCCCTTAACAGACGTTAGTGGCAGCACGAATCACAGAACGCCATCGGAGGGCAAAGAAGGCATGCGTACCTATCATCCATGGTAGCAAATCCGCGTCGTATATATATATATATATATATATATATATATATATATATATCTCCTAACTATATTGTTGCGTACGCTATTATGCAGATTGAAGATTTGGGAATGCAAAATAAGAAACATCCATGATGTTGGGTTCATTGACCCACAAATCATTAATGGATATGTGTTACAAAATCACCCCGAAGATGTGGAGAAAGACTTGTACAAGTTTCTTACAAAGCATCAACTCAAAAGTCATATTCTATTTCCTTACCATTTTGGGTGAGCGTTTCTCTCTTGTGCCCGTTCTCTTTTGTTTACTCCATGCATGGTATGTCTAATCGATCAGTTATGCATGACTGTGCATGTAACATGTCCGCAGGTTCCACTGGATTCTGCTAAAAATTGAACTTCACACCTCCATAGTTTATATCATGGACTCTATGGATTCAGATTCGAAGCGTTCGACCGACATGGGAAAAATGTTGCAAAAGTAATTATTTTCAATTATCTGCGCTCTATATTGATCGGTCTCTTTTGTTCATTTCCTAATATGCAGTAGCTAATAACTCCCTTGTTCATTTAATTTTCTTTGCCCTGTAGAGTTTGGAGACGGTTCTCAGGAGAAATTATCGGTGAATTCAAACATCAGCTAGATTTTAGAAATTAGTTAATGTGGATAAGCAGCCACCGGGGACCAATCTATGTGGATACTATGTTTGTGAGAACATCCGGAGAGAAACCTCTGAGAGGAAGGCGTCCGATAACTTGCGGAAGGCGACGGATAACTTGCGGAGGAACCTTAGTCCAGAAGCTCGCTTCCGACCAATTTAAGAGGAATTAGCAGGATTTTTCCTTAGACATGTCATCAATCCTAAAGGAAAACACTATACGTCCGACGACGACCAATTCAAGAGGAATTAACTGGATTTTTCCTTATGCATCTCCGAGATTGAAACTTGTTCGAAGTTGTGTATGGAAACTTGTTCGAAGTTGTATATGGTCACCCGAGATTGAATATATATTATATATTCCTATTGAATTATTTTTGTTTGAAGTTTCATATGCATGTATATAGTAGCGTAGAATATATATGTGTACTGAAACTTCATCAAAATTAAAATAAAACACAAAATAAAATATAAAAGAAATAAAACAAAACAAATTAAAAAGAAACCAGGTTTAGGGGGGCTAAAACCCTAAACCCGCGGAGGAGGCCTTTAGTCCCGGTTAGCCACGAGAACCGGGACTAAAGGTCCTCCGCCCCGACGGACTCCTGGCGCCCACATGGACGGACCTTGGCGCCCACATGGACGGACCTTTAGTCCCGGTCCGTAAGAGGCGCGCCTAAAGGGGGGGGGGCTTTAGTCGCGCATATGTAGTCCCGGTTGCACGGCCGGGAATAATGGCCTTTGCGAACTGGGACTAAAGGCCTATTTTCTACCAGTGCGCCTCCCCTGACAGCACAGCCACCGCCACCGTCCTCCACGAACCAGCCACGTCGTGAGGGCTAAGAACCTCCAAGACGACGCCTCCAACAAGGTAGCGACGCGTCCGTCGCCGTCATCCGCTCCCCATGGAGCTTAGGCTTTCACCTGGGGTTCTTGGAACCACACACGTCGGTCGGGATCGAGGCCTCCACAACAACGCCAACTAGAACGAGAATCACGTCCGGAAGCGCCATCGTTGTTGGCACCGACCGAGTCGATGCAAGCTTTCGCCCGGAGCTCGATCCGACCACAAGGCGAAAGGAGCGGCGAGGCATGTGGCGGGGCCATGCAGTCAACAACCGAGAACCACAATGCCATCGGCGCCCCCTCCAACAAAGCCACCAGCACGCCACACCTCATCCATCACCGGGCATCGCCGGTCGCCCTCCGCGGCAGATGCCGCCATCGATGCCGGCCAACCCAGCAGCTCCGCCCCCGCCTCTGCAACCTCCCTCCAAATCCACATGAAGCAATCGCGCCTCCACCTTGACCGGCCCTCGCGAGCCCAGATCGGGCCTGCAGGCCCACGCGCAACCCCCGCCCGCACCACGCCACGGGGGATCCCACGACGCCGGCAACCGAAGGGATAGTGGCTGCGCCCCGTGCAACTCCGCGGCAGCGGCCAGGCGGAGGAGCGAGGGGGAGGGGGTGACGACCGGCGGCGGCTAGGGTTCCCCCGAGCCGCCAGGGAGGGCGACGCGGGGGTCGGCTCCCTAGACGACTATTGAAGCCAACCTTTACATCCCTGAACAAGAAATTCTTGGAGATGACCATATGCTCCTTCTCTGATTTTCTGAATTATGTTCACATTCACATTGCGACATAATGTTACAACGTGCTCGTTAGTTAATAGCCGGTCGGTCTCGAAGCGGCTGAGCGTTTGGAGTTGAAGATCTTGCCGGTCTGGGAGATGGAGAATAGGCCATGTAGCTAGATGATCTTGTGTGTGATCCGATCCTGCACGAGAAAACGAGAGGAAACGGTAGAGTACGCCGTCTGCAGGTGCATGCATGTTTCACGTGCCATGGAGAGTTTATTGGTGATACCACCCTGTTGGGGTTTCCCGTGCTAGATGATATTTAATTAAGCACCGTTGCACACCTAAAGCACTAGATATTCCCTCACGTGCAATGCAGGCATGCACCAGTAAGCATAATTACATAAACCATTCTAATGCCTGTGCTGGGTTCTATAGTAAAGATTGTAAAACGCGGCTGGCTCGCGTATCGTGTATCAAGACTCAACCAGGAAAGAGTCTGGATGAGCTGGAACCGTTGTAGACCTCTGTACTCTAGTTGCTGAACTCGTGACAGAGATAGTGAACGCATTAAATTTTCTTCAGAGGTCTACTATGTTTTTGAACAAAAATAGAACCCTATACAAATTAATCTTTTCGTACGCTGCCTATTTGCATACTCTTTCTCTAATCTGAAATTAAAAATAATTCATCTTCTAAACTGTTAATCTGATTAGCGGTTCACGTTGTTGAATTTCATTCGACTAGGGGTTCAAGATAGATCGCATCTCACTATGTTTTAGCTAAAAAAAATTCATTGCGTCACTTTTCAGATTACTTTACCATGTTAGCAGATTACTACCAAAAGTTTACCACGATAGTTATGCATAGCTACTGGGTAACTTTAACATGTTTTTACTTCTCGCAATGATCTAAACAGTTAGAGAACATGCATGCCATCAAGTGTTTCCAAAACTAACAGTTGGTATCATACCATAAAGAGTAGTATGGTGCAACTTTGCATCGATGTACAATGACGTATAAGAATCGGACGACCAAGTTATTTTGATCAGGTAACTAAGTAGTTCAGTTTGTCAATTATATGAGTCACAAACAATATGACAACTATTTTAAGTATATTTATTTATGATTGTGTTTACCTTTTTATAGTAGTAAAACGTGTCGATGTTCTGTACTCCCTCCGTCCGGGATTACTGAGCTCCTAGTGAAAAAATATTTGTCCAGCAATTAGCCTCCCACAAGGCCCCTAAGAATTAATTCTTCTAAAAACCTGTAGCCTAATTATTGCTTAATTGCACCCGCAGCCCCACTTTCTGCTCTCTTTCTTTTAACTGCCCAATGCATGCTAGCATGCGCACGGTTTGCCTGGCAACTTTGATTAGGTTTTAATTGAAAATTTTGGAACTCTCGCTCTGATTGGCTCCTGTACAATCAGTAGCTGCATGCCCTTGTCGCGATGCAAGACAGTACAAGCCCAGTAATCCCGGACGGAGGGAGTAACTCGGTGGGAATGTTTATTTAGTGTGTAAAATCCTCATATTCAATTATCTTGCCATTCATGGATGCTTTCGGCATCTCCATGGTGATATGATCGGTGTTGCAGAACTTTAACCTCACCGTTAATGTCGTGTTCATGTGAGTGTCTTTTGTTTAGCTTGTCACTGTTACTTCCTCAGGTTGCATATTTTTTTGTGAGGCATGAGTTTTTATTAAATATGGTAAATTATGATTTTAAAATGCATATTTTAGAGATTAACAACAAGTCTTCACTCTCAATATTCTACTCTTTTGAGACAACTACACTGTAATCTACTAATATGTCAAACATGTTATATTCAAGTGACCAACAACTAATCACAAAGTCAGTTAACGGACTGAAAACATAGTGAGACCATTGTAGACGTATCCCATAGCACTACAAAGATCACATGCCACATTTATGTGATGGCATCAAGAATACACCGTCACTAGGTGGCCATAATTATCATGTTACTTCGTGCTCAAAACCAGGTCCGTGGAGTAAGAAATCCCGATGCTTCCAAGTCCAACGTTGTTTGTTAATTTAATGGCATTCTATACTTAATTCGAACTAACTATAAAATTTGTGCACATTACTCAAATGGCTTGTAGTTGTGGACAAACCATTGACTGAGCTCCAGAATTTGCTTTGCTCAGATATGTGGGATGGTGATCATGTATTTTCTCTCATGTTGACATGCTTAAATAGGGGCACTACTGCCTCAAACAATGTGGTGCAACAACCATACTCTTCAGTCCTGTCATCAGGAGCACATTGCACTAACATACTGTTGTGAGCATCCGCTAAGGTAGGTTAAGCCTATGACCATGATAACAGTTTCATGAACATAATTAAAATGCGTAGACACCTTCTCTGACTGCAATCATAAAGAGCTAGCTCGACCGGGCACGTACAGTCCGCGAGCCTTCCAGCACGACTGCCTCATACAATGTGGTGCAACAGCCATGCTCTTCAGTCCTGTCATAATTAAGGAACACGTTGCACTAACATACTGTTGTGAGCATCCGCTTGCTTAAACAAGTAGCTCCCTTATAGATGTCCTTACATTATGTGTATTTTATCACTTAAGTTCTTTGCAATGTAGTTTCCTTAAATTATGAAATTTTAAAAAGAGTATTTCACCTTGTGCATGGATTGGGACTTAGATAATAGAGGTGGAAAGAGAGGGAGGGAGCGTAAAAATTAACAAGCAACAATAATCATGACGTTAACGAAGCAGAACTATGGTTTGAAAAAATAGAATATATTAAGCACAAATAAATCTAGGCAGCTAGCAATCGACAACGAATCTATATATAAACTAAAATATTGTTATGTTCCCGATCTATCTCAAACCTCAATTCTCGATACAAAGTTCTCACTGAGGAACAGGGAATTGGGGGATTTTAGCTAGAGAGATAGGAAAGGGATTCGAGTGGAGAGCCGCCGAGTCGGTGTCTAGTTCTTCCACACCCGCACACGAGTGAGATCCCGTTCTACTTATACACCCACGTCCCACACCAACCCTTCTCGGTACCACGCGTCACAGGTACCGTGGGATGGGCTTCCTTGGCCGGTTGCTTCTCCTGGGCCCTGGGCTGCTTGATGTCTTCGTAGGACTGAACGTGGTAGTAGACGTGGTGGCAGGGGATGTGACATTCCCACCCCCCCCCCCCCCCCCCCCCGGTTGAGAACCAGCTTGGGGAAGCGGTGGAGTAGCTCGTGCTGATCCTCCCAGGTCGCCAGGGCCGCTGGCTGGTCACGCCACACCACTAGCACTTGGGTTCGCGCGTCCCCGCCTCGCCGGTACAACCGTGTCTCTAGAATCTGCACTTGCTCTGGTTGCGCAATCGTAGAGGTAGGCATGTCCGAGTAGAATTTGGTCGATGGAGGCACCGCTCGCCGAAGTTGTGAAACGTGGATCATTGGATGAATCTTGCAGCTATCCGGCAACTGGAGCTTGTACGTGGACTCTCCCACTTTCTGCAGCAACTGAAACTGTCCAAAATAGCGAAAAGCTAACTTGGGGTTAGACCGGCTTGCCAGTGTTGTCTGAACATAAGGCTGAATCTTCAGAAACACCCAATCGCCCAGGCGAACACACGCTCTGTGCGTCGGCGATCCGCCACATCTTTCATCCGTTGCTGCGCCCTACGGAGATGTTACTGGAGTAGAACCATAATGTCCTTGCGATCCTGTAACCACTATGAGAGCTCTGGTACTGAACAGGCAGCTGGGTCAGTAATACCAAAATGACACGGGGAAAGAATCTCAAATGGCCTTTTGCCTAGTGCTGAATGTGGTGAAGTATTGTACCAAAACTCCGCCAAATGCAACCAGGAATGCCATTTGGTAGGGCATGAGTGAGCAAAGCAACGGAGAAAGGATTCTAAACACTGGTTGACGCGCTCAGTCTGCCCGTCAGTTTGAGGATGGTACGCCGAGCTCATGCGCAGTTCAGTTTGGGATAACCGAAAGAGTTCCTTCCAGAGTGCACTCGTAAACACTTTGTCGCGGTCAGACACTATCGCAGCTGGTAGCCCATGTAACTTGAAGATGTTCGTGATGTATGCTTGCGCCACTTGAAAGGCAGTGAAAGGATGCGCAAACGTGATAAAGTGTGCGTATCGAGAGAGTTTGTCGACCACCACCGATATAGAATTAAACAACGCTGATCTAGGGAGACCCTCAACGAAGTCCATCGTCACGGTGTGACATACGTGTGGAGGTACTGGGAGCGGTTCCAACAGACCTGGGTAACGTACCCGCTCCGGCTTAGCTTGCTTGCAAATCGAACTTTCGTCGACAAACTGACGCACGTGCTTCTTCATTCTTAGCCATGGGAACAGATTCCTCACGCGTTGGTAAGTTACGTCGTAGCCAGAGTGCCCGCCTATCGCACTTGCGTGCAAAACTTGCAAGATCTTGTGCTGCACTAGTGAGTTACGGCCAATCCAGATGCGCCCATTGAGTTTAAGGATCCCTTCGTCCAGCGAGAATGGACTCTTTCCCCGACCCCGTAGTGATCTTCGCCAACAACTTTTGAGCCTGAGGATCAGCCCGATACCCCTGTTGGACCTCGTCCAGCCATTTAGGTAGCCCAACGGATACTGTTGCTAATTCCCCATCTGCCGGCTTCGGGCATCGCGAAAGTGCGTCTGCTGCCCTGTTCTCTAGCCTTTTTTTGTACAACAATCGGTAACGGAGGCCAAGAAGTTTGACCATAACTTTCTGTTGCCGGGGGTGGAGATTCTCTGATCCTCCAAATGTATCAGGCTCTTCTGGTCTCTATGGATCACAAATTCGGCAGGCTGCAGGTACGGTCTCCAATGGTCTACTGGCACCATAATAGCCAAAGCTTCCTTCTCATACGGCGACAACGCGCTAGTCCGTGGACCCAAAGCTTTACTGAGGAACGCCAGAGGATGTTTGTTCTGTAACAGGACAGCCCCGATGCCGTGGTCAGAGGCATCCGTCTCGATTTTGAACGTTATCGCGAAGTCGGGTAGAGCTAGTACACGGGCTGATACAAGAGCTTGCTTCAATGCTGCGAAAGCTTCCTGCTCCAATTATGTCCACCGGAACGTCGACTGCTTTTTGAGTAAGTCTATCAGTGGGCGACTGATGATGCCAAAATTTTGCATGAACTTGCGATAGTACCCCGCTAGACCCAAGAATCCGCGAACCTCCTTCACATTGGCTGGCAGAGTCCACTTCTGCACGGATTGAATGTTCTTGGTGTCTGTACGCACCCCTTCCCCACTGATCTCATGCCCTAAGTAAATCAAGGATCTCTGAAAGAATTTGCATTTATTGCGCTTGACCTTCAATTGGTGTTTCTTCAGAATATTGAAAACTTGGCGAAGAAGGTACAAATGTTTTTCTACATCTGCGCTGTAAACCAGGATGTCATCGATAAAGACCAGCAACACATGCCGCAGCAAGGGCTGAAGAATAGGATTTATCAAATTCTGGAACGTCGCACGTGCTCCAGTAAGCCCGTATGCCATGACCTTGAACTCACAGTGACCGTTGTGATTTTTGAAGGCCGTTTTGTGTTCATCCTCCGGTCGCATCCTTATCTGGTGGTATCCTGCTCTCAGGTCCAAACTGGTAAAGAGGGAGGCGTCGGATAACATCTAAAAGCTCGTCGATGATGGGCAACGGATAACGATTCTTCAGCGTGATGGAATTCAACTGTCGAAATCGACACAGGAGCGCCATGTCAAGTCCTTTTTTAGCACTAAGACGTCCGGTGATGCATAAGGACTTCTGCTAACTTGAATTATTCCCTGCTCTAGCATTTGAGCTATCTGCTTCTCGATCCCATCTTCCTGAGCTGGATTATACCGATAGGGTCGCCAGTTCACTGGTCGAGCACCTGGTAGCAATGGTATGGCGTGATCAAATTGTCGTGGAGGTGGTAGCTCGCTCGGCTCGAGAAACAGGTTGTCAAATTCAAACAACAATGCCCGTGCTTCTTCGGGCAACTCTTTTTGTTCTGTATCCGTAGAAGATCGCATCAGGTTCAACTGCACTATGCGCGACACTTTGGAATGGTTGATCAAATGCTTCAACTGATCACCAGACAGTTCTGCACGCCGGGATAGGTCAGGTTGTGCTCCTTGTAGTGAAACTGTCAGACCCTGTTTACTGAAACTCATAGTTTGCTACTGCCAGTCCACCTGCATGGGCTTGTGTGTTTTGAGCCAATCGTAGCCAAGGATCACATCATAAGAACTGAGAGGAGGGATTTTTAAGGTATTCTGAAATCGTTGCCCTTGCGTCCACCATTCACATTGCACCAGCTTGGTGTTATAGTGCATAATTCCCCCATTGGCCACCTGCACCCTCAACTTTGTCGTTGCTTTACGTTGTCCCTGCATCCGGTCAGCCAGTTCGGCGCTGATGAAGGTATGAGAGCTCCCCGAATCCACGAGCATCAGCACAGCTTGTTGTTGTATCAACCCATGTAATCTCATAGTTGATGCAGCCAGTCCCCCTTCTACCGCCGCGGCCGACAATTGCACGAAATTTCCTCGTTCTTCGCTCGTCGCAGGTCCTAGTGTTGGTCTCCCTCCTCTTCAGGTTGCAAGAAGGCTAGCAACTCCTCCACAACATGAAGTTGGACCGTGGAAGCACAAACATGGTTAGGGCCCCAACGTTCACCGCAGGTGAAGCATAGGCCCCGAGCTCGACGATATGCGTGGAGATTAGCGATCTTGTCGTCCTGCGGCGCCCCTCTGGCATTGTCCATTGGGCGGTGTTCATCACTGGGTGTTGGAGTCGAAGAAGCCCCACGCCCACCCGGTGGTTGTAGTAGCGACATCGTCCTGAGCGGAATGGTCCGTGGGGTATGCGTGACCTCGATGCGTCGGTTCTCCCACCGAAACGAGTCCAGAACCTCTTCCTGCAAGATAGCCAAATCCACAGCAGTAGAAAGATCGACATGTCTATGCAAGACCACAGCAGCACAAATTTCTTTATGTAATCCATCTATAAAATGTGTAACGAAAAAAATCTGGCTCACACGAATTGTGATGGGCAGTCAGATTGTGCATCAGCATGTTAAATTTGCTAGCATATTCTACCATTGTACCCGTTTGCTGCAACCTAGTAAGCACTCTCAAATGGTGCTGGAACTCTGATCTACCAAATTGAGCACAGATGGTGTCTGCAAATTCTGTCCAGGAAGTGAATTTTGTGTGTGATTCGATGGCTTGTAACCAAGACAGTGCATCCTCAGTAAAATACATTGCCGCACAATTAACCCACGTATCAGGATGCATCGAGCAAACACCAAAGTAGCCCTCGCACTTGAGACACGAAGCGCGGGGGTTCTCCCCTTCGAACAGAGGGAAATACACACGCGGGGGATGGGGAAAACGCTGATGAAATCCACTCCTAGAAACCCTGTCGGACGAATCAAAGGAACGGAACGTACCCTTCGCCAGGGCCCCGTCTGATAATCGTAGATCATCAGAGCAGTTATCCCGTTGGATTGAGTCGTCGCAGTGGCCGAATTGCCCGTGACCGTCGTCACCAGCTCGACGAGAGGATTGTCGCGTCCGCCGGAGACGGTAGTAGAGGGCCATGGCCCGTGGGTGATGTAGAGGCCGATCGCGTCACCTCGATGACACGTGTGCGAAGATCTCCGACCTCGTCTCGCAGCTCGGTCATGGCGCGTTCCACGTCGGCCCTCCATGCCGCGAGCTCGAGCACCGCCGGGTGCATCTCGATGAGCTTGGAGTTCATCGACGAGATCGCCGTAGTGATATCTGCCAAGAGCTTGGCCTGCTCCTCCATTTCGATTGATTTGGTGTGGCGGGTTTGGATGATGGAGGGGAATCTACCGGCTTGATTGGAAAAAAATTTGATGGAGAATTTTGGTGGAGGATAACGTTGGCTCTGATACCAGTTGTTACGTTCCCGATCTATCTCAAACCTCAATTCTTGATACAAAGTTCTCACTGATATAGGAACACGGAATTGGGGAATTTTAGAGAGATAGGAAAGGGATTTGAGAGGAGAGCCGCCGAGTCGGTGTCTAGTTCTTCCACACCCACACACGAATGAGATCCCGGTCTACTTATACACCCACGTTTTGCAGCTCGCATTTAAAAAAAAATACACCCACGTCCCACACCAACCCTTCTCGGTACCACGCGTCACAGGTACCGTGGGTTGGGCTTCCTTGGCCGGTTGCTTCTCCTGGGCCCTGGGCTGCTTGATGTCTTCGTAGGACTGGAAGTGGTAGTAGTCCGGTGGCAGGGGACGTGACAAATATGTGCTTTCAACATGCGCCCATCTCCAAAGAAATTACTCCCTCCGATCCATATTAATAGGGGCTAAAGTGGATGTATATAGCAATAAAACATGTCTAGATACATCCATTTCAGCACCTATTAATATGGATCGGAGGGAGTAAAAAAAAGAGTGAACGTCTGCACGGGACTGATCGTCAGCATGATCCACGAACACAAATAACCTTAGACCGACCGTTGGTTACGGCACGTACGTGCCTACGGCCTGGCCATCGCACGAGAGAGCCTTCCTGCGAACCGAAATGCAAGAGACGACATTCGGCGGAAATCGAGTTCACATCAGTATCACACGTGCATGCACACGGCGTTCAGCGCGTTTAGGTTAGCCTTTATGTGCGTACTATGGAGAGATCACACGTCACTATGGGTATAAACAAAAACGCCGACGTCCACGGGGTATGCCGACAGTTTTTTGTCGGGGCCGTCGGCGACCCCAACTACGCGGACAACTGAACGGTGCTAGCTAGTTCTGACTTAGTTAGCCCTTAATTAGCAGGCAAATCCATGCCACGTACGCTGTTGGCTCCATGCAATGCATCATCAAGTGTTGATTATCCGTTGACGATCGAGGGTGCCGGACTATTAGTTAAACCATTTCCTTATGGATTATCTCCTTCTCAGACGACGCCTGGTTTCTGCAATGACGATGCGTACGTGTGAAACGGCCCATGTGCTGATGTGCATGATACTTCGTCACTGCCATCCAAGCAACAGATTTCGCAAATCGCAATGTACAGCGTCGACGACCGGCGTCATCGCTGTCGACCTAGCCTGGCTGCGAGCACTACCTCCTCGATTGATCAAAGCCCCTGTCGACCTAGCCAGGAGGCGGTTTTGTCCCGAATATTATGTGACAAGGTACATGCATGTTGCATATATACAGGTTAATGTTTAGTATTACCTCCGTTAAAACTGTCGCATGCACATCCTCCGACAATTTTTTCGGATCGGAGGGAGTACTTAGTAGCAGTAGTGGGCTATGACCGTGAACGTAATTAAACATGTACTGACTGACTGACACATAGTATGAATGCAGTCATAAAAGGCTAGCCAGGTCGGTCACGTGCAGTCCACGACCCTTCATGAGTACTTATATATGTGCATGTAGTGTATACGTTCCTCAAAGACACCGGTCGATACCATAAACAAGACAAATATTATTGGGACAGCTGAGGACTGATGTACCTGAAGGTGGTTAATCAAATCATAGGATTACGAAGCATCGGGACAGAGAGCGTAGCCTGAGTTCATATTCTTCCAGCTCCGTTTCCATGCACAACTAGATGTAGCCCCATTCCTCGTTCTCCTCCTCCTCCACCATTCCCTTGATCGTTGGTGCGAACAGCCACGTGTCTGTGGGTGCCATGTTGTTGCCTAATCACCATTCACCAAAGGGAACCATTTGTAGCTAAACTCCGTTGAATGGGTGTTTCTTGCAATGCCAGCATCACAAGATTAGTTCAAAGACTAATAATGCATGCACATGAAGATTTCCGTATAGGAAAATATTAATATTTCACTTTGTTTGAAATGTAGATAAATCTATAATGTGACAATGCATGCATAGAAAGAACGGACCCAATTCAATGCCTAATATTAACGGAAATTTGCTCCCTCATACGCTTAAAATACTTCTCCCGTTATCTAAGAGATACTACAAGCAGTTTGGCCTACCAAACACAATCTTCCTCCTTTCATACACCAGCAGCCGCAGCTAAAAAATTATAGTCCGACGACAACTTAACGATTTCCCTCGTCAAAGAGCCCTTCATGCCCTAGCCTGTTGGCAATGTTGCCACTTAGCTCAAGCCACTCCGATAATCTCTTACATGTCATCGAAAAAGTAGGTAGATTTGGTATGGATGGACGAGGGTGCATCATCAGCAATACTCAAGCAAGGTTGGTGCTAGACTGTGCTATCGTCTATCCGCCAGAAGGAGGGGTGGAACGGCTCGCATCTCTCAGATCTGGCTGCCCAATAAAAGCAAGGATCAATGTTAAAGTATGACTTTGTATAGCGACCGTACGCGTATTCCGTTTGTATACGGCTGTACATATACGGGTATAGGACTCTTTCTTTGTCTCCAAGACTTGTACCTCAGCTATAAATATATGAGCCGATCGCCCCTTGAGGCGTCTTCCCTCAAATCTTTTCCACGTTTATATGGTATCAGATTAGATACTAAACCCTAGCTTCCGCCGCAAAACCCTAAGCCGCCGCCACAGCCCCCACCCCACGCGCCGCCGCGGCCTCCTACCCTACCCCGATCACCGCCATGTCCGTCGCTGCCTCTACCTCATCCGCGCTCGGGGTGTAGACCTCCGAGGCGCCCATGCCAACCACGGCAGCAGCCGCCTCGCCGTCCCTCACGTCGCCGGCCTCCTAGGCCATCCATGTTGCTAGCGTCAAGACGCACGTGCCCGCGTAGTCCTCGGCCTGCAGAAGTCCAACTACTCCAAGTGGCGCATGCTCATGACCATCCTCCTCGGCAAGTACGAGCTCACGGATCACATCTCCGTCGACACGCCACCGTCTGCTCGCACGGCCGAGTGGAAGCGCCAGTACTATGTCGTCCGCTCGTGGCTCTACGGCTCCATCAGCGAGGACATCCTCGACGCCATCATGGCCCACGACCAGATCGCCTACGACACCTACGCGCTGATCAAGAACCTCTTCCTCGACAACCAGCTCACCCGCGTCGTCTACCTCGAGGCCCAGTTCCGGGCCATCATCCAAGGAGACCTCACCGTCACCGCCTACTGCCGTCGCCTCAAAGCTCTCTCTGACACGCTCGCGGATGTGGGGCAGCCCGTGTCTGACCAGACCTTGGTCCTCGCTTGCTTTCGGGGTCTCAACCCCCGCTTCTCCAACATAACCACCCTTTTCATGATGCAGGTCTCGGCTCCCTCTTTCCTGCAGACCCGCTCCCTCCTTCTTCTGCGTGAGAACCAGCTCGCCAACGCCAACGCCGCCACGGGGGGCTCCGCACCGTCTCAGGTCGCTCTCTACGGCAACACCACCGGTCCCTCGTCCGGTGGGAACTCGGTCGGCAACGGAGGCAATGGTAGCCGCTGGCAGAAGAAGAAGAACGTGGGAGGGGGTGCTGCCAACCCCACCACCGCCTACCCCGTCGCGGCGCCCGGCCCGTGGATCTGCTTCAACCCCTACACCGGCCAGACGCGGCAGATGCAGAGTATGCCTTGTTGAGTCCAAGCTTGAGGAACTTACCCAGTTCACGATCTCTCAAGATGCAGAGTATGCCTTGTTGAGTCCAAGCTTGAGGAACTTACCCAGTTCACGATCTCTCATGTTCTTGCCTACCACTTTGATGGATTCCTATATTTACCTACCAATAGAACGGCAGGGGGATTATTTTTTGTTGCAGTCAAACTAGTTTTCGGTCTCTGTGCCAACGATCGTCTTGCGATTTGTTCGGCCGAGGGTGAGGGAGACCTCTGCGTCGCGGGTTGCAAGATCGACAAAGATGATCTCAACAGAGTGACATATGCACATGTTTTTTACCCAGGTTCAGGCCATCCAAACCCTATGTCTTGCTTGTCTGATCTTGTATTATTGGATTTAGATCTGGATTACAAGGTGTTGGATTTATGCCCAAAAGACCATAATATTTTTACGTCTGTTTAATAATTATGATTCACGTTATTATGCTACAATTGACGTGGGTCCTAAATATGATATTCAAAGAAAACCCACGCTCACGTGTTGTAATATGAACAAAGTATCAAACACTAGTCTTGCCTTTTACGACTAATTCAGTGGATTCTTGATGGATGTGTTTTCCTCGTCATGGATATTGTTTATATCAACAATAATGAATAGCATATTGGTGGAAGGAAACAATATGGCGGGGTATACCCTAATAGTTGATATGCTAAGAAATTCCATTAAGACATCTTTGTCCTTAGTGTCATATCATATCACTATTATATTACAATGTATCATTTCACCATGAAGTCATCGAGATGACATATTTTGGATGTTTTACTTTGGTACTGTCTAGAGTCACACCGTAGACTGGGCAAACATAACAGTAGCCACTTGTTAATTCTAAAGGAGTATATTCCCTCGATGGGAATTACTCCTCCATAAAAAAAGAGATACAAGCCTGAACCCACTCGTTATTCTTGATATCCATATGATTTTCATACAATGCATGATGATGATACATGATGTGGGATATCATAATACAATAATGAGTAAAAGGAAGCTCAACGGTTAACGAGATAGATAAAGGTATGGGAACCAAATATATTTTTCAATGCAATACTAGAATCCATTGTCTCGGGTAATTAGTTATCGTGAGTAATAGGAAATTTGTATAATAGCCAATAGGATTAACAGGTTATTCATATTGTATGTGGGAGTCAATATAGATGTCCATGGTCCCGCTATTGATTATTGAAAAGGATTTAGTTTCTAGTTTCATGTTCACACACTATTGAGCCAGTAGGAAAAACTCCGTTAAGTTAGGGTTTGTTTATGTGTATATCGGTAGGTCGGGGTCAACAAAGAGTATCTTCAGAACGGTGTTTCTGGCTGATTGATATATTCTATATATCGGAGAGAATTTATATTGAGGTCATTAGATGTTCCATAGTATTAGAAAAAATTTCTATTACTATCGGAATTTATTATGGAATTGTTTTGAGAGAGAAATTGAAGCTGCATGCCTTACGGAGAAATTGAGATGTCCCTGGATGTTGGAAATATATTCTTGATATTTTTAGATAAATAGACAATTTTATCTAAAGGGTCAAAACGTTTCAGAAGAGTTTCGACAAAAAAATCGAGAAGGAGGCTCAGGAATGCCCCTTATGGCCACACCCAATTTTTGGGGGCTGCTAGGTGGGTCCCATGGAACTACGCATTGGCACATCTCCTCCCTGCATTTTCCATATTTAATTAGAGAGACAAAAGAGAAAACAAAAGGGAAAAATGAAAGGGGAGATGGATTTGGACTCCACTAGGGAAGACCAATACGATCTCACCAAGTAGAGGGGGTGCGACCACCTATTTTGTTCGACAAAGCCCCCCCTCCTATCTAAAGTAGGAGTCCTCCCCCTTTGGTATGTGCCCCCTTCCCTCCAACTATAGAAGGACCTCCAAGGCTTGAGGCAAAACATAAAAAAGTAATTATTTCCCGGCCATCTTTCAAATGTTCCCCACATCTTTGTTGGACGGTGAGGACCTTAGCCTCATGTGACATAACAAAAGGAGTAGAGCTAGACATGCTAATAAAATAAACATTAAAACGCAACGTAAAAAGACAAAAGCTAAAATACTAATTTTGTTTTTGTTTTCGATATCTGTTAACAAAATCTCGAAGAAGTTGATGCAAAGCTAAGAGCCTGTATGAAGATTGTTGATAAAGGAGCTGGGGATATCCTAGAAATTCCCAAGAAGAGCTGACTAGTATATTGAACCATAGATCACAAGTGTTGAACTATAAATGAAGAGAGTGTTAAGAAGTTAGTAACATGCTGTCATTTCAAGCTTAGCAATTATCTATGATGTATATAGATTAGCTGAACAAGAGGTTCCCTGTTGTTCTGCTGTATCCTGATGCAATAGTAAAACCAATTCTTTTCTTGAGGCTACTACCACTACTATCAGTGTTACAGATCAAGCAATATATAAACAAGTTATATGATGTTGTATTGTCCATATTATTGTCTATTAGTGTGTTGCTACAGAATTCTTGCAAGCATAGATATCTTCCACGGTTGACGCCGTGCCCAAAACTCCTAGTTCTAACGAAATAGTCTTACTACTTGTGTTACTGTAGTTAAATAAATGTGTGACATGACTAGTTGCCAACCATCAATTATTGTGTTACAAAAGGTGAATAAGCATGTTACTATTCGTGTTACTAACCTACTAAAAGGTGTTACCAACTGTGTTGCTATAGTGAGAAAAGTGTGTTACTGCTGATGTAGGTACACCTATAGAAACATGTTACTATGTGTGTGACTGTAGTTATAAAATTGTGTTACTAGTGTATTCAGTAACACATATGATGCATGTTACTATAGCAAAATTGTAACACTGATTTTGACATGAAGTAACAATTATTATGTGTGACAGCGGACACCTCCCAGTAACACGGCCTAACGTAACACTTCCCAAATTGTGTTACAACATGGCTTAGTAACACCATTTTGGACCTGTTGTGACACAACTGCGTGTTACCAGAACTATGTCCTGACGTAGTGATTGTTTATATCAACAATAATGAATAGCATATTGGTGGAAGGAAACAATATGGCGGGGTATACCCTAATAGTTGATATGCTAAGAAATTCCATTAAGACATCTTTGTCCTTAGTGTCATATCATATCACTATTATATTACAATGTATCATTTCACCATGAAGTCATCGAGATGACATATTTTGGATGTTTTACTTTGGTACTGTCTAGAGTCACACCGTAGACTGGGCAAACATAACAGTAGCCACTTGTTAATTCTAAAGGAGTATATTCCCTCGATGGGAATTACTCCTCCATAAAAAAAGAGATACAAGCCTGAACCCACTCGTTATTCTTGATATCCATATGATTTTCATACAATGCATGATGATGATACATGATGTGGGATATCATAATACAATAATGAGTAAAAGGAAGCTCAACGGTTAACGAGATAGATAAAGGTATGGGAACCAAATATATTTTTCAATGCAATACTAGAATCCATTGTCTCGGGTAATTAGTTATCGTGAGTAATAGGAAATTTGTATAATAGCCCATAGGATTAACAGGTTATTCATATTGTATGTGGGAGTCAATATAGATGTCCATGGTCCCGCTATTGATTATTGAAAAGGATTTAGTTTCTAGTTTCATGTTCACACACTATTGAGCCAGTAGGAAAAACTCCGTTAAGTTAGGGTTTGTTTATGTGTATATCGGTAGGTCGGGGTCAACAAAGAGTATCTTCAGAACGGTCTTTCTGGCTGATTGATATATTCTATATATCGGAGAGAATTTATATTGAGGTCATTAGATGTTCCATAGTATTAGAAAAAATTTCTATTACTATCGGAATTTATTATGGAATTGTTTTGAGAGAGAAATTGAAGCTGCATGCCTTACGGAGAAATTGAGATGTCCCTGGATGTTGGAAATATATTCTTGATATTTTTAGATAAATTGACAATTTTATCTAAAGGGTCAAAACGTTTCAGAAGAGTTTCGACAAAAAAATCGAGAAGGAGGCTCAGGAATGCCCCTTATGGCCACACCCAATTTTTGGGGGCTGCTAGGTGGGTCCCATGGAACTACGCATTGGCACATCTCCTCCCTGCATTTTCCATATTTAATTAGAGACACAAAAGAGAAAACAAAAGGGAAAAATGAAAGGGGAGATGGATTTGGACTCCACTAGGGAAGACCAATACGATCTCACCAAGTAGAGGGGGTGCGACCTCCTATTTTGTTCGACAAAGCCCCCCCTCCTATCTAAAGTAGGAGTCCTCCCCCTTTGGTATGTGCCCCCTTCCCTCCAACTATAGAAGGACCTCCAAGGCTTGAGGCAAAACATAAAAAAGTAATTATTTCCCGGCCATCTTTCAAATGTTCCCCACATCTTTGTTGGACGGTGAGGACCTTAGCCTCATGTGACATAACAAAAGGAGTAGAGCTAGACATGCTAATAAAATAAACATTAAAACGCAACGTAAAAAGACAAAAGCTAAAATACTAATTTTGTTTTTGTTTTCGATAACAAGAAGAAAAATACTAAACAGAAAATAACTAAGGATGAAGAGAGAGAGAGAGAGAGAGAGAGAGAGAGAGAGAGAGAGAGAGAGAGAGAGAGAGAGAGAGAGAGAGAGAGAGAGAGAGAGAGAGAGAGAGAGAGAGAGAGAGAGAGAGAGAGAGAGAGAGAGAGAGAGAGAGAGAGAGAGAGAGAGAGAGAGAGAGAGAGAGAGAGAGAGAGAGAGAGAGAGAGAGAGCTTGAAATCCATATCAACTGCGCCAAAAATATCGCTTGATGGCGTGATCACACACACCCGTTGGGAAGCCGAAGAGAAAGGTATGATATAGCGTAGAAGCAAGTTTCGCTTAGTGAAGAAACCAAGGTGATCAATCTAGTAGGAATTCATGGCTATCAGTTAGATTGCTTGTTGTATGGCGCTTCAAGAAGCGTGGACCTGCACACAAAGCACACACTCTGTCTTCTTCCAAACTTCCGGGAAGGTTGTCAATCTTCCTGTCTTGCTGTTAACAAGAGTTTTAAACGCATCGAGTGTTTTCAGATTCAAAGTAGAACATAACATCGAGAAAGTGATGACGAAAAACTAGGAAACAAGGTTTTGTAATCAATTAAAAGAATGGAGCGAGGACCATATGTTCAATAGTTGTGTCTCTCCAGAAAACAATATACACATGTCGGGTAAACAAACTACATCTACGGAATTGACAAATCATATGGACATAACAATGCTATTATGACAAGATATAGTTCTCTGGTTCTAATCATGTAGGCATTACGTCAAGGCATATGGACCTCTATCCAGCATGCATCCATATCTAATAGTTCACCTCAAGAAAGCTATCCATCAAATCTCTCTAATATTAAGTTGCAAGCAACATACAATTGCATTAAGATGAATATATAATGTAAGAAATAACTCTCATCACTCAAACAAGAACACCATTGTTTTACCCTTAGTAGCAAAAACACGTCCTTCCCCTTACACGTTTCTGTCAAAAGGATCATAAATTTCATGATTCATCGTATCCCAACAAACACGACATGTAGAAATTATATAAGAAGAATCATGATCATGTTAGGCAGTTCACAAGACCGTGGCATGATATAACAAGGACGAGAGATCACCATCTAGCCAAGGATGAACTGCTCATACATGTTTCTGTGGAAATCCCTAGAATGGAGAAGCCCTAGTGATGTAGAGGCCTCTGGTGACGATTTCCCCCTCCAATAGGGTGCTGGAGCAAAACTGCAGAAGCCCTAGAATGGATGTCAGAGGTGGCGGCGCCTCGATATCTGTTCCATGGAAAATTTCTCCGTCCTCGATGTTTTTAGGCCGGACAAAAAATTGTAGGTGAAAAGAAGGTGCCAGGGGAGGCCCACAACCAGCATGCGACCTGATGGTGCAACCTAGGGCCACCCACACCATGGCATCGCCTGGTGGGGTGGGGTCCCCTATGGTGCTCCCCTTCGGGCTCCGTATTCGTTCCGGATAAAAACTTGCCTCGGTGAATATTCATGACTTTTCCCGAATATTTCATATACAACTTTTCAGAAACAAAAAGACAAGCAGAAAACCGGAATTGGCTCTGGACAGTGGGTTAATAAGCCAGTCCTGGAAAATATCTGAAAAAATGATAGAAAAATGATACAATACATGGGGCAGTTGATAGAAAACAAACATGGAGCAATCAAATATTATAGATAGGTTTGAGACGTATTAGTAGCAATTCTTTTCTGCAAATGATAGTCCAGTACCAGAAGGTATGCATTTGAAGTAACAACATGAATGTTGCTAGTTTGTTTGAAAAGCAACAATGTGGCTTTCTCTTATCTACTTTTGAGAGCCATAAACGAGCAAACATAAAGAAGTGTACATAATTATTATGCGTTGTAGTAATACTTAAATAAGTTTACCTATATTATTGGTCTGAATTTATTTGCTGCACTCTGATGAAGATGCCGGTTTGTTGCTCTCAGTTTAAATAAAATAAAATTATCTGGTGTAATTTACACCGGACCTTACACTTTGGAACAAGAATACAAATACTCGTTGAGATATTTTCATGAAGCCTCACCTTGTGTCATGTGTTAGGTGAAGTCCATGTTTTTTTTTGTTGCACCGTGGAGCTTGTGTTGTACCTTTAGCAATTTAGAATCCAACAACTGATGAAGTGACTTAATTTTCTGTAACTTGCTTAATGCTGCCTTAAATATAAAAATGTATGTTCAGTTATCACAACCTTTGGTCTGGGAAATACACAAGGTGGTTTTCATGCTATTTAGACAAGAACATGCAGATTACTCCCATATACTGCCATGCGCGCATGTCCATTTTTACTTTTGTCGTCAATACTCACAAATCCAAAAAGGGTGAACCACTAAATGGTTCTTAAAGTTAACTCTACATAAAGCAGAAAAGGACCTCTTAGGCTACTTGTGCTGATAACTTGCCCACATATTTTCCATTACGAAGAAATGTTAGCCCTTCCGTCATGAAAAATAACCTTCACCTGACATACTTTTAATTATATCATGTAAAGTTTCTATCATCTGGTCATCGCAATCGACGAACGCAGAGCATGTGTACTTTGAACACAAAACCCACCTTATAGTATATCTGAAGAAAATACAAATAAGAGAAAGCCGCCGGAACGCTCTGGTGCGTGCCCCGGGACGTGGCAGGCGGCGGGTGAAGTAAAACCTCAGACCCTATGGAGCCGCCGGGACGCTCTCCAGTTCCCCGCCCTGTCCGTGTGGCTCATCCTACCGCTGGTCTACACAAGAAATTAAATAATTGATCGCTTTTACAAAACCAGACCCTGAGGCTAACCCTATATATATGGTCGTGTTAGCTATGTCAATTGTCATGAACATAATTAAACATTCACTGCCTGACACATGCTCTGGCTGTAGTCATGAAGGGCTAGCAAGGTCGGTCACGTGCAGTCCGCGACCCTTCTGGGAGTAGTGTCTATATATACACGCGCGCGTGTATGCATTCCTCAAAGACACCTGCAGTTGATAACATTCAAAAGAAAAATATTCTTGGGACAGCCTGAAAGGATTTGATGTACTGGTGCCGAACGTGCAGGTTAAGCAAAACATAGGAGTAAGAAGCATCAGGACTGAGGGGGGTAAGCTGCCATCACATTCTATCGCATCTTTTCTTTAGCATCTAAAGACATGAGCATCTCTAGTTCTAGGTGCAACCACTTGGAGACTATAGCTTAGATATGTTCAACCAATACGATGGTTGTGTAGCAATAGGACTTGTGACATGTATTTTCTATTGCTTTAATTGAGCTTTTTATCCAATATTTTCAGTACGTAAGGCATTCAAGATAAACATCGCAATAAAATGGTCATGTGCATAAATGTATGATTGAACCCTGTTTCCCCTCCAAAAATGGATGCGAGGGGAAGATTTAATAGTAAAACAAGACCCAATAGTGATATGTAAACATGTCATTTAAAAGCAGCACATTAGATCACAGATCCAGATCTACCAACTTGGCTTAGAGGTCCACTTTAATCCTGATCGAGTCAGCTCGGACTAACTTGTCAACAAAAGCATACCAGAGGTGGTCCTCGCATCCCTTTGAGTATTGAAATTTATACAAATATCTCCACTTAATGTAACATTCGCATTAAAATATTGATTTCATGAAATCATTGTGTCAAAATTTCCCTCGTTTGAATTCTCGTCTTTAAAACAATAGCCTCCCTCGCCCGCCCCTCTCTCAAGTTTCCCGTGTAGGAAATAAATGTTTCCCGTGTAGGAAATAATTAAACATTCACTGACTGACACATGCTCTGGCTGTAGTCATGAAGGGCTAGCCAGGTCGGTCACATCCAGTCCGCGACCCTTCTGGGAGTAGTGTCTATATATACACCTGCGCGTGTATGCATTCCTCAAAGACACCTGCAGTTGATAACATTCAAAAGAAAAATATTCTTGGTACAGCGTGAAAGGATTTGATGTACTCGTGCCGAACGTGCAGGTTAAGCAAAACATAGGAGTAGGAAGCATCAGAACTGAGGGGGGTAAGCTGCCATCACATTCTATCGCAGAAAGACGATGTGTACCACGCTCCGTCCTCCTCCTCGCTTCTCTGGATTGTTGGCCTGGACGGCCTCGTGCCGGGACGTGCCGCGCTGTTCCCAGATCCCTATTAACCCAAGGGAACCATGCGTCGCCAGATCGCTGCACCTTTCTGCACTTGGCTCCGTGCCAGCATCGCTGAAGAAACCTCAAGACAGAGGCTCGCATCTCCGTGCACTAGACCGTGCCATCGTTCTTCCGCCAGAAGCATCTCTCTCAGATGGTGCAAATGAGGTTGAATGACGATTCTTTTGTTCACATGAAATACCAACTCCGTTATAAAATAAGTGGGTGGGTGTGGCATTCGAATTTTGTTTACAAAATTCCAATGCACTTTAAAATAGAAAAAGAAATGCGACTTTCTTATCACCCGGGAAATAAGCCCAATAACATTTAACACTTGGTCTACGTATTTTCTACATACACTTACCTTATTAGAGGTGGTGATTTAAACAGGAGAGATGATGACTTGCAGCTTTCCAATACATGTTTTACTTAACTTTATAGTTTATTTTGAAATTTCTGTATGTCCACTTATTTTAACAAAGGGATTATGTAAAAATGATATGAAATGAGGCGGAGGGGTGGAGTAGAAGACAAGTTCTGACATGCCGCTAGCTCCATGCCAGGACACTAGACACATCCTGATGCACACAAGGTCGTCGCATCGTACACAGCTAGAACAAATGGGCCATAAAAATATCAATATGCTAGTGTTGGACCCAGTCGTGCGCGTGGGGTCCAGCCAGAGAATTTGAGCGGGCAGTGATTGAGAGGTCGAAAATTTTTTCAACATAAGTTGGTATTAATTCGTCCTTATATTCCACGTTTCCACGTAACCATTTAAAGCTTTGGATCATGAACAAAAAGAATGGGAAAATGCAACTGAGGTCACAAAAGTTTTACTCGTTCGACTACCGAGGATCACGAACAGAGCATTACGATGTAGTATGCTTTGTCGAGCCCCAGCACCCAAATCACGATCCCTCCCGTTTTTGGCCAACGCTACAATGGATATTGTATTTACCCGTTGATTGAACAGTAGGGGTATTATTCTTGCCTCACAGACGGCCGTGTGCTTGGTTTCTGTCTCCTTGCCCAGGATCGACACATTTTCTCTCCTGAATTTCACTGCCGGACACCACATTTTATGGGCCAACTGCCACCGTTTACGGGCAAACTACCGTCAGTTTCGTAGCAACTGTCCTCTTTGGATCCTCTTTACTTTTCCCCCGACATATTAGAGCATCTCTAACAGAGCCCTCAAACCGCTGAACCGTATACTCGTTTTAAGGGTCGGATAGTCCGCTTTTTTGCGCGAAAACGAGGCGCGCAATAGCAGAACCCGTAAAGATAAACTGCAAAATAAATTCGATGTTTGGCGGGAACAAATTTCTCTTCACTTGTTCATCACGATTGCTTCCATACACCATTCAAACTAATTTTACATACGCAATACAAATCCAAAAGCTAAAACTACACTAATCGTCGCTGCCCAACCTTTTTGACCAAAATTTGACTCAAGGAGCCTCGGTTGCGGCGGCGACGAGGTCGAGGCGGTGGCGGCGACGAGGTCGAGGCGGAGGTGACGGAGCTTCACTCCTTGTTGGAGTCTCTCACGAGGTCGATGACGGGCGGGAGGGTGCTGATGGTCGGGAGGCGGCGGTGGATCCTGCGCGGTGGGGGCGGCGGAATCGCTCGCCGGAGGTGGAGGTGGGGGCGGTGGATTTTTCGTCGGCGGCGGCGGCGGAGTGAGGGTTTCGACCCATGAATCTGCTTTCGCACTGAACAAGTAGTGGCCGCCCGTGGAAATCTACGGGGCGCCCTTATCCTGTTTACGGGCCGGGCTACCTATACGGGCTCTGCTTTCGCTTAGAAACCGGTCCCGGCCCATAAAAGCGCCGGAGTTTTACGGTTTTGGTCCCTTTTAAGGGCTATGTTAGAGATGTTCTTATTCATAAAACGTCAAAACTGAGATAAGTTATTTCTTGTACCGATCGAGCCTTCACAAAAAATGAAAATGTGACGAATATGCATAAACTTTTCTCGCACTCAGAATTTACTAACCAGACCACTGAGGTTAAGCTAGTCTATGTGACTATGACCGTGATAACCATTTCATGAGCATAATTCAAAATGCACCGACACATACTCAGAAAATCTGAATGCAGTCATAAAGAGCTAGCTGGCCAGTCGATCACGTGCAGTCCACGAGCCTTCCTTATATATGTGCATGTGTATACGTTCCTAAAAGACACCGGTCGATACCATTCACTACAATATACTCCCTCCGTTCCAAAATGTAAGCCTTTTTAGCAAACTAGTTTAGTTTTCTAAAAAGGATTACGTTTTGAAACGGAGGTAGTACTCCGTAAATGTTTTGTGGGTCATTTATCGAATTGCCCACAGCGGGTCACTTGTACTCAGTTTTACCCCTAGTGCCGAATCGATCTCAGTTTTGCCCCTAGTCCGTGCGCAACCACTATGGAGAGGCTGGAACGGTAAGTTTGGAGTCGAATCTGTTAGTCGAAGTGGGCCCGGAGGAGTCAGGCTCAGTTTCGCGAAGTGGGACCGCGTGGGACTGCCAGTTCGCTGAAACCGTCCGGAGCTTACAGGTGGGACCGGGCAGTTCGTTGACTAATCTGAATAGTCCACACCCGAGCTTCCCGCCACAACCGTCGTGCGCTGCCGCCCAATTTAGTTGCCTCGCCGTCGTGCGATGCCGCTCTCGCCGCCGCCACCTCCGCACCAGCCCCTGTTGCGCCACGAGCACCTGCGGCACCACCACCACCTGCTCCGCCGCCACCTTCCTCAGCTAGCGCGCCACCGCCACCTGTGTCGCCACCTGTGTCGCAGCCAGCAGCACGCATTTGCGCCGCCAGCACCACCTGCACCACCTGCACCGCCGCGGCCGATCCGTGTGGCCACCTGCTTCACCGCCGGGGCCGTCCTGCGACGCCGCTGGTGGGGCGCTCGTTCCACCACTCTGCCCGCCACCTGCTCGACGAAATGGATAGGACTGAAATGGAGAGCGGCCGCGCCGTGGGGCCGGAGACACGCCGCGTCCACGATTGGGTTCCCATTGGGTAAGTACTGAGCTTTGAATTATCGATTAGACACGGATGCCATTGATTTGCAGCTGATTGCGTCTCTGTTTTCGTGCGTTAGGATGGAGTTGCGGTTTGCTTTCTTGGTGCATGTTAGAAGAGAGCGCTACATCGTCGATGCAGACAGTAAGAAGAAATACCAAGGAGGTTTCAGTTATTCGGTCCCAGTGGATTGTAACTGGAGTTTCAGACAATTTGGGGAGATAGTTTGCAGCCCATATCCTTGGGGTTTGCATGATGAAGTGGAATTTAGATATTTTGATGTGGGAAAAGATTGGATCCAAATTAGTAATGATGAAGAGCTCGCTACCATGTTTGCTAAGCATACGGAGGCAGAGAATTTTAATGTGAAGCTGCAAAATGATGTGGTTGTGCCGGTAGTTGTGGCGGGTTCATCTTTTGTGGCAGGACCATCACGTCGTACTACCAACTCCAGCCAGAACAGTTGAAAACCAGCTCGACATGGTGGCTCGACAAGTGTGGGCACTGGGAAAAGGGTTCAAGTCGCTGTGGAGGAGGATGCCTGCATGTCTGCGGATGATGAAGAGAGGCTATATCCTGATGTTATTAGGAATTTAATACAGACACCTCGGGTTGAAATGCAATAACAGTCACTAGTAGGAAAACGCTTACTAGTGACCAACAAAAACAAGCTACCGCTGGCGAACAAGCGTTGCTCAGCAGTACACCGCCAGTGGTAAGGGGTTACCGCTGGCGAACAAGCTTGTTCGCCAGCGCTATCTTGTTCGCCAGCGGTAAGTCTTAAAATTTGAAATTTCGTAAATAAATTTTTTCGCTATTTTTTTTTCAAATTTTCAAAACAATTGAATTTGGGGAACCTTTAACCACGCTGTAGAATTTTTTTTTTTTCAACTTTGAATGCCCACTTCCCGCTCGGTCACCCATCCTCCCACTACTCTAGCCCGAGCACGCTTAACTTCTTAGTTCCATCCCACTACTCTAGCTATGACTCCCTCATTCTTTCTTGTTAGTATAGTACTATCAATCCTCTTAACTATTGCACCATATATACAAATCCGTAATTCCAAATTCGACAAATGATATGTCTAAATTGATCCAAATATGACATCCTTATTATCTTTTCTCGAAAAAAAAAACATTTTTTATTTTTTTTTGAATTTTGAATTTATTTAATTAAATTGATTATGTAGGAAAATTTAGTCTGTCTCAAATAACTTTTTTTCCTTTTGTAATTTGGCGATTCTGAAAAAAGCTCACAGGCCGAAGACCGGTGAGGTTGGATCTGGAATTTGCTCACGCTTCTTTTGATATATTGAACGCGTTTTTTCGACGTCGTATGCAAAAGTTATGGCCGTTTTACGATTTATTTTTGAATTTTGCATAAAAGGTCAAATGGAGTATTTCAAATTTTCTATATCAACTAGACAGTGCACTCTACCCACATATCCAAGGAATTTATTTTTTGAACGTTTTATCATTTTCGTTTCTGATGTAGAAAAGTAAAAAAGGCGGTCCACGGGGGGGGGGGGGGGGGGGGTGGTGGTGTGTGGATGGAATTTTTTTCAAAACTTACCGCTGGCCAACAAAAACAGTGGTTCGCCAGCGGTATAGTTAGCAAAGTGTTGCTCAGCAGTAACCATACCGCTGGCGAACCAGCTCGCTGTTCGCCAGCGCTAAGTAACCATACCGCTGGCGAACAAAGTGCCATGTTCGCCAGCGGTATTTCCTGCCGCCCGTAGCCGCGCGCAGCCCCGACGCCCACTGGTACCGCTGGCGAACGAAGTGCCATGTTCGCCAGCGGTAGCTAACTTAGCGCTGGCCAACAGGGGGGCGCGTTCGCCAGCGGTAAGTAGCACTGGCGCACAGGTATTCCTGTTGGCCAGCGTTAACCTGGTGGCTATAGCCTGTTTCCTACTAGTGAGTCTGACAGTGACGATGACGAAGAGGAAGACCGAACACCTGTTAAATGGAACCCTGCGAACCCTCTTATGGAAGAAGGTTGCATTTTTTCTTCCATGGCTGAGTGTAGAAATGCACTTGTGACATACTGCATGAAGGTAGAACGTGCCTTTGTAGTTGACAAAAGCGATAAAAGGCGCTACACCGTGCACTATGTGTCTGAAGATTGTCAATGGAGGATGCACGCATCTAAAATGCGTGGCAGCACCAATGTTGAGGTAAAAGTCGAAGAATCAACCCTTAGGAAGCAAACAATCAGCAGAGCCAAGTCAAGATGGGTGGCGGATGAAGTAAGAAGATGGGTGGCAGAAAACAATCAAGTGAGTGCAAAGGAATTGCAGAAAAACCTGAAAGACAAGTTCAAGATAGATTTACCATACATGAGGGTGTTCACTGGTAAAAACAAAGCATTGGAATCTATCCATGGTAACTGGAATGAAAGTTTTCAGTTGTTGTATGCAGTCAAAGCTGAAGTGGAGAGGGCAAGCCCAGGCAGTGTTGTTGAAATTGATCACCACGCCGTGGATTACACATTGAAGAAAGTGACAAGGACCAAGCAATGCTTTAGGAGGGTTTTTGTGTGCTTTGAAGCTTGCAAAATGGGTTTTTTGGTAGGCTGCAGGCCTTATTTGGCAATTGATGCTACTTTTCTCACAGGGAGGTTTAAAGGCCAGCTAGTAACAGCTTGTGAAGTTGATGTACACAGTTTTGTTTTTCCAGTTGCCTACGGTGTGCTGGAGACAGAGTCCGAGGAGAGATGGACATGGTTTATGCAGAATCTGCGCCGGGCTATTGGACATCCCAATGGATTGGTAATCCACACAGATGCATGCAAAGGTTTAGAAGTGGCCGTGGATAATGTGTTCCCAGGAGTAGAGCACAGGGAATGTATGCGTCACCTTGCTGCAAATTTTGTGAAGAAATTCAAAGGAAAGTTTTATACCGATCATTTATGGCCTGCATCTTTGACTTGCAGCGTCAGGAAGCACAACTACCACATGAGGCAGTTGTACACAAAATAGAAAGTGAAGGAATACTTGGAAACACACCACTCGAAGCTATGGTCTAGAAGCCAATTCAGTGAATTGAGCAAAGTTGACTATGTGAACAATAATCTTGCAGAATCTTTCAACTCAACGATCCGGAAACTAAAGGATCTTTATTTGGCTGATTTGCTTGACAGGATAAGGATAGAATACGCCGAGAAATTTCATTTCCGTCTTGAAATAGCTAATGCAAAATTCATGGGCCACATTATTATCCCGAATGTTATGAAGGCATTGAAGCAGAAAACTTTGGGCTTGAATATGAACATGAGATTTGTCTCGGATACCAAATCGGAGGTATTATTCTTTGATAAAAGTAACAAAGAATGGAGATATCCACTTGTAGGCAATGGCAGATAACTGGTTTGCCATGCATTCATGCCTTGTTTTTCATCACTTCTCTCACAGGTCCAGCAGGGGATATACATCAGTATGTCCATGATTACTACTCTGTAGCAATGTTCAGAGCCACATATGCACATGCCTTGCCTGCTTTGGAGGGAAAACAGCAGTGGGATAGAGTGGACCCTGGATTCAAACTTTGTGCTCCGGTTCTGAAGAGAGCTGCAGGTAGACCGAGGAAGAGTCGACACCGACGTCGCAGTGAAGGTGGAGGTGGAGCGAGGGTGCGTAAGTGCACAAGGTGTGGTGGGACCGGTCATTTCGGCAAATATTGTGATAACGCAGTCGATCCAGGGTTTGGAGAGAGTATGCCTGATGAAACTGATGGTCAGGAGCCGGATGCAGCATTTCAAAATGATGATCAACAGCCGGATGAAACATTTGAAAATGATGTTCAGCAGTCAAGTGATTCAGATGATGCTCCAGAACAAAATGATGATCAAGTACATGATCCAACTGATTATTCATATGATGATCAAGTCCATGATGCTCCATTCGATGATCCTCTGGATGCTCCAGCTGATGATCCAGCTGATGATTCATATGATGCTCCAGATGCTATAGCTGATGATTCATATGATGCTCCAGATGCTCCAGAAGATGCTCCAGATGCTCCAGCTGATGATCCGCTGGATGCTCCATTGGATGATTCTGCCATGATCTCACAAGTTTCATTGGATGCTCCATTGGATGATTCTGCCATGGACACACAAGTTTCGTTGGATGCTCCATTGGATGATTCTGCCATGATGTCACCAGTTACAAGCTTAGATGGGTATGTAAATCCTGCCATGATCTCACCAGTTTTCATTTTTCATTTTATTTTTTATTTATTTATCATTATCCTTTATGTTTTGTACATATCTGGTGTAGTTTCAAAGAAGAAAGCCAAGGTACCGACTACCAAGAGGAGAAGACCAGAAGCTGTGAGCAAGATGAGCACAAGGAGCAAAGTGCCACCAAAACAGCCAAGGATCACAAAGAAGCCCCGACGCTATTTGGACTAAGTTGGTGTTGTATTTCTAGGATAATGATGTTTGAATAATGTTGGATGATGTTGAACCAAGTCGTTTCAAATTTTTAGGAAATTTCATGAAAAATTCTACCTTGTCAAAATTATCCAAATAAATTTGAGGAGCAACTATATCGCAAGTAACAACATGGTGCGTTGGATTCATGTCATTTTGATTTTTTTTTGAATTATTTATGCTCATTTGAAACCATCGATGTGGTCTCATGAGAAATGTGCTTCAAATGAGGTGCGAAGCTAGGGTAAACACCCCCGTTTGTAATTTCATGAAAAATTCTACCTTGTCAAAATTATCCAAATAAATTTGAGGAGCAACTATATCGCAAATAACAACATGGTGCGTTGGATTCATGTCATTTGATTTTTTTTTAATTATTTATGCTTATTTGAAACCATCGCTCTATTCTCATGAGAAATGTGCTTCAAATGAGGTTCGAAGCTAGGGTAAACAACCCCGTTTGTAATTTCATGAAAAATTCTACCTTGTCAAAATTATCCAAATAAATTTGAGGAGCAACTATATCGCAAATAACAACATGGTGCGTTGGATTCATGTCATTTTGATTTTTTTTTAATTATTTATGCTCATTTGAAACCATCGCTCTATTCTCATGAGAAATGTGCTTCAAATGAGGTGCGAAGCTAGGGTAAACACCCCCGTTTGTAATGTCATGAAAAATTCTACCTTGTCAAAATTATCCAAATAAATTTGAGGAGCAACTATATCGCAAATAACAACATGGTGCGTTGGATTCATGTCATTTTGATTTTTTTTGAATTATTTATGCTCATTTGAAACCATCGCTTTATTCTCATGAGAAATGTGCTTCAAATGATGTGTGAAGCTAGGGTAAACACCCCCATTTGTGCTTCAACAATTTTTGGCATCTCGTCTACATCAGCCAAATTAATTTCCTACACAACTATTGTACATATATAGTGTAAATCTGAAGTTTCATTATGTTTTCAATAATTCTTCTATTTTTTTAATATTTTATTTAAATAACATGGTTTAATAGAAAATTCATATATAAAACAGATAAAAATCATCGCTCTAGTAAATATGAAGTTTCATTATGTTTTGAATAAGGGTATTCTTCTATTTTTTTATTTAAATAACAAGGTTTAATACTTAACAGCAAAAAAATCATATGTAGAACATATAGGAACCATCGATCCATGTGGCCAACGGACCAACCAATCAGAGCGCAGAACGAGCGTCTCGCGGATCGCTGTGGCTGCGAGCGCATCCGTCTGATGCACGATTCCTTCTAGAAGGCGTCGATCCAACAGCCCAGGTCGAATCTCTGTGTTTCCTTCTAGAAGCTTTTCGGCTGGTCAAACAGAGGGTTGACCAAGCTTGAAATGAGCATAAATAATTCAAAAAAAATCGAAAAAATATATTGCCGACGCACATAGTAGTGTTATGTCATATAGTAACGAGAAAAAAAATATAAACCTGTCTTATAAAGAATGGAACGAAAAAACCTTGTGTAACATATGATATCTTGAACAGTCTAGTAGAGAGTTCAAGATAATGAGATGAGTTTCAAACCTTTTGAACTCAAATAAGGTCAAAATCTCACCAAAGCTTCATTTTGGTGTGACTAAGAAAGATCCAAAGTTATTTTTTCATTTTGATGTTTTAAACTTGTTTTATTTACGATTTTCGATTAAAACCATTATTATTCAAAAGAAAATAAATAATACGAATATTCATCCAATAAATTTTTGGGCTTCGGAATTGCATTATATAGGTCTAATACAAGTCTAGTAAAAATATAAATAGGATTTATAAACATTAGAACGAAAGCCATCACTAAAATGAAATTCCTCGAATACAAGACTAGAGATTTCAAAGAATAAGAGGTGGAAACATTGTGAATCTTCCGAAGAGGTGAGTTCTACCTTTTTGTTTTGAGTTCCTATGGGCTATCCTAGCACAACCAAGAAAATAGTTCCACATTGCTACCCCCTTTCGACGTCGTTACCGCGAGTTTCCGTATAAGTCCGGTATTTCTCCACCGGGTAGGGTTTCACCGGGAGGGGGCTACGGAGCGTCTGGATCCCAACACAAGCTAGGGGGTGCCATACCATGTTAGTATAGGTGTGTTGTGTGCTTTTTATGTCCAAGATTGCTCTCTGGGGTGTGACCCGGCTTCACCGGCATCCACTTCTGTCTCGTAGGCGATTACAGGGTGAAATTCCCGTATCGGACCAAACACCGTGAATCTTCCGAAGAGGTGGGTTGTACATTTTTGTTTTGTGTTCCTATGGGCTATCCTAGCACAACCAAGCAAATAGTTCCACATTGCTACCCCCTTTCGACGCCGTTACCGCGTGTTTCTGTGTAAGTCCGGTATTTCTCCAGCGGGGCTAGGGTTTCACCGGGAGGGGGGCTACGGAGCGTCTGGATCCCAACACAAGCTAGGGGGTGCCATACCATGTTAGTATAGGTGTGTTGTGTGCTTTGTATGTCCAAGATTTCTCTCTGGGGTGTGACCCGGCTTCACCGGCATCCACTTCTCTCTCGTAGGCGATTACAGGGTGAAACTCCCGTATCGGACCAAACACCGTGAATCTTCCGAAGAGGTGGGTTCTACATTTTTGTTTTGTGTTCCTATGGGCTATCCTAGCACAAACAAGCAAATAGTTCCACATTGCTACCCCCTTTCGACGCCGTTACCGCGTGTTTCCGTATAAGTCCGGTATTTCTCCAGCGGGGCTAGGTTTCACCGGGAGGGGGGCTACGGAGCGTCTGGATCCCAACACAAGCTAGGGGGTGCCATACCATGTTAGTATAGGTGTGTTGTGTGCTTTGTATGTCCAAGATTGCTCTCTGGGGTGTGACCCGGCTTCACCGGCATCCACTTCTCTCTCGTAGGCGATTACAGGGTGAAACTCCCGTATCGGACCAAACACCGTGAATCTTCCGAAGAGGTGGGTTATACCTTTTTGTTTTGTGTTCCTGCGGGCTATCCTAGCACAAACAAGCAAATAGTTTCACTTTGCTACCCCCTTTCGACGCCGTTACCGCGTGTTTCCGTATAAGTCCGGTATTTCTCCAGCGGGGCTAGGGTTTCACCGGGAGGGGGGCTACGGAGCGTCTTGATCCCAACACAAGCTAGGGGGTGCCATAACATGTTAGTATAGGTGTGTTGTGTTCTTTGTATGTCCAAGATTGCTCTCTGGGGTGTGACCCGGCTTCACCGGCATCCACTTCTCTCTCGTAGGCGATTACAGGGTGAAACTCCCGTATCGGACCAAACACCGTGAATCTTCCGAAGAGGTGGGTTCTACCTTTTTGTTTTGTGTTCCTATGGGCTATCCTAGAACAACCAAGAAAATAGTTCCACATTGTTACCCCCTTTCGACGCCGTTACCGCGTGTTTCCATATAAGTCCGGTATTTCTCCAGCGGGGCTAGGGTTTCACCGGGAGGGGGGCTACGGAGCGTCTGGATCCCAACACAAGCTAGGGGGTGCCATACCATGTTAGTATAGGTGTGTTGTGTGCTTTGTATGTCCAAGATTGCTCTCCGGTGTGTGACCCGGCTTCACCGGCATCCACTTCTCTCTCGTAGGCGATTACAGGGTGAAACTCCCGTATCGGACCAAACACCGTGAATCTTCCGAAGAGGTGGGTTCTACCTTTTTGTTTTGTGTTCCTATGGGATATCCTAGCGCAACCAAGCAAATAGTTCCACATTGCTACCCCCTTTCGACGCCGTTATCGCGTGTTTCCGTATAAGTCCGGTATTTCTCCTGCGGGGCTAGGGTTTCATCGGGAGGGGGCTACGGAGCGTCTGGATCCCAACACAAGCTAGGGGGTGCCATACCATGTTAGTATAGGTGTGTTGTGTGCTTTGTATGTCCAAGATTGCTCTCCGGGGTGTGACCCGGCTTCACCGGCATCCACTTCTCTCTCGTAGGCGATTACAGGGTGAAACTCCCGTATCGGAACAAACACCGTGAATCTTCCGAAGAGATGGGTTCTAACTTTTTGTTTTGTGTTCCTATGGGCTATCCTAGCACAACCAAGCAAATAGTTCCACATTGCTACCCCCTTTCGACGCCGTTACCGCGTGTTTCCATATAAGTCCGGTATTTCTCCAGCGGGGCTAGGGTTTCACCGGGAGGGGGGCTACGGAGCGTCTGGATCCCAACACAAGCTAGGGGGTCACCGCACTGTACCAACTATCCCTAAAAATGTCTAGAAATGACATGGCCGAGTAGTGCAGACAATACCCGTCTAGACTATTGTACATGCACTAAAAACAGAGGGAACCCGATCCTCTTACTTTGCCCACCTTATGTTCTCTGACTTTCTCCCATGACACGTGGGTCCGGTGTGTGATGGGCTCCATTTGTCAGTGACCTAAAGTCAGAGGATCGCGTCTCAGCGTCTGCAGGCCGTTGCCGCCGTAGTTTGCATGCATGGACTCTATCTGCACCGTTCCTTACGATCAAACGGTCGAAAATGACGCAGGTGCATGGACGTGGTGTTTTGGCTCAATGTAACTGCATGCAACAACCAGCCCGGTGCATGCACGCCTCGTTTTTTCAGAGTAAACAACACGTGGCAGAAGAAGAAAAGATCGAGTGAACGTCGAGTCGCATTTGCAGCAGCCCTGCACGCCTCCTTTCAGAAACACAAGTCGCGTCGCATTTGCAGCGACGCATCCCTCCACGCCTAGTTTTTTATAAGATACGCATCAATGCATATGCAGCGAGGCAGGATTTGGCGTGAGACTTTGGATTTCTTCTCTTCACCTCTTTAATACACGCATGCAACGTCAAATCATTTTGACTCCCTAAGCGCTCAGTCCTACACCTAGGTCTGTTCTACCACCGCTTTGACCATGCATCCACTGTACTTTCTACACTGCATCCTACGTTTCACACAGTTTGCTTCATCTACCCCAATAAATTCACGTCTCATCGTGTCTTTAAATAGCCCGTTTCTCCTCCTCCATCTTCTCATCACTCTCTAGCCTCTTTGCCTTCTCATCTCCCTTCAAGCCCCGAACACCATGTCTTCCTACTCTCTCCCCTCAAGCCCCGAGTCTGTCTCGACGAGGACAACCACCCCAAGGCTCGGCCTTGGTACGAGCCCGACTGGACGCCGGAGGAGACGGGCCTCGTGCCCGTCGAATCTCCCAAACGGGAGCGATCGCCGTCGACCGACGTCCCCGACAGCGACGAGCCCGCCGCCGACGCCGAGAACCTCTCCCCCAAGACGAAGAACCGCCTCCTCAAGAAAGAGGAGCGGCTGGAGAAGAAAGAGATCGAGAAGGAGGAGAAGAAGTAGGATGAGAGGGAGGAGAAGGCTCTCCGGGCCCGCATCAAGAGGGCCCGTGAGAACGACGTGGAGAGGTGGCAGGAGGCGAACCGCCGCGCCCGGATCGACGACGAGATCAAGATCAGGGCGGCGGAGTGAAAGAAGTAGGCCAACCGCCGGCGGTTGGCCGGATGGCCGGAAGGGCGCCCGCATGCATGCATGCAGCGCGCGTGTATGCATTCCTCAAAGACACCTGCAGTTGATAACATTCAAAAGAAAAATATTCTTGGGACAGCCTGAAAGGATTTGATGTACTGGTGCCGAACGTGCAGGTTAAGCAAAACATAGGAGTAGGAAGCATCAGGACTGAGGGGGGTAAGCTGCCATCACATTCTATCGCATCTTTTCTTTAGCATCTAAAGACATGAGCATCTCTAGTTCTAGGTGCAACCACTTGGAGACTATAGCTTAGATATGTTCAACCAATACGATGGTTGTGTAGCAATAGGACTTGTGACATGTATTTTCTATTGCTTTAATTGAGCTTTTTATCCAATATTTTCAGTACGTAAGGCATTCAAGATAAACATCGCAATAAAATGGTCATGTGCATAAATGTATGATTGAACCCTGTTTCCCCTCCAAAAATGGATGCGAGGGGAAGTTTTAATAGTAAAACAAGACGCAATAGTGATATGTAAACATGTCATTTAAAAGCAGCACATTAGATCACAGATCCAGATCTACCAACTTGGCTTAGAGGTCCACTTTAATCCTGATCGAGTCAGCTCGGACTAACTTGTCAACAAAAGCATACCAGAGGTGGTCCTCGCATCCCTTTGAGTATTGAAATTTATACAAATATCTCCACTTAATGTAACATTCGCATTAAAATATTGATTTCATGAAATCATTGTGTCAAAATTTCCCTCGTTTGAATTCTCCTCTTTAAAACAATAGCCTCCCTCGCCCGCCCCTCTCTCAAGTTTCCCGTGTAGGAAATAAATGTTTCCCGTGTAGGAAATAATTAAACATTCACTGACTGACACATGCTCTGGCTGTAGTCATGAAGGGCTAGCCAGGTCGGTCACGTCCAGTCCGCGACCCTTCTGGGAGTAGTGTCTATATATATACCTGCGCGTGTATGCATTCCTCAAAGACACTTGCAGTTGATAACATTCAAAAGAAAAATATTCTTGGTAAAGCGTGAAAGGATTTGATGTACTCGTGCCGAACGTGCAGGTTAAGCAAAACATAGGAGTAGGAAGCATCAGGACTGAGGGGGGTAAGCTGCCATCACATTCTATCACAGAAAGACGATGTGTACCACGCTCCGTCCTCCTCCTCGCTTCTCTGGATCGTTGGCCTGGACGGCCTCGTGCCGGGACGTGCCGCGCTGTTCCCAGATCCCTATTAACCCAAGGGAACCATGCGTCGCCAGATCGCTGCACCTTTCTGCACTTGGCTCCGTGCCAGCATCGCTGAAGAAACCTCAAGACAGAGGCTCGCATCTCCGTGCACTAGACCGTGCCATCGTTCTTCCGCCAGAAGCATCTCTCTCAGATGGTGCAAATGAGGTTGAATGACGATTCTTTTGTTCACATGAAATACCAACTCCGTTATAAAATAAGTGGGTGGGTGTGGCATTCGAATTTTGTTTACAAAATTCCAATGCACTTTAAAATAGAAAAAGAAATGCGACTTTCTTATCACCCGGGAAATAAGCCCAATAACATTTAACACTTGGTCTACGTATTTTCTACATACACTTACCTTATTAGAGGTGGTGATTTAAACAGGAGAGATGATGACTTGCAGCTTTCCAATACCCGTTTTACTTAACTTTATAGTTTATTTTGAAATTTCTGTATGTCCACTTATTTTAACAAAGGGACTATATAAAAATGATATGAAATGAGGCGGAGGGGTGGAGTAGAAGACAAGTTCTGACATGCCGCTAGCTCCATGCCAGGACACTAGACACATCCTGATGCACACAAGGTCGTCGCATCGTACACAGCTAGAACAAATGGGCCATAAAAATATCAATATGCTAGTGTTGGACCCAGTCGTGCGCGTGGGGTCCAGCCAGAGAATTTGAGCGGGCAGTGATTGAGAGGTCAATTTTTTTTTCAACATAAGCTGGTATTAATTCGTGCTTCTATTCCACGTTTCCACGTAACCATTTAAAGCTTTGGATCATGAACAAAAAGAATGGGAAAATGCAACTGAGGTCACAAAAGTTTTACTCGTTCGACTACCGAGGATCACGAACAGAGCATTACGATGTAGTATGCTTTGTCGAGCCCCAGCACCCAAATCACGATCCCTCCCTTTTTTGGCCAACGCTACAATGGATATTGTATTTACCCGTTGATTGAACAGTAGGGGTATTATTCTTGCCTCACAGACGGCCGTGTGCTTGGTTTCTGTCTCCTTGCCCAGGATCGACACATTTTCTCTCCTGAATTTCACTGCCGGACACCACATTTTATGGGCCAACTGCCACCGTTTACGGGCAAACTACCGTCAGTTTCGTAGCAACTGTCCTCTTTGGATCCTCTTTACTTTTCCCCCGACATATTAGAGCATCTCTAACAGAGCACTCAAACCGCTGAACCGTATACTCGTTTTAAGGGTCGGATAGTCCGCTTTTTTGCGCGAAAACGAGGCGTGCAATAGCAGAACCCGTAAAGATAAACTGCAAAATAAATTCGATGTTTGGCGGGAACAAATTTCTCTTCACTTGTTCATCACCGATTGCTTCCATACACCATTCAAACTAATTTTACATACGCAATACAAATCCAAAAGCTAAAACTACACTAATCGTCGCTGCCCAACCTTTTTGACCAAAATTTGGCTCAAGGAGCCTCGGTTGCGGCGGCGACGAGGTCGAGGCGGTGGCGGCGACGAGGTCGAGGCGGAGGTGGCGGAGCTTTACTCCTTGTTGGAGTCTCTCACGAGGTCGATGACGGGCGGGAGGGTGCTGATGGTCGGGAGGCGGCGGTGGATCCTGCGCGGTGGGGGCGGCGGAATCGCTCGCCGGAGGTGGAGGTGGGGGCGGTGGATTTTTCGTCGGCGGCGGCGGCGGAGTGAGGGTTTCGACCCATGAATCTGCTTTCGCACTGAACAAGTAGTGGCCGCCCGTGGAAATCTACGGGGCGCCCTTATCCTGTTTACGGGCCGGGCTACCTATACGGGCTCTGCTTTCGCTTAGAAACCGGTCCCGGCCCGTAAAAGCGCCGGAGTTTTACGGTTTTGGTCCCTTTTAAGGGCTATGTTAGAGATGTTCTTATTCATAAAACGTCAAAACTGAGATAAGTTATTTCTTGTACCGATCGAGCCTTCACAAAAAATGGAAATGTGACGAATATGCATAAACTTTTCTCGCACTCAGAATTTACTAACCAGACCACTGAGGTTAAGCTAGTCTATGTGACTATGACCGTGATAACCATTTCATGAGCATAATTCAAAATGCACCGACACATACTCAGAAAATCTGAATGCAGTCATAAAGAGCTAGCTGGCCAGTCGATCATGTGCAGTCCACGAGCCTTCCTTATATATGTGCATGTGTATACGTTCCTAAAAGACACCGGTCGATACCATCCACTACAATATACTCCCTCCATTCCAAAATGTAAGCCTTTTTAGCAAACTAGTTTAGTTTTCTAAAAAGGATTACGTTTTGAAACGGAGGTAGTACTCCGTAAATGTTTTGTGGGTCATTTATCGAATTGCCCACAGCGGGTCACTTGTACTCAGTTTTACCCCTAGTGCCGAATCGACCTCAGTTTTGCCCCTAGTCCGTGCGCAACCACTATGGAGAGGCTGGAACGGTAAGTTTGGAGTCGAATCTGTTAGTCGAACTGGGCCCGGAGGAGTCAGGCTCAGTTTCGCGAAGTGGGACCGCGTGGGACTGCCAGTTCGCTGAAACCGTCCGGAGCTTACAGGTGGGACCGGGCAGTTCGTTGACTAATCTGAATAGTCCACACCCGAGCTTCCCGCCACAACCGTCGTGCGCTGCCGCCCAATTTAGTTGCCTCGCCGTCGTGCGATGCCGCTCTCGCCGCCGCCACCTCCGCACCAGCCCCTGCTGCGCCACGAGCACCTGCGGCACCACCACCACCTGCGGCACCACCACCACCTGCTCCGCCGCCACCTTCCTCAGCCAGCGCGCCACCGCCACCTGTGTCGCCACCTGTGTCGCAGCCAGCAGCACACATTTGCGCCGCCAGCACCACCTGCACCACCTGCACCGCCGCGGCCGATCCGCGTGGCCACCTGCTTCACCGCCGGGGCCGTCCTGCGACGCCGCTGGTGGGGCGCTCGTTCCACCACTCTGCCCGCCACCTGCTCGACGAAATGGATAGGACTGAAATGGAGAGCGGCCGCGCCGTGGGGCTGGAGACACGCCGCGTCCACGATTGGGTTCCCATTGGGTAAGTACTGAGCTTTGAATTATCGATTAGACACGGATGCCATTGATTTGCAGCTGATTGCGTCTCTGTTTTCGTGCGTTAGGATGGAGTTGCGGTTTGCTTTCTTGGTGCATGTTAGAAGAGAGCGCTACATCGTCGATGCAGACAGTAAGAAGAAATACCAAGGAGGTTTCAGTTATTCGGTCCCAGTGGATTATAACTGGAGTTTCAGACAATTTGGGGAGGTAGTTTGCAGCCAATATCCTTGGGGTTTGCATGATGAAGTGGAATTTAGATACTTTGATGTGGGAAAAGATTGGATCCAAATTAGTAATGATGAAGAGCTCGCTACCATGTTTGCTAAGCATACGGAGGCAGAGAATTTTAATGTGAAGCTGCAAAATGATGTGGTTGTGCCGATAGTTGTGGCGGGTTCATCTTTTGTGGCAGGATCATCACGTCGTACTGCCAACTCTAGCCAGAACAGTTGAAAACCAGCTCGACGTGGTGGCTCGACAAGTGTGGGCACTGGGAAAAGGGTTCAAGTCGCTGTGGAGGAGGATGCCTGCATGTCTGCGGATGATGAAGAGAGGCTATATCCTGATGTTATTAGGAATTTAATACAGACACCTCGGGTTGAAATGCAATAACAGTCACTAGTAGGAAAACGCTTACTAGTGATCAACAAAAACAAGCTACCGCTGGCGAACAAGCGTTGCTCAGCAGTACACCGCCAGTGGTAAGGGGTTACCGCTGGCGAACAAGCTTGTTCGCCAGCGCTATCTAGTTACCGCTGGCGAACACCAGTCTTGTTCGCCAGCGGTAAGTCTGAAAATTTGAAATTTCGTAAATAAATTTTTTCGCTATTTTTTTCAAATTTTCAAAACAATTGAATTTGGGGAACCTTTAACCACGCTGTAGAATTTTTTCCTTTTTTTTTTTTTTTTCAACTTTGAATGCCCACTTCCCGCTCGGTCACCCATCCTTCCACTACTCTAGCCCGAGCACGCTTAACTTCTTAGTTCCATCCCACTACTCTAGCTATGACTCCCTCATTCTTTCTTGTTAGTATAGTACTATCAATCCTCTTAACTATTGCACCATATATATAAATCCGTAATTCCAAATTCGACAAATGATATGTCTAAATTGATCACAAGAATACGAGGAATCCAAATATGACATCCTTATTATCTTTTCTCGAAAAAAAAACATTTTTTATTTTTTTTTGAATTTTGAATTTATTTAATTAAATTGATTATGTAGGAAAATTTAGTCTGTCTCAAATAACTTTTTTCCTTTTGTAATTTGGCGATTCTGAAAAATACTCACAGGCTGAAGACCGGTGAGGTTGGATCTGGAATTTGCTCACACTTCTTTTGATATATTGAACGCGTTTTTTCGACGTCGTATGCAAAAGTTATGGCCGTTTTACGATTTATTTTTGAATTTTGCATAAAAGGTCAAATGGAGTATTTCAAATTTTCTATATCAACTAGACAGTGCACTCTACCCACATATCCAAGGAATTTATTTTTTGAACGTTTTATCATTTTCGTTTCTGATGTAGAAAAGTAAAAAAGGCGGTCCACGGGGGGGGGGGGGGTGTGGTGGTGTGTGGAGGGAATTTTTTTCAAAACTTACCGCTGGCCAACAAAAACAGTGGTTCGCCAGCGGTATAGTTAGCAAAGTGTTGCTCAGCAGTAACCATACCGCTGGCGAACCAGCTCGCTGTTCGCCAGCGCTAAGTAACCATACCGCTGGCGAACAAAGTGCCATGTTCGCCAGCGGTATTTGCTGCCGCCCGTAGCCGCGCGCAGCCCCGACGCCCACTGGTACCGCTGGCGAACGAAGTGCCATGTTCGCCAGCGGTAGCTAACTTAGAGCTGGCCAACAGGGGGGCGCGTTCGCCAGCGGTAAGTAGCACTGGCGCACAGGTATTCCTGTTGGCCAGCGGTAACCTGGTGGCTATAGCCTGTTTCCTACTAGTGAGTCTGACAGTGACGATGACGAAGAGGAAGACCGGACACCTGTTGAATGGAACCCTGCGAACCCTCTTATGGAAGAAGGTTGCATTTTTTCTTCCATGGCTGAGTGTAGAAATGCACTTGTGACATACTGCATGAAGGTAGAACGTGCCTTTGTAGTTGACAAGAGCGATAAAAGGCGCTACACCGTGCACTTTGTGTCTGAAGATTGTCAATGGAGGATGCACGCATCTAAAATGCGTGGCAGCACCAATGTTCAGGTAAAAGTCGAAGAATCAACCCTTAGGAAGCAAACAATCAGCAGAGCCAAGTCAAGATGGGTGGCGGATGAAGTAAGAAGATGGGTGGCAGAAAACAATCAAGTGAGTGCAAAGGAATTGCAGAAAAACATGAAAGACAAGTTCAAGATAGATTTACCATACATGAGGGTGTTCACTGGTAAAAACAAAGCATTGGAATCTATCCATGGTAACTGGAATGAAAGTTTTCAGTTGTTGTATGCAGTCAAAGCTGAAGTGGAGAGGGCAAGCCCAGGCAGTGTTGTTGAAATTGATCACCACGCCGTGGATTACACATTGAAGAAAGTGACAAGGACCAAGCAATACTTTAGGAGGGTTTTTGTGTGCTTTGAAGCTTGCAAAATGGGTTTTTTGGTAGGCTGCAGGCCTTATTTGGCAATTGATGCTACTTTTCTCACAGGGAGGTTTAAAGGCCAGCTAGTAGAAGCTTGTGCAGTTGATGTACACAGTTTTGTTTTTCCAGTTGCCTACGGTGTGCTGGAGACAGAGTCCGAGGAGAGCTGGACATGGTTTATGCAGAATCTGCGCCGGGCTATTGGACATCCCAATGGATTGGTAATCCACACAGATGCATGCAAAGGTTTAGAAGTGGCCGTGGATAATGTGTTCCCAGGAGTAGAGCACAGGGAATGTATGCGTCACCTTGCTGCAAATTTTGTGAAGAAATTCAAAGGAAAGTTTTATACCGATCATTTATGGCCTGCATCTTTGACTTGCAGCGTCAGGAAGCACAACTACCACATGAGGCAGTTGTACACAAAAGAGAAAGTGAAGGAATACTTGGAAACACACCACTCGAAGCTATGGTCTAGAAGCCAATTCAGTGAATTGAGCAAAGTTGACTATGTGAACAATAATCTTGCAGAATCTTTCAACTCAACGATCCGGAAACTAAAGGATAGAATACGCCGAGAAATTTCATTTCCGTCTTGAAATAGCTAATGCAAAATTCATGGGCCACATTATTATCCCGAATGTGATGAAGGCGTTGAAGCAGAAAACTTTGGGCTTGAATATGAACATGAGATTTGTCTCGAATACCAAATCGGAGGTATTATTCTTTGATAAAAGTAACAAAGAATGGAGATATCCAGTGGACTTAGAAGCGAAAACTTGCACTTGTAGGCAATGGCAGATAACTGGTTTGCCATGCATTCATGCCTTGTTTTTCATCACTTCTCTCACAGGTCCAGCACGGGATATACAACAGTATGTCCATGATTACTACTCTGTAGCAATGTTCAGAGCCACATATGCACATGCCTTGCCTGCTTTGGAGGGAAAACAGCAGTGGGATAGAGTGGACCCTGGATTCAAACTTTGTGCTCCGGTTCTGAAGAGAGCTGCAGGTAGACCGAGAAAGAGTCGACACCGACGTCGCAGTGAAGGTGGAGATGGAGCGAGGGTGCGTAAGTGCACAAGGTGTGGTAGGACCGGTCATTTCGGCAAATATTGTGATAACGCAGTCGATCCAGGGTTTGGAGAGAGTATGCCTGATGAAACTGATGGTCAGGAGCCGGATGCAGCATTTCAAAATGATGATCAACAGCCGGATGAAACATTTGAAAATGATGTTCAGCAGTCAAGTGATTCAGATGATGCTCCAGAACAAAATGATGATCAAGTACATGATCCAACTGATTATTCATATGATCATCAAGTCCATGATGCTCCATTCGATGATCCTCTGGATGCTCCAGCTGATGATCCAGCTGATGATTCATATGATGCTCCAGATGCTATAGCTGATGATTCATATGATGCTCAAGATGCTCCAGAAGATGCTCCAGATGCTCCAGCTGATGATCCGCTGGATGCTCCATTGGATGATTCTGCCATGATCTCACAAGTTTCATTGGATGCTCCATTGGATGATTCTTCCATGGACACACAAGTTTCATTGGATGCTCCATTGGATGATTTTGCCATGATGTCACCAGTTACAAGCTTAGATGGGTATGTAAATCCTGCCATGATCTCACCAGTTTTCATTTTTCATTTTATTTTTTATTTATTTATCATTATCCTTTATGTTTTGTACAGATCTGGTGTAGTTTCAAAGAAGAAAGCCAAGGTACCGACTACCAAGAGGAGAAGACCAGAAGCTGTGAGCAAGATGAGCACAAGGAGCAAAGCGCCACCAAAACAGCCAAGGATCACAAAGAAGCCCCGACGCTATTTGGACTAAGTTGGTGTTGTATTTCTAGGATAATGATGTTTGAATAATGTTGGATGATGTTGAACCAAGTTGTTTCAAATTTTTAGGAAATTTCATGAAAAATTCTACCTTGTCAAAATTATCCAAATAAATTTGAGGAGCAACTATATCGCAAGTAACAACATGGTGCGTTGGATTCATGTCATTTTGATTTTTTTTTGAATTATTTATGCTCATTTGAAACCATCGATGTGGTCTCATGAGAAATGTGCTTCAAATGAGGTGCGAAGCTAGGGTAAACAACCCCGTTTGTAATTTCATGAAAAATTCTACCTTGTCAAAATTATCCAAATAAATTTGAGGAGCAACTATATCGCAAATAACAACATGGTGCGTTGGATTCATGTCATTTTGATTTTTTTTGAATTATTTATGCTTATTTGAAACCATCGCTCTATTCTCATGAGAAATGTGCTTCAAATGAGGTGCGAAGCTAGGGTAAACACCCCCGTTTGTAATTTCATGAAAAATTCTACCTTGTCAAAATTATCCAAATAAATTTGAGGAGCAACTATATCGCAAATAACAACATGGTGCGTTGGATTCATGTCATTTTGATTTTTTTTTAATTATTTATGCTCATTTGAAACCATCGCTCTATTCTCATGAGAAATGTGCTTCAAATGAGGTGCGAAGCTAGGGTAAACACCCCCGTTTGTAATTTCATGAAAAATTCTACCTTGTCAAAATTATCCAAATAAATTTGAGGAGCAACTATATCGCAAATAACAACATGGTGCGTTGGATTCATGTCATTTTGATTTTTTTTTGAATTATTTATGCTCATTTGAAACCATCGCTCTATTCTCATGAGAAATGTGCTTCAAATGATGTGTGAAGCTAGGGTAAACACCCCCATTTGTGCTTCAACAATTTTTGGCATCTCGTCTACATCAGCCAAATTAATTTCCTACACAACTATTGTACATATATAGTGTAAATCTGAAGTTTCATTATGTTTTCAATAATTCTTCTATTTTTTTTAATATTTTATTTAAATAACATGGTTTAATAGAAAATTCATATATAAAACAGATAAAAATCATCGCTCTAGTAAATATGAAGTTTCATTATGTTTTGAATAAGGGTATTCTTCTATTTTTTTATTTAAATAACAAGGTTTAATACTTAACAGCAAAGAAATCATATGTACAACATATAGGAACCATCGATCCCTGTGGCCAACAGACCAACCAATCAGAGCGCAGAACGAGCGTCTCGCGGATCGCTGTGGCTGCGAGCGCATCCGTCTGATGCACGATTCCTTCTAGAAGGCGTCGATCCAACAGCCCAGGTCGAATCTCTGTGTTTCCTTCTAGAAGCTTTTCGGCTGGTCAAACAGAGGGTTGACCAAGCTTGAAATGAGCATAAATAATTCAAAAAAAAATCGAAAAAATATATTTCCGACGCACATAGTAGTGTTATGTCATATAGTAACGAGAAAAAAATATAAACCTGTCTTATAAAGAATGGAACGAAAAAACCTTGTGTAACATATGATATCTTGAACAGTCTAGTAGAGAGTTCAAGATAATGAGATGAGTTTCAAACCTTTTGAACTCAAATAAGGTCAAAATCTCACCAAAGCTTCATTTTGGTGTGACTAAGAAAGATCCAAAGTTATTTTTTCATTTTGATGTTTTAAACTTGTTTTATTTACGATTTTCGATTAAAACCATTATTATTCAAAAGAAAATAAATAATACGAATATTCATCCAATAAATTTTTGGGCTTCGGAATTGCATTATATAGGTCTAATACAAGTCTAGTAAAAATATAAATAGGATTTATAAACATTAGAACGAAAGCCATCACTAAAATGAAATTCCTCGAATACAAGACTAGAGATTTCAAAGAATAAGAGGTGGAAACATTGTGAATCTTCCGAAGAGGTGGGTTCTACCTTTTTGTTTTGAGTTCCTATGGGCTATCCTAGCACAACCAAGCAAATAGTTCCACATTGCTACCCCCTTTCGACGTCGTTACCGCGTGTTTCCGTATAAGTCCGGTATTTCTCCACCGGGTAGGGTTTCACCGGGAGGGGGCTACGGAGCGTCTGGATCCCAACACAAGCTAGGGGGTGCCATACCATGTTAGTATAGGTGTGTTGTGTGCTTTTTATGTCCAAGATTGCTCTCTGGGGTGTGACCCGGCTTCACCGGCATCCACTTCTCTCTCGTAGGCGATTACAGGGTGAAATTCCCGTATCGGACCAAACACCGTGAATCTTATGAAGAGGTGGGTTCTACATTTTTGTTTTGTGTTCCTATGGGCTATCCTAGCACAACCAAGCAAATAGTTCCACATTGCTACCCCCTTTCGACCCCGTTACCGCGTGTCTCCGTGTAAGTCCGGTATTTCTCCAGCGGGGCTAGGGTTTCACCGGGAGGGGGGCTACGGAGCGTCTGGATCCCAACACAAGCTAGGGGGTGCCATACCATGTTAGTATAGGTGTGTTGTGTGCTTTGTATGTCCAAGATTTCTCTCTGGGGTGTGACCCGGCTTCACCGGCATCCACTTCTCTCTCGTAGGCGATTACAGGGTGAAACTCCCGTATCGGACCAAACACCGTGAATCTTCCGAAGAGGTGGGTTCTACATTTTTGTTTTGTGTTCCTATGGGCTATCCTAGCACAACCAAGCAAATAGTTCCACATTGCTACCCCCTTTCGACGCCGTTACCGCGTGTTTCCGTATAAGTCCGGTATTTCTCCAGCGGGGCTAGGGTTTCACCGGGAGGGGGGCTACGGAGCGTCTTGATCCCAACACAAGCTAGGGGGTGCCATAACATGTTAGTATAGGTGTGTTGTGTTCTTTGTATGTCCAAGATTGCTCTCTGGGGTGTGACCCGGCTTCACCGGCATCCACTTCTCTCTCGTAGGCGATTACAGGGTGAAACTCCCGTATCGGACCAAACACCGTGAATCTTCCGAAGAGGTGGGTTCTACCTTTTTGTTTTGTGTTCCTATGGGCTATCCTAGCACAACCAAGAAAATAGTTCCACATTGCTACCCCCTTTCGACACCGTTACCGCGTGTTTCCATATAAGTCCGGTATTTCTCCAGCGGGGCTAGGGTTTCATCGGGAGGGGGGCTACGGAGCGTCTGGATCCCAACACAAGCTAGGGGGTGCCATACCATGTTAGTATAGGTGTGTTGTGTGCTTTGTATGTCCAAGATTGCTCTCCGGGGTGTGACCCGGCTTCACCGGTATCCACTTCTCTCTCGTAGGCGATTACAGGGTGAAACTCCCGTATCGGACCAAACACCGTGAATCTTCCGAAGAGGTGGGTTCTACCTTTTTGTTTTGTGTTCCTATGGGATATCCTAGCGCAACCAAGCAAATAGTTCCACATTGCTACCCCCTTTCGACGCCGTTATCGCGTGTTTCCGTATAAGTCCGGTATTTCTCCTCCGGGGCTAGGGTTTCACCGGGAGGGGGCTACGGAGCGTCTGGATCCCAACACAAGCTAGGGGGTGCCATACCATGTTAGTATAGGTGTGTTGTGTGCTTTGTATGTCCAAGATTGCTCTCCGGGGTGTGACCCGGCTTCACCGGCATCCACTTCTCTCTCGTAGGCGATTACAGGGTGAAACTCCCGTATCGGAACAAACACCGTGAATCTTCCGAAGAGGTGGGTTCTAACTTTTTGTTTTGTGTTCCTATGGGCTATCCTAGCACAACCAAGCAAATAGTTCCACATTGCTACCCCCTTTCGACGCCGTTACCGCGTGTTTCCATATAAGTCCGGTATTTCTCCAGCGGGGCTAGGGTTTCACCGGGAGGGGGGCTACGGAGCGTCTGGATCCCAACACAAGCTAGGGGGTCACCGCACTGTACCAACTATCTCTAAAAATGTCTAGAAATGACATGGCCGAGTAGTGCAGACAATACCCGTCTAGACTATTGTACATGCACTAAAACAGAGGGAACCCGATCCTCTTACTTTGCCCACCTTATGTTCTCTGACTTTCTCCCATGACACGTGGGTCCGGTGTGTGATGGGCTCCATTTGTCAGTGACCTAAAGTCAGAGGATCGCGTCTCAGCGTCTGCAGGCCGTTGTCGCTGTAGTTTGCATGCATGGACTCTATCTGCACCGTTCCTTACGATCAAACGGTAGAAAATGACGCAGGTGCATGGACGTGGTGTTTTGGCTCAATGTAACTGTATGCAACAACCAGCCCGGTGCATGCACGCCTCGTTTTTTCAGAGTAAACAACACGTGGCAGAAGAAGAAAAGATCGAGTGAACGTCGAGTCGCATTTGCAGCAGCCCTGCACGCCTCCTTTCAGAAACACAAGTCGCGTCGCATTTGCAGCGACGCAGCCCTCCACGCCTAGTTTTTTATAAGATACGCATCAATGCATATGCAGCGAGGCAGGATTTGGCGTGAGACTTTGGATTTCTTCTCTTCACCTCTTTAATACACGCATGCAACGTCAAATCATTTTGACTCCCTAAGCGCTCAGTCCTACATCTAGGCCTGTTCTACCACCGCTTTGACCATGCATCCACTGTACTTTCTACACTGCATCCTAAGTTTCACACAGTTTGCTTCATCTACCCCAATAAATTCACGTCTCATCGTGTCTTTAAATAGCCTGTTTCTCCTCCTCCATCTTCTCATCACTCTCTAGCCTCTTTGCCTTCTCATCTCCCTTCAAGCCCCGAACACCATGTCTTCCTACTCTCTCCCCTCAAGCCCCGAGTCTGTCTCGACGAGGACAACCACCCCAAGGCTCGGCCTTGGTACGAGCCCGACTGGACGCCGGAGGAGACGGGCCTCGTGCCCGTCGAATCTCCCAAACGGGAGCGATCGCCGTCGACCGACGTCCCCGACAGCGACGAGCCCGCCGCCGACGCCGAGAACCTCTCCCCCAAGACGAAGAACCGCCTCCTCAAGAAAGAGGAGCGGCTGGAGAAGAAAGAGATTGAGAAGGAGTAGAAGAAGGAGGAGGAGAGGGAGGAGAAGGCTCTCCGGGCCCGCATCAAGAGGGCCCGTGAGAATGACGTGGAGAGGTGGCAGGAGGCGAACCGCCGCGCCCGGATCGACGGCGAGATCAAGATCAGGGCGGCGGAAGTGAAGAAGTAGGCCAACCGCCGGCGGTTGGCCGGATGGCCGGAAGGGCGCCCGCATGCATGCATGCAGCGGGCGGTTAGGGTTTAGGTCTAGGCCCCCTTTTTTTTCTAGTAGATGTAATGTCCGACGAGCCCCACTCAATATATGTAAAGTGGGTCCAATGATTATCCATATATATAATATCCACTGTTTAATTATGTTTGCCAATTAATTTATTTTTAAATTCTATTTGCCCAAATGAAGTCAATGTTTAAATTATATTTGTCCCCGCGTTTAAATTATATTTTTCCGAATGTTTAAATTATATTTCTTCAATTGTTTAAATTATATTTTGTCCAAAATTACATATTTATTTTTGTCCAAATGTTTAAATTATATTTGTCCAATGTTTAAATTATTTTTGTCCACTGTTTGTCCGTGCTAGTATACGTTGGGCCTCATTTAAAATTGGGCCTGTCTTGGTTTTAGATGGGCCTACCATTTTATCCTGAACTGAACCTGAACTGGACTGAACACTGAAACTGTACATACGAACATTGAAACTGAACTGAACACTGAAAACTGAACTGAACTGAAAACGAAATGAAACAAACCAAATCAGGGCTGGATTCCTGATGCATTTATTCCAAGTCTTAGCCATACTCAAATTGACCATGTCAAGCTAACTACAACACTAACTACATTATTTTTGACTAACGATCTTCAAATACACAATTCCAAGAACAATTGCACATAAATAAAAAAATGCAGCCATCATATTGCTCTGCTTCTTTAGACCGACAAGCGTCTCATCTGTTTTGCCATCTTCTTGAACTCGTCAATCAGCACCCCATTGTGCACCGTAGCAGATCCCAATTGCTACTTTTTTGTCCTCCTTTTGAATCCTCTTTATGTAGTCCTCAAGCCACTCGAAATGGTCACATGGAAGAAGATCCTGCAAATGCGAAAACCCAAATCGGATGAAAACCCAAATCGGCTAAAAATTGAGGAAAAAAAAACGAAATTGACAGGGGGGAACAGAGATCTCACCTCCCCAAGCTGTTCTTTGCTCCCGCATTTCACATATTCACGCCTGCGGTTGCCGTTCTTGTCGCTCGCGGTGACCCGCCGCTGCAGGGACGCCGTCCGTGGGCAGGCAGGGCATCTTCCCAGCGGAACTGTCCCGAAGCGCGGCCATCTAGAGGGCGATTCGGAAGCAGAGGTCGACGACATGCCACCGGAGAAGAAGGGGACGCGCTGCCTGAGAAGCTCGGCTGATTTCCTGCTCACCGCCGCGAGCTCCGCCGCGAGCTCCGCCGCTTTTAAACCGCCGGCCACAAGCCGCAAGCAACGGTCAACATCTGGGGCCCACAAAACGCGCCAACGGTCAACAGTTGGGCCCACAAGCTGCGGCAACGCTCAACTGCTGGGGCTGAAAGTAACGGTGGAAGCAGCCAAAGCAGTCCTTGCGCACTGAATAGGGACAAAACTGAGGTCGATTCGGCGCTAGGGTAAAACTGAGGTCGTTGTGCCAACTGAGGGCACCCTGTTAATTATCCCATGTTTTGTAGCAGCCGAGCAGCGGAAACCGGAAAGGATCCATGTACGCCCAAGATAGCTAAGCAAACCAGTAGGATTAGGAAGCATCTGGACTGAGGGCGTAATCTGATGTAACATTCTGCCAACTTTGCTTCATTAACGGACCACGTGTACCACCATTCGTCCTCCTCCGCGTTTCGCTCAGTCCTGGGCCTGGACGGCCGCGTGCCTGCACGTGCCGTCTTGTTGCCTGATGACCATTCACCAAACGAAAGCATGCCTAGCAAGACTTCGTCGCTGGAAACCTTCCGGAACTTGCTACGTACGCTGAAGCATGCATGCATAGCAAGACTGAGCTGGCAAAGATCATCGGGGTAGGTTTTCAACAGCAGTACGGTGATGTGGTGGCACAAAGTCTATCTGTAGGACCGACTATATATCACGATTTTAATCATTTCTGAAATCAGCGTTTTGAAGTTTCAAAAATTCCAAGAAATATATAGGTTAACAAATACATACTCTAAGGTTTTGCAAAATTTTCATGTGAGATAATTTATTTTCCGGCCTATTAAAAATGACATATCCTCATAAATCTGATATTTTTGCAAAATTGTACTATTTACCATTTGAAATCTTGAATTTTTAAATTTTTACACGACCTAAAATATAAAATATGTTGTATTAATTTTTTCAACACTGATATAAGTAAAAATTATCTAGCTTACGATTATGTTCAGATCTTTTTAGAACTTTAAAGTAATTTTAACTTTTTTAAAACAGAGCCCATCCTAAAATATGTCTCAATCATGGGCCCTCTGTAGTTTGTGAGTAAAAAAACCATTGGACTAGTGTAGCTTCATTTCTCGTGTAGAGAGGCGCGCGCAGACACGAGAGAAAGCTAATATACGCAATGCTTTCATCCATAATCTAATACTCTCTAATTTTCACAATATAAGATGTTACTACAACTAAATCCTCCTATATTGGTTGTAGTAACATCTTACCGATGGAGGGAGTATAACACCCACTAACTAGTGTTTTCTACCCAATATCCTAACTACGGTTACCGCGTTAACCAGTGTCCCTTTTACCGACTCAAGTCCAACTCGAGTCGGCCTACTCATTCGGATCTTATCCCACTGACTATTGTGAGATCCGCTAAACTTACGGCAAGCCAGACACAGTCCGAGTAGCACTTAAAACTGACCAGTCGAAAACGCCTTCTAGAAAAACATGTCGACTCGCACAAATACCAAGAAATAATTAAGGCCTTTTCCGGTATGAATGTATGTCCAAATTCCATTGTTGCTCGATATTGTGTCAAGCAACAAGTTAGCCGATCGTCCTCCCTTTTAGCTTCATCTTCTCTTCTTGACTGTGTGATAAGCAATTCAACCCGACTAACAATTTAGTCGCATCAACTCAAATATAAGATGTCCGAGACGCGCATGGCCATACTTCCGAGTGGAATCTCACGAGGTCATCAAGAGAATATCTCTTCAAGTCGGAGGGTAAAATCGCGTCTTAGTGATCCCCCGCACGGAGTTTGGTTCACAAACGACCTAAGCCCAACCTTTAGAATGACAGTTACAGACAATGTTCAGCGAGAAAAAAACCGGATGATCCGCAACTCGGATAGTGCAAACACCTCATATCTAAGGATTCTAATTATTGGGTCAGTACATATTACCAATTACTCACGCCAACTCAAATTATCGGGTTAGTCCAGCCGTATTAAATATTTTCCACAACTAGTGTAAGACTGAACAACATGTCTATACTCTTTGACAATTAGAAGTTAGTCATCCCACTGTCTTACATAGTAGTCACGGCGCTGAGTCCAAATAAAACTCAAACAACTAAGGACAACATGTGTATGACCTAATTAAGTATAAGGTTCCACAACCGAACCACAGATCCGATGAGGAGTACCATAATTCATATAGTATACAAATTATTGATATAATATGGAATAATAAGTGATTGTCCCTAGCATATTCCCAACATGGAACCCCTTCCTTCCCTCGCATAGCCATCACGTGTACTTACCTCGTAGCAAGCACAAAATGTGAAGGTCCAACTTCACATCAAGGCCCGATGACCATCTTGTTCCTGTTAAGAGGTACTACAGGCGGCGATCCGGGGAAAGGAACGAATGCGAGGGTTTCTGGATTTCTTTGGAACTAAATAATGTCACATATGTAATATGGTTCGTGAGATCCAGATGAAGTTGAACCGTTTGGTGCACATTCGTAATGGTGACATTCCTCAGAAATTCCTTCCGGGCTTATGAAGAATGTCTCCATTATGTATGTGCACACAAGGGTCTAATTCTTTTCTGGATCTCACTATTACATATATGATTTTGTTTAGTTTCAGAGAACTCCTGAAACCCTTCCTCCCCCCGCATCGCCATCACCTGTACTTACCTCGTAACAAGCACAAAATGTGAAGGTCCAACTTCACATCAAGGCCCGATGACCATCTTGTTCCTGTTAAGAGGTACTAGAGGCGGTGGTGATCCGGGGAAAGGATGAAGATGAGGGTTTCGGTTGGAACTAAGGAACATCACATATTGTTAGTGATATCAGAACTGAGTTGCACTGTTTGGTACATATACGTAATGGGGGTATTTTCATAGCCCCGGACGGGGCTATGGAGTATATCCCCACAAAATAGTCCAACTTTGTTCGGATCTCACAAACACTTACGTATGTGATTTTTTTTAGTTTCAACGAAGTTCAGAAACCCTTGCCTTCATCCTTCTCTAGATCACCATCACGTAAACTACATCGTAACAAGCACAAGATATGAGAAGGGCCAATTTGATCCTTTGTGTTTAACTTTCATCTTATTTATGTCATATTTCTCCATTTACTATTTTTTACTAAGTTAGAAACACTAAGGTATTTTACTTAATTAGGAATATTTACTTAGTACGGGTCTGGTTTTAGTTTATGTCTCTGTTGGACCCGACGGGCGATGTCCGGGATTGGATCCTGCCGGGCTGGCACTAGGACACGCGGCTTGGTGAGAAATCCGGGTGACGTGGTCGACCCGGATATTCTTTGGTGGCGATTGTGTGTGCCACGGTCGGTGCAAAGAGAGCCGGCCCCTAATGAGGTGGTACATCAGCGTATCAGGGAGGAGGACGAGCACGTCGGTCGCTACATGTACTTGCTCGATATGGAGTATAGCAGCGGTTGGTCGATCATTCGGAGGGTTCCTTACCGACCATGTGAGGGTTCCTTACCTATGGATGCGTAGCACCCGCGACTCAGCACCCCGTGGCTTAGGTCCCGGTCGGAATTAATTAGTTTGAGAGATGTCATGAATATGTATAAGTGATATTATTCGATCGTGATGTATTAGGGTTAAATAAAATGAACCCGAGCTATGTAACTCTTGGTGTGTATTGATACGTTTAAATATTTCATCAATGTTTCTTTTATAATGGAAATGAGGATCTGGAACATACAGTTACTCTTTTTTCTAACTTGTTTAGCTATAAGTACCACTAGCTATTATCTATAAGCAATTTTGATGAAATGGATCTGGAACATATAGTTACTCTTTTTTTGAACTTAGGGAATTATACTTAGTGTAGAATCAAATTTTGACTTAGAGAATTTTGTGTATTTTCAGAAAAGTATGGATCCAAGAGACGAAGATGAGGAAAACTTGCTCGCGGGTTTAATCCGCGGGCCCGAGGGAGAGACCAATGTGAGCCAGTGGATGAACAACTCCGGTGAGGGAGATCCGGAGCTCACCCGAGGAGACGTCTCCGGTGAGGGAGAAGCCGACGGCTCCGACGAGGGAGGAGCCGACGTCGCCGGTGAGGGAGAAGCCTACGGCTCCGGTAGAGCCGTACAAATTACAAACACTGGCTTCGAGGTGAATATAGATATGTTAATTGATGAAGCATCTGTTATCTATATACATGTATTAATAGTCTTTATATTTTTAGCCATCCGGTTCAAGCATATCAACCGAAAAAAGACTAAACGAGGCGCAACAAAGAAGTTGAAAGATACAAAAAGATATAGGATCGAAACGATCGCTGCAGACGGCACACCCGAGCTTCCCGCTGTTGCCCAACAATTTGTGAAGCAATGCAGAGTGCTAGAGGTGGACGAGAATGAGGTGGACGAGAATGTAGAGTGCTCAAGAGTGGAATGAGCCAAAAGATCCGCGGAGACAAGGAATTTGATTTGTCAACTAAAAATCGAAAGATCTTGTTTTCAAAAAGATCATGTGTAATTTCACCTTACCCTTGCCGGAGGTGGACGAGAATGAGGCGGATGAGAATGAGGAGGTAGATGGTGAAGGCGATGTTAATAACAAGAAACTTGAGTTAGTGGAAAAGGTCAAGGCGTGGACTCTGAAAAAGATGGCCCATAATTCAAAAACTGGAAGAAAAGATTGAACCTTGACTTTATTAAGAAGGGCAAGACTCCGGATTTCACTCAAGGGTATGAGAACACTTATGGGCAGATTTTGTGAAGTACAAGCTTTCAGAGAATTCAAAGTAAAGGTAAAAAACAAATCAGAAAAACACCGCCAAGAAGGTATATCACCATATTATGGGGCAAGCTGGCTACAAGGGTTTCCTTCCAAAGTGGAAGAAATGGGAGAACGAACTGCTTGAGAAGGGGATCACTCCCGAGCCATTCATGTGGGTCGAGCGGACAAGGTCATGGTTCTACGGGCATGGAGGCAAGTTGGACGCTGAAGGAAAAGCAATCTATAACCTAAGGCATAAAGAGAATTGTTGGAGGGATGGTAACCCGGTAGGCTCATGCCTAGGTGAAACTCGGCCTGAAGGAAATCGCACAAGACCCGGCCCAAGGTGGAGGAGTTTCTAGAAGGCCCAAAAGGGAGCGTAGGTCTTGTAACTCGTATCTTGGGGGTCACGATTAGGAAACCTAGGGTTGTGTGTGGATTCCGGGTAGGATTCTGGGTATGCCTTGTATAGGAAGCCCGGGAGCCGGGTAATATATAAACCGGCTCCTGGGACAGAGAGACCAGAAGAGTTTTTACCAGATATTCGAGTATTCTTGTAATACGAGAGCTGATAGTGTAACCCTAGATCGGAGACTCGGCGACATTGCAGCCCGAGCTACCAGATCACCTGATAACATGATTTCCCCTGAGCTAAACCCTCTCCCCAAACACCAGAGTCGATTTGCCCCAAAATAAGTTACCCCAGGTAACGTCTGCCGTGATTATCCCATGACAGTTGGCGCCCACCGTGGGGCCTACGTCTAAGGGTGTTTACATCACGGGAGAAGCTCGGGAAAGCATGAAGAACCTCGTCATCGGCAAGATCATCACCAACCCCGAAGGAGAGAAGATGGTGGACGACTTTGGTTGGGGACCAGAGTCGGATCTGCTGGAAACCGGATCTATCGTCATGATCGGCCGGGTCAACGTCTTCGTCGGTATGGTACATGCGTTCGGTTCTGTTCCTAATGATGTTGAATATGATTCTGTATCAGGAGAAGCGACCTGCGTTCAATCGGACGGAGAAGAATCGGTCGGGACAGCCGATCCAGAAGAAGAGCCCACCACGAAGAGGGAACAGCCGAAGGAGCCGGTATGGACCCCGCGTGGCCGGTCACAAGATAAGATGATACCGAGTCTATCCTGCACCTGCTTGAAGATCGGTACGAGGAAGATAGCTGTGATGAGGAAGAATACGAATCTTCACCAGGCATCGCACGCCGGGTCTCGGTCTACACAGCCCCTGCAACCAATCTTAATCAGGAGATGTGTCGACGGCCGCGGTCGGATCGGCGCGAGCGCTGGCCCAACAGCAGGCACCGGTTGACGGAAATCTGGTTATAGCCCGGGTCGATGGAGAGTCGGCCTCTGTTACCAGTCATACCGGAGAAAGCGAACGGCACAGGAACATGTTTGGATTCACAGCAAATTGAACACCAGGAGCGGGAGCCTCGAATCCGTGAAATCCGGCTCTGTTCAACAATAACCTAATCTTAGATCCCACAGTGTTATAGACGGTGATAACCCCTGAAAACGCGGCGGCACGTGCCCGAGATCTGGATGTGGCTCGCCGCGCATTGGACCAACAGAGGAGAGATGTCGAAGCCGAGAAACAAGGGATTACCGTCAACCGGTGGAAATTTACAGCCAGCTACATTGTTCGTTACCCCTCAGGATCAACCAATCCCGGCTGTGAATCAAGACACCGGATATCAAGCTGCAACCCTTGGAGGACAGCCGGCAAGCGTGCAAGCCGGGTTACCCACGTTGCAAACTGGGATCGCTGCTGGCAATACTGCACCACCACCACCACCGCGATTTAATACTCCCCCAGGTCACTACAATAATCCAATGGATAACGTGTATGGAGCAATATTGGCACTTGATCGCATTCCCGTAGGAGAGTCACCCCATGCAGTGGAGACCCGGTGGGCGATAGACCTGTTACGCACAGCAGTAGCTCAACAGGCCAATTACCCTGATAACAGGAGTGGCATGCACGGAACACCATATGTTAGTCGGCAGAATGGGAATACCATCTATATTGAATCAAACTCGGCACGGCGTAGGGCAGAGCAGCAGCAAATGCTGCCTCCTCCCCATAGGCCGGCAACGCCTGCAGCATCAGCGGCGCAAGCCATTGTGGATAGTTCTCGAGCCAGTCGTGCAGCAGTCGGGTCTGCGGTAAGAGGGCCGGTAGCGGTTGCACCCGCCGCCGCACCCGCTGCAGGATCGCACGTTTCCCGAGTGAGGCCAGTACCGGCAAATCTCGCCGGGCCTAAGTGTTTGTCGGATGCCATCAGGGCTGAGCCTTACCCGGATAAATTCAAGGAACCGGGTAAAGTGGTTAATTATGAGCCGACCATGGACCCAGAGACATGGTTGAGCAGTTATGAGATGGCTATGTCGATTCGTAACGCATCTGAGAAGCTTCAAGCCAAATTTATGTACCTTATGATGTCAGAAGGAGCAGCAAAATTGTGATTCAATAATCTGCCTGAAAAATCCATCAATTCATGGAGTGAGTTGAAAACGGCCTTCATCAAACACTTTCATGGGACATGCCGGAAGTTATTCACGATTGACGACTTGGAACGGTGTGTCCATAAGAAGGGAGAGTCGGCGCGCAGCTGGGTGCGCCGGGTCATGGAAATTCTCCACTGTTCCACTAATATTCAGCCGAAAGATGCGCTGCAAGCCATGGCGAAAACATGTAAATACATACCATTGGTGCAAAAGCTGACGCGCGTGAATTCTAGTCGGCACGCTTCAGAGGTTACAATGGGAGACTTGATGGACGCATGCAACAAGCACGCCGCCACAGACACCACAGAAGAGGATGTTGAGGACAAAAAAGGGAAAGCCAACGCAAATAATAACGGAAGACCCGACAATGGGGCTGCACCGGGTAATAACGGAGGAAGTAATGAAAATAACCAGCACAAGCGCCCATACGAAGGAAATTACGAGTTTGTTGCTAATACAGAAGCCGGGTTTGCAAGACCCAGGGCAGAGGGAAATTTCAACGGAGGAAACTTCAATGGAGGAAATTACCAAGGACCACCAAGGCCGGCTAACCATATAGAGGCTTTTAGGATGAACTGTCCGCGTCATAGCAGGAATGGCAGGCCGACTAATCATTCACTGGAGCAGTGCGTGGACTTACAGAGATGGAAGAACGAGGAAATACATAAGGCCCTGCGAGGTGCAGGCCGGAGAGGAGGACCGGGTCCGGGTGGAAACCTGGGCAACAGGCCACCCTCCGCTGGTAACGCAGGAGGTGGCAATCCGACTAATAATCAAGGAGTTGCTGGAGGTTTCCAAGCCAACCCAAAACAGTTAGGACAGTCCCACGTTCACACTACCGGGACTTCTAGCAAAGAGAGAAATATACTTAAAAGGGCCGTAAACTCGGTTTCTTCAGGTATTCTGAGACATTTGAGATGGTCAGATCCAGAGGTAACATGAAGCAGAAGGGATCACCCGGAAACAATAGAACATCCGGGTGTGTTAGCTTTGGTGGTTGCACCGCAGGTCAATGGTTACGAGATGAAAAAGGTTTTGATTGATGGTGGAAGTAGCATCAATATCTTATATTGGGAAACCTTTCTGCGCATGGGGCTCAAGGAATCTCAGCTGCAGAAAAGTTCCACAGTTTTCCATGGAATTGTGCCGGGTCACTCGGCGTGCCCTGAAGGAAAGATAACACTAGAAGTCGCTTTTGGAGAATCCAAGGATAATTTCCGAGTGGAATGACTCACATTTGAGGTGGTAAAATTGCGCAGTCCTTATCACGCGCTGTTCGGAAGACCGGCTTACGCCAAGTTCATGGCCAGGCCGTGTTACGTATACTTGCAGCTAAAGATCCCAGGTCCCAAGCAGACCATTACTATACATGGGAACCGGGCTGTGGCAGTAGAGTGTGACGAAGGAGATGCGGCAATGGCGGAACAGGCTTGCAGGAAGGAAGAGCTCAAGTATTACCGGTCTCAAGTAGACCCGGAAGATATAACGGCTTTGAAGAGACCGAATACGGAGGACGAGAGAGAAAAATTTAAAGCGGCCAAGGACACCAAGATGGTGGCTTTTGTCGAGGGTGATCCCTCCAAACAATTTGCCATAGGTTCTAACCTAGACAACAAAGAGGAAGAAGCACTTATAGAGTTTATTCGTGAGAATCAAGACGTTTTCGCTTGGACGCCCAGTGACATGCCGGGTATCCCGACCGAGTTAGCTGAACACAGTTTGCACGTCGATCCCAAGTCTCGGCCTGTGAAGCAGGGTCTGAGAAAAATGAATGAGGAAAGGAGAAAGGCTATAGGAGTGGACATAGCTCGGATCCTTGAAGGCGGCTTTATCATGGAGGTTTTTCACCCGGATTGGTTGGAAAATCCGGTTCGAGTGGAGGATGTGCATAGATTACACGAGTCTCAACAAGCATTGCCCAAAGGATCCGTTTGCCCTTCCAAGAATAGATCAGATTATAGATGCGGTGGCAGGAAGTGACCTATTGTGTTTCCTGGATGCTAATTCCGGGTATCACCAGATCAAGCTCAAAAAGGAAGATTGGGAGAAAACATCGTTCATAACCCCCTTTGGAGCTTTTTGTTACAAAACTATGACCTTTGGGCTAAAGAACGCCGGCGCAGCGTACCAACGGTGTATTCAGAAGTGCTTTGAGTATCAGATTGGACACAACGTCCATGCTTATGTTGATGATGTGGTGATTAAAACAAGGAAAGCAGAAACATTCATTGATGACTTAAAGGAGACATTCAAGAATCTAAGAAGGTATCATATGAAGCTTAACCCCACAAAGTGCGTATTGGGGGTCCCAGCAGGAAAGTTACTCAGTTTTATTGTTTCTGAGAGAGGGATTGCGGCAAACCCGGAAAAGATCAAGGCCATCTAGAGTTTGAAAAAGGCGGAAGGCCTGAAGCACGTTCAGAAGCTCACAGGATGTGTAGCAGCATTAAGCCGGTTTACATCAAGGCTTGGAGAAAAAGCAATACCCCTATACCGACTCTTGAGGAAAACCGACAAATTCGTATGGGACCAAGAGGCGGAAGAGGCATTTGAATCTCTGAAAAAGCAGTTATCCGAGGCACCGATTCTGGCAGCGCCGGGTCCCAAAGAGCCCATGTCGTTATACGTTGCGGCCGGACCCCGGGCAGTCAGCGCAGTGGTTGTAGTTGAGCGCAAAGAGGATGGAAAGGATCATCTAGTACAAAGGCCGGTTTACTACGTGAGTGAGGTCTTATCGGAGGCAAAGCAGCATTACCCACATTAGCAAAAGCTAGTTTTTGGGGTCTTCATGGCTAGCCGGAAATTGAAGCCGTACTTTCAGGAACACCTCATAACAGTGGTTAGCTCTATACCAATGGCAGATATTATCAGAAATTCAGATGCGATAGGAAGAATAGCCAAGTGGGCCATTGAGATGGGAGATTATCACATCAACTACGAGCCTCGGTCTGCAATCAAGTCCCAGGCTTTAGCTGATTTTGTCAATGATTGGACTCACACAAGCATGCCCACAATGATGCCAAGTTCCGAGTCTTGGGTGATGCACTTTGATGGTTCCAAGCAATACGAGGGATCAGGAGCTGGGGTGGTACTTACATCACCAAAAGGAGACAAGTTGAGTTATGTGTTGCAAATTCACTTCGATTGCTCCAACAATGTGGCCGAGTATGAGGCCATATTACACGGACCGCGAGTAGCAAAGGAGATGAATATCAGGCGAATACGGTGCTATGGAGACTCAGATCTTGTTGTACAGCAGGTCTCAGGAACCTGGGATAGAAAGGATGCAACAATGGCAGCGTATCGCAGAGAGGTAGACAGGGTGGTCGGGTCTTTTTCCGGGTATGAGGTGGAACATATTGACAGGCGAAAGAACGAGGCAGCAGATGCGCTCGCAAGACTCGGTTCGCGCCGAGAGCCGGTCCCGTCTAATGTCTTTCTGGACGAGTTATAGCGGCCCTCTGTCAAAACCGAATCTGAAGAAGAGGTGGCTAACCAAGACCCGGATTTGGAGCTTGTGGCCGCTGTACGTGCTATTCCCGAGTGGACGGAGCCGTTTCTAGCCTACCTGTCACGGGGCGAGTTACCACCACAGGAAGTTTTAGCCAGGAAAATCCTGAGAGGAGCAAAGGGCTATTCTATCATCAATAGTGAGTTGTATAAGAGAAGTGTCGCAGGAGTCTTTTTGCGCTGTGTAACACCAGAGGAAGGCCGACAGATTTTGAGGGAGATTCATGAAGGTGATTGTGGGCATCATGCCTCCACAAGATCCCTTGTGGCTAAAGCATATCGGCACGGTTTCTTCTGGCTCGCGGCTTTGGCGGACGCGGAGCGCTTGGTGACAAGGTGTGATGGATGTCAAAGGTATGCTCACCAAACCCACGTGCCGGCTAAGAAGTTGCGAACAATCCCGCTAACCTGGCCGTTTGCAGTTTGGGGTATGGATATGGTGGGCCTCTTTCACATGTCGCCTTGCAAAAAGACTCATCTTTTGGTGGCCATTGATAAGTTTACTAAGTGGGTTGAAGTTATGGCAGTCACCAATTGTGAAGCAGCCGCAGCAGTCAAGTTCCTGAAAAAGATCATCTATCGGTTTGGATATCCTCATGGCATAATAACAGACAATGGAACCAACATGTCCTTAGGTGAGATGGAGAAGTTTTGTGGAAACAATGGCATCTGCCTTGACGTAGCCTCGGTAGCCCATCCACAAGCTAATGGACAGGTGGAGAGGGCAAACCAGGAGTTGTTTCGTGGGTTGAAACCACGGCTACGAGTCCCGTGCCTCAGAGCTGCTGGAGCGTGGGTTGAGGAGTTACCATCAGTGGTTTGGGGAATTAACACTACACCTAACAGATCTACTCAGATGACTCCGTTTTTTATGGTTTATGGTGCAGAGGCAGTTCTTCCGAGTGACATTAGTCATGACTTGCCCCGAGTGGCGGCCTATGTTGATGTGGAGAACGAGAAGACCCGGCAGGATGCTGTGGACATGTTAGAAGAGCATAGAGAGCAAGCTTTGGAGAGATCAGCTATATATCAACAGGATTTGAGGCGATACCACAGTCGGCGAGTCAAAACCCGGGTCTTCCAGGAGGGAGACCTGGTATTACGCCTAGTACAATCAAAGGAAGGAAAGCACACGTTATCTCCACCATGGGAAGGCCCGTTCATCATAAGCCGAATTTGCACAATGGATCATACTACTTAATAGATGCAAGGGAAGAGTCAGATACTGTCAATGACACCACACATACCACTTCATCTGTGCAAGAACGGGAAATACCATGGAACGTGGCTCAGCTACGTCCCTACTACACTTAGCATAGGCTAGGTTTACAAGTTGAATTGCACGATGTAACAGGCAGCAGGTTTCAGACGCACTCTCTTCCCATCCAGGATACCTAAGGGGACTGGAGGGTTTTTAATGAGGCGGCTTGCTGACCTAACCTTTCTCATATCGATAAAGAGATGGTTAAACTATTATATTGTTTGTTTCTTATTTCTTTCTGTTAGTTTGTTTTTAATTTTTCTGTTTTACTTTACTCCATGTAAGGTAAGTATTTATTGTTTAGCCATAATATACTAGGTTGCATATATAGGTCTTTGGGGCTGATTGCTTGAATCGCACAGTCATGATCTCAGACCCGACCACGATTCCATTAGGTTATGAGGACCGATTACTTGCAATAAGTACGGTTACAATCTTATAACCGGACAATAGAGCCAAACTTCCTTGATTTCTCTTGTTTAAGCTTGATGTGACTCGCAATAATGTGGCGTGTTTTGCTAACGTATAATTGAAATCAGTCATGGTGCCCACTGGGACTTGCCTAACCCTGTTTTTATATAGTTATACACTACTGCAGAATAGGCTACCAGTGACGGGCCCGAAAGGCTCATTAGTGACAGGAAATGTGCCTGTCACTAATAACTAGTCACTAGTAATATGTTACTAGTGACTGGCACGTGCCCGTCACTAGTATTATGTTTACTAGTGACAGTCTTTTATCCATGCCCGTCACTAGTTAGTTTCACGAGTGGCACTTCTAATAGCTTAGCAGCGACAGGTCCTTTACTACTTTGATAGTTTGCCCGTCATTGGTATATATTTTAGAAATAAAAAATACGATTAAATAAAATATATATTGCATTTCAACGTCGATAATACAATATGATCAATTACACTCATAGGAAACAAAACATGACCTTATGTACTACAAAGTGGAATTAACATCGATAGAACAATATCTAAAACAATTTGCTTCGGAATAACCAACACCTAACGTATAAATGTTCAACTCTTGTTAAACATCAAAGCTTGTAGCCTACTCACGATCGTAGATCCTGAAAAAGAAAATCAAAGTTACTTGAGGAAAGCACTTCATATAAACAAAAATATCAAAATAGGTAGAGTTGTGGTTATTTATATTATTATTCTATTTGAAGTGGAAAAGGTATAGCTAGCTAGCTTAGAGTGAAATAGAGTAGCCTCACGGTCATGTACCCTCGTACTAGGTGAGAACAATTGAGATGTGTGAATTATCAGAAAAAAGGAAGAAACAAGTGTGGACTCATAAATGCATCAGGAACTACATAACAATAACACATGAGCCAAGAGATACGCACACACAATAACAAAACAGCTAGAGATATATCTAGACACAATAGAATTTGACACTAAGTTAAGCGCTCACTCATTCATACATCACATATTCACAGTTCATCCAAAACTACTGCACACACCACATCTCAGGTAGCATGGGAGTGTTCACCTTTGGGAGAGAGCAGAGCATGAGTGGGGCACACATGGTGAACATGAACTATGGAACTGCTTGTGGAACACAAACTTGCAACCAAAGGTATGTGTCTTTGCCTAGAGGGTAGCCTATGACTCGATATCTAGATTAAAGAACAAATGGAAAATAAATCTATAAACGGAAGATCATCTTATTGTTGGTACTATTAAAGTCTCTCCAGAATGAAATGAAGGATCGCATATTTCTAGTTATGTGGATGTGTTGGCATCTTCGGAATAATATTATACATGAAAATGGTAAAGAAATTGTGGCTGACCCAGTCTCTATCCTCAAGAATTATGTGTGCACGCTGTTGCCGGTGCAACAATAAGAAATAGAGAGGAAAGGAAAAAAATTAGTGTTTAATGGTGAAGACAGCAAGATCAGTCGAAGGTTCACGAAGTGTGAAAAATGGAAACCTTCACCGGAGGGCTGGACAACAGTCAACGTCGACGCGGTCTTTGTGAAAGAGGTTGATGAAGCTAGCGTCGGCGTGGTGGCCGGGTACTGTCGAGGTGTATACTAGACACTTGCTCATTCAACGATGTTCAAAAGCAGCTTTTCATTGATTTAATAGGGGTGTTACAGGACCGCCTATAGGCAAACAACTCAGCAAGAAAAGAAAACAGCGGGCAGTAGCCTTTGGCTAGCTACGAAGGAATAATCAGCAATAATCATTTACCTTGGCCGACCCTTTGCATTTCCCAGAAAACAGCAGGCGGTAGCATCCATCTCTCTTCCTAGTATACTTATGAAAGTATTAAGCTACAGAAAGAAACACCATGGTAAGAAATAATTATAAATATAACTCGAATGCATTTTTTTTGCCTCAACAAAATTGTCAAAAGAAATAATATAAGAATACAAACCAAACTTTTAAATAAAAGGAACATACAACATTAGTAATATAGCTCATGATATATTAGTTGCAATAATAACGTATTGACTGAAGACGTTACATGCTGGAACATTTCCTTTTATGAACTAAATTAAGTGTACAATGTAAACAACATAACTTAATTATCACCAAGAGCAACATAACTAAATTAGCAGCAAGAGAAACATAGTAGGGGAAGATAATTTCAAGTCTCGAGTCTAAAGTACAAGTTCTTTCTCGGCTGCAGGCTTTAGCACCAGCACCACTTGGTGCTTAGTTTGTGCTAATAACCATACTTTACACCTGCCACAATGACGATCAAAATATTTCCATCAGTTTATTTGTCCAGTCCATCAATTCAACCAACAGAGTAGCTCTGACAAAGTAGTTAACATATTACACAAAACTATGTTATCTCACTCAGAAACCTTGCCAGCGAGCTGCTTCCTTGGAGCAGAAGTCTACTTAGTATGAGACATAAGCAAAAAACTTTCGTTACTTGAAGAAAGAGAAGAAAATAAGTAGTACTTATGATCAGCTCTTCCTATCCTACGATCCAGTAGATAGTAACACCTTGATAGAAAAGCAGTCAACTTTAACATACATGTTGCTTAATTTGATATCTGGGTCGGCTGACCTTTCTTGCTGCACCTCCTAGCTCTAGATGCCCATGGATAGAAGACACTTTCAAAATATGTAAATTGCATGTTTAAGAACCCAGAAGGTAATTGATCGAAATCAATGGGAAACAAATAACATCTCTAAACCGAGACGCAGTATATTAATTGTTAGTGTTTAAAGTAATAATATTTTTGTTCTAGAAAGCTACTGAAATTTAGGCACTAGGCTGTAAACTCCACCTTGCAAATTTATCTAGCTTACCCTTGCCTAATTAGAGTGTTGATTCTGCACAAGGCGCTGGTCCGCTGCCAAACTTGCGCTTTCGAAGATAATCATAATCTTCCAAGTGACCACCACTAACATAGTTTATGAAGTATAGTCAAGTAAGATCATTCATTCACTGGAAATATTTGAAGCTGCAATCTGTAGCAATATATGGTAACTAGAACGACTGGCCCAACAGTGAGGCCATATGATGAATCGGTGACTACTAAATCTTAGCATGGAAATATCAGTGATACAGAAATAGTAAAAAACATAGGAAGAGGTGTTCGGACACAGTTTTACCAGAACTGTGTTAAACTGCATAGGTACACATTCCTAGTCAGAAAACAGAGTACTTACTCATGCCGCACGCCGATGAGGAAGCACTGCGGCAGTGCTGGACATGGATGTTTGTAGACTCCAAGGCTCTGTCGTCTTCACAGATCTGTCAACAAGGTTCGTACACCTCCTAGCAGCTCCTTGCATCCATGCCATCTTAGGCATCCTCATTGAGCCAGGCAAGTCGGAACAGAATAATAATGTCGATTCAGATTGCTGTTTAAAGATGAAACAGTTGGTTGCTGATGACAACCCGTCTATCCAAACTAATTCACCTCTTATACATGAACCAAATTAACCACTGCAGAATTCAGAATCACAACTGACGAAAGGGTCACTGAAATTCTAGACAAACCTCATAGAACGTATCAAAAACTTGGTGTGCACTGCCAAATAAACTTGTGCATACACAAATAGATAGCATATAGGAGGAAGCAATCTGAAACCAATAACGGGGGAGAAGTAGCTAGACCCATCTCCCTTGGCCTCCAAGAAGCACAGAGGAAGATATGGCCGGACAAGTCATAAAGGGGAGATGGGAAAAAACCGTGGATACCGTGGAAGGTGGTAGTCCTCCGTCGATGGCGGTAGAGGGGCAACCAGCAGCTGCTGGATGATGGTGGCGGCAACGAGGACCAGCCCCGGTGACGACGGTGTAGGAAGCGCGAGGAATGGCCGCGTGGGCATAGGCGACGGGGAGGAATAGCGGCTTAGGCTTCATCGGGCTGTGCGACGGCATCGTAGGTTGCGAGAGACCCCGCGGCACGGCCGTCGGGGATGCCTTGAGGCGCGGCCTCGGCGGGGAGGATTGGCTGCGGCGGCGTTGGGGGGAACAAGAGGGCTAGGGAGAAAACGGCGCGATGCTAATATTTAGGATCGTGGCCTCGGGCATGTCCTGCCAGGTTTTTTTATTCCCGCTGGATATTTGGTTCAGCCTAGTATGTTTTGGTTAATATATTGAGTTCAAACTGATGAAGGACAAACTGATTTGAGAAGCAAATCGCACATCAGGTTGTAGCCTAACATATCACAGATTTTCATGTTTTTTGGCACGTCAAACTGATGGAGCTCTGTACATGGTTTTGGTTCTATATAGGTTTGATTTAAAAATCAGTGGTGATCAGTCAAAGAGAAGGAAAGAGGAAGCCAATATATGCGTGCTCTGTGTCACAATTTGTAATATATTGTGCTGTCGGCGGCGGTTGAATAGATTACATGGTTCCATATCCAAGTGATGATTAAGAAATACTACTATTGTTACTACGGTAGCGCATACGAGAATGACTCGAAGACCATACTCGCCTCCAATCATTAGCTAAAAGGCATCGTCTCCACCTAGAACCCACCGTGGTTGTGAGGAGCAACTCGTTTTGAAGCGATCTATTTTTCATTTGTATTCTTTGTTTATAAATATATTTGATTGTTGGTATGAGTGTGTCCAGTGACGGGCAAGTCTACAGCCTGTCACTAGTATTATCACAAATTACCAGCGACAGGCGAACAATACTCGACTGTCACTAGTACTTTCTACACCCACATGTCAAGTCTTACCGGTGACAGGCGTATTACTGCCTGTCACTGATACCTGTTACTAGTGACGTGCATATTTTTGCCAGTCACTAATGTGTTGGTGGCTATAAGCTTTTATGCAGTAGTGATAGCAGCACTGAATATCCACGCGAAAGCCGGCTTACAGCAAAGAGGATCAAAAGGGTCATCCAAACCACAAGTTATGCGGAGTAAAAGGCTATAGCCGGAAACTCATAATGTATTAAGCATAGCTTCAAAATTTATACGGTAGCTATATATTTTGGGCCTTGGCAAAAACAGGGAGCTTTTTCTTAAAACTACAAATCACTAGACTCGGAAATTCGGGTCTTGGGGACTTGGAAATTTGAGAAAAGCAACAAACTGTTTAGTTATCGAGCTTAAAACCCAAAAATCCGAGTCTTGGGGACTTGGGGACTTAAGAAGCAAAAGTTCACCCAGTCAAAAGTCTTGAGACCCAGAAACCGAGTCTCATAGATGTGGAAAAAGAAGAAAGATCAGAAATGCGGCAAAAAGCTTAAGACTGAAAAAAGCATATCAAGGTGGATGGCCAAAAGGGCCACCAAAGCCATTAAAGTTTAAGCGTGTTACAAACCAAGGAAATAGTATCAAAAGTGCACATGCGCACTATCAAATAAATAATTGTATCAGGCATATTAAATAATGCCTATTGGTCGAATAAGTGTTTGTGGGCGAAAGACGGTAAAACTTCACTCGGCATCCATAGCCGAGTCATCAGCAGTATTCTTGGCGGCCGGGTCTTCGACGTTCTCTTCTGTGTTCTTCCCTGCCTCCGTGTCCGGGTCAACCACGGTATCAGCACGAGCTCGAGGAGGAACAACTGGAGTAGACGAGGATGGCGCAGTGTCGGCCTCGACCTTCTTCTTGGCAACTTCCTCCTTCCATCGGGCCAGCATGTCAAAGGGAGCAGGGATCGCAGACGGGACCGACTTATCTTCAGCGTTGTATGGCGGGGTGATCTTGTTCACTTCCAGCTTATCGGCTATCAAGCTTGCCGACTGACGTACCTGAGCATGGATAGATTTGTAGTCCTTACCCGAGAATCGCGAGCCGTCAGTGTTGAACTCGGGGAACCCATTCACGAGCGTTGCCGGCTCAAGCCTAGGAAAATAGGCTTTGGCCAAGGCAAGGCCACGGGTCACCCCAACCCGGCATGCTGAGCGCTTCCAGTGATCGATCCAAGCAGGGACCGTCGAGCACGCATCAAGCATTTGGGACACACCGCCATAACCGCCAGGCCACTTCACGGCTTCAAGGGTCCACTTGGTTCCCACAGAAAATTGCCGGATCACCGCCTTCAGGGTCTTTAGTTTCTCTATATCATCTTCATCTTCAACATTCTCACGCGGACCTGCAGAGTAACAGGAAAAATAAAGTTATAAGAGTCGGGTTATAGACCCTACAAAATGAGAAACCCGGGTTATAATCAGGAAGTTAGGGTCCTTTACCAATTAGGGAGCTGTAAGTGTCGGCAACAGAGGCTGATATCTTCTTCAGTAAACCCTCAGCGTTGTGGAGCCTTTTCTTATATTTCTTGTAGTCCTTGGAAAGGTCCTTCACCTCGGCTTCCAGCTCTTCCCGCAGTTTGGTCTCATTCTGGAGGAGTTCGTTGGTTTTCGCCAACATCTCCTCCGACCGGGTCACACAAGCCTGCAAAAACGGACAAGGAAAAATCAGTCGGTTACAAGATAAGAACCGAGTATGGAAGGTTACACAGTTATGGAAGACCGAGCCAACTCTATACAGTTACCTCGGAACTTGGGGACTAGATGAGTATGTAAGCAATATCGGTAAAGCTACCTGATGCTCAGTAGCTAGGGACTCGAGGATGTCTCTTTCATTGGTCTTCAGGGAATAAAGTTCATCCAGCATCCCTTCAAAGTCGAGGCCGCTGAGATTCGACCTGGAGGAGCTAGGGTTCTGGTTACCCGGTGGCGGGATCCTTTCCTGTTTCAGCGGGCTGATCCTGGTTGCCTGGGTGTTAGGAGCGGGGGCACCCCTCTGTGTTCCCAGAAACTCGACATCAGCGTCAGCCGACTGATGCGTTGGTAGGGGAAACTCGGCTTCTTTATCAACAGGGTCATCCAGCTTTTCTTCTTCTTCTTCACCGCCAGATGCGGGCTTCACAACGTTCTCCGGGTCTTCCATGGCCGGGTTATCAATGTGCATGTCCTCCTGGTCACTAAGTGTAACCTTGGCTCTGAGAAAGAAAATGAAAAAGTTAGTAAGTAAAAAACAAAAGACGTGGAAAATAGTGGTATATTGACTAATAAGGAAAGCATATTACCCGGTATTCACGACAAAGTCGGTCGGGAGATCGTTGCTGGACCCGGAAGATGCTGACAAAGAATCGGAAAGTGAGACCTGGAGCTGCCCGGCTAATGGAGAAGGATATTTTTGAGGAATAAAGGGATTGATAAGTTGGGGGAGTACCGGCTCGGCGAGCGGGTGACATAGGGATACCCGGGTGAAGAGGATCGTCACACGGAGAAGTTCGGGTTGCCCTTCGTTTGGCTGGAGTTGATTCCTTCAAGGATGATGAAGTGGTTAGATGCATGTTAAGTTCGCACATATTGGCATAGGAGTATGGCTTGGAGGTCATGGAAGAATAGGGCACCTTGAGAACAACTCTCCTGGTCTTCCTTTTGGCCCCAACCTCAGCCTCCGGCTCTGCTTCACTTCTTCCTACTGAGTGTCGTCCTTGTCCTCTAGCACTGGTGAATAAGGCGCATTGTCGGAAGGGGAGATGTTTGGTCTAATAAGTTAACGAAGTAAGTATAAAGAGAAGACTCGGATTTACCTTCATCGCTATCAACCGGCTCCTCGTCTTCCTCCGAGTTTTTGGAAGGGGGAGGGGTGACTATCTTCCAGAATTCGTCAGTTTCCTGAGTAAGAAATACAGAGACAAAAGTTAGTATGTGTGCATAAGAAATATAAGTCGTATAAAAGGGTGATAGCCGGTTCTTACTGGAGGAGCCGGGTTAGATCGTGTAAAAGGACTAAGTTCGGATATGCTCCTGATGACGTCAAACTTTTCAGCCAAGAAATTCTTCAAGGCTTTATTTACGTCGGCAGCCGGGTAAGTTTTCTCCGAGTATCGGAGAGAGTCGGTGACGTGCCCGGAGTAATCGCACATAATCTTGGGCCGGATGCTGTTTGGCTGGATCCGGCAGCTGCCCAGGTTTTTATCAGGTTAAGCCCAATGAGTCCTTGGGCCGAAAGCACATCAAGTTTGTGGAGAAGAGGCTGGATAGATTTCCTATCAGCCTTGGGTGCGAAAGAGTTTAGATTATCAGATAGAGAAAGGATATCATCAGAGAAACCCGGCAGAGTCTTTTCGCCGGGTAAAGATGTGTCTTGGCAGTAGAAAAATGTTTTCTGCTAGTGCTTCACATGAGTGTGAAGACTGAGAGTCGGCATCAGGGAGTTTTTACGTCTCTGAATCGATACCCCTCCACAAACTAGGAGGGCCCCGTCCGTGCTCTCCCGGCAGGGTTTGCATTGGAACAATTCCAAGAATAAAGCCAAGTTTGGAGAAATGCATAGATAAGCTTCACAGAGGACTATGAAGTGGCAAATATTTAGCATGGAGTTTGGGCCGATATCAAATACCCGGAGTTTGTAATGATCTAAGAGATCCCGGAAGAAAGGATGACCCGGGGGGCGGAAACCCCGGATCACGTGCTCGACGAAGACAACTACCTCATCCGGGCCTGGTGAAGGACGGGTCTCCTCACCGGGTGTCCTCCAGTGAATTTTCGGTTGAGCGGGCAGGACACCAGACTCGGCTAGCTCGCCAAGTATGGCTTTGGTGACAGTTGATTTCACCCAATTGGCGGAAATCGACTGACCCGGCTTTTGCTTTCCAGCCGGGTTTTTGCCCTTGAGCTTAGCACTAGCCTTGGGTGCCATGGAGTGTAGATCTAAATGGAGGTAAAATGAGAGTAAGTAAAGGCCGAGAGATTTGAGGAGCGCAACTAATTGATATTGTAGAAAGAAAAGAAATAAATGGCCAAGTGCCTATAGAAGATATGGAAAATAGATCTAGCTAAGAGCAATTGTGGAAAAAGTATAAAGTTTGGAAATTGTGAAGGCGCGCCTAGCTAGTGGAGCAATGGCGGATGACTACAAATGAGATTCGAGCCAAAATACTAATGCAAGATTGAAGAAAAGGGCATCTAGATCTAATAGCTGGAGAAATTTACCGGGAAGATCCGTTGGCGGAGAAGCGCGGCGGCGGCGATTCAAGAACGACGGCGAGCGCGGCGGCGGCGATTTGCTGGCGGAGGCGGCCCGTCTCGAGAGCTCCGGCGGCGCGGATTAAGGTGTGAGTGCGGGCTTTGATGGAGGCGCGGGCGGTGACCGGCGGCCACCCTGCGGGTACTGGCGTAGCTCTGGCGGAGGCGGAGCGAGAGGAAGAAGGAGAATAGGAAATGGCCATTCAGATTTAGGGTTGACCCCTGGGGCCAATTTATAGGCGCCGGGGGGAAATCTAGGGTTTGGGCGGTAAGTGAGAAATTTTCGGAAGAGATTGATCCGGCACGGATATTTGGGGATAGGTATCAAGGTAATCGTTTCGAGATATCGGGATAAAGATTGAGATAGATTTTAGGCGTGTTACTCGGATTGACGGATAGGAATACGAATGCCGGGTCTTGTCACGTTTCTTTGGAGTGTTGACCCGGGAAATGATGCCCTGGCTCGGGGAAAACCGGGTTATTATATGGACCGCCCAAAGAGCAGGCCTGGCTATAGTTGAAGGCACTTTAACCCGGTATATTATGAATTCGAATGTTTATTGTTTTGCAAGGAATAGCGTGCGCTTCATGGTTGATCCCAAGATGCCCAAGCTATTCTGGGGACTATTGTTGGAGGGATGGTAACCCGGTATGCTAATGCCTAGGTGAAACTCGGCCCGAAGGAAATCGCACAAGACCCGGCCCAAGGTGGAGGAGTTTCTAGAAGGCCCAAAAGGGAGCGTAGGTCTTGTAACTCGTATCTTGGGGGTCACGATTAGGAAACCTAGGGTTGTGTGTGGATTCCGGGTAGGATTCCGAGTATGCCTTGTATAGGAAGCCAGTGAGTCGGTTAATATATAAACCGGCTCCTGGGACAGAGAGACCAGAAGAGTAGTTTTTACCAGATATTCGAGTATTCTTGTAATACGAGAGCTGATAGTGTAACCCTAGATCGGAGACTTAGCGACATGGCAGCCCGAGCTACCAGATCACCTGATAACATGATTTCCCCTGAGCTAAACTCTCTCCCAAACACCAGAGTTGATTTTCCCCAAAGTAAGTTACCCCAGGTAAAGTCTACCGTGATTATCCCACGACAAGAATACTCTACCCATAAAAGATCTTAGAAGCGCAATAAAGGATGTTAAAGAGGGGAGGTTCGTGCCAGATAGAGAGAACGACGAGCTCACACGCGCCCTCGGGAATAAGGAACATGTAGCGCGTATACGAGGCACAAAAGGCAATCCTCCATGAAGTATTGGGTTTGACGACATCAAAAAGAACGCGGAGGCAACTGAAGCAGCGAGTCGGGAAAACTGGAGGCGTCAACTTGAAGAACAAATGAAGCGGCAGCAATAGGTAGCAATGAAGCAGCAGGAGCAAATTAAGACACTTAGCCAACAGCTAGTGTCTACCGGCATACCACACCTGGTAGACGGTGAAGTCGATGCTACCGACACCGCACATTCTCATCATCGGAAAAGCAGCGTTGCATGCACGCATCTCGAGGGTGATGATGCAGCGCCGATGATGCACCCGGTGGATGATATCACGGAGATGAAAACTTGTGAGCTCCATGTGAAGGTCGTCAATTTAACCATCAAGGCGGCGGTCGGCTATGTTTTCCTGTTCCACGGGGCTACGCTGTTGTTGGGGTCGATGAAGTTGTCAACGGATTCGAGTGGGTGAAGCTTGAATTCCCTGAAGGTGAAGACGGAGAGGTGACCAAACTCGGAGAAGCCAAGAAGTTGACCGTTCTTTGGCTAAAGGAATGCATTGTGCTTCCGAATCAGACTGCAAGGCCATAGACTCCTTACCATTCTCCAGCGCAACAGTCTCCAGCGTGGTCGTCTGCGACGTGCATGACGTCTCCTGCGCGGTCGCCTATGCCGTGCATGCCGTCTCCAGCGTGGTCGCCTACGCCGATGCGTCAGCCTTCTCCGCCCACTAAGTTTCTACTGAAACGTAAAAGATCACCCCAAACGTCAATGGTCACCCCTCCCGAAGGTACCAAAGGAGTTACTTAAGTTACCTTACGACTATACTCCTGAGAAAACCCAGAAAATCGCATGGGACGAATACGAGGTGTGGAAATCGAAGCCGAAGGAGCCGACAAAGGCATATTTTCCCGACACCGAAGAAGATGTAGAACGAGCTTGGAAAATGGTGAAGACTCTTAGTCAACCCGAGCCGAGTCTTTCATCTGACTATGACCGCTCTATTCTGAAGTCACACCAGGAAATGGTGCGGTCGACGAAGAGTAGTAGCGCAAGCACGAAAAGCGGGAAATCGGTTCCCCAGCTCGGAGAGCAGAAAAAACAATCCATCTCCCCGCTCAAAGTGATTTCCAATACCCAGGTGGGGTCGGGCACTAATGCTGACGAGCAAATTGATCCGGAGTTTGTAGAACTGTAGGGACCAAGGGCAGCTGCTGCGGGTTTGTCCATTGCTGAGTATATGCAAACAGTAGACGACTTCCCCGCTGCTGAATGTGCGTACAAATACCAGAACGATAATCCTCTCGTCAAACCCGAGGAGGTAAAGGATCTACCAACCAAAATGCGAAGAGTGCATAATTGGTATATTGAAGCCGCTCAGAAATCTTGGGACTGGATAGTGCTCGGAGTTAGAGACGAGCACTACGGGTATGGAGATGGACTAGTTCTGATTCAATTTTCCGAATTGTTTCAGTTATTCCACCAGCAGGCCCTCGACAAATCTATCATTAGTGCCTATTGTATGTAAGTACTTATTTCTCTAATTAAGTCTCTAGCTAGATCACCTCGTTCATTGCATATTCATATATATAGTACACTCGTTATATTATAATTGCAGAATGAAGATTCTCGAATGCAAAAAGGACAAATCTATGATATTGGGTTCATTGACCAATATTTTGTTAACCATAACACTCTTGAGATATTTGACAAGGATACAGAAGATAACCTTCTGAGGGCAATAAGGTTTCAACAATACCGACGGAAAATACTATTTCCTTACAACTTCGAGCGAGTATTACTGTATTGTACACATTCTGTTTTTCTTACTCAATGTTCAGTGTATAATTGATGAGTTCTGCGTGCGCAGTTTCCACTATATTCTGCTTATATTCCAAGTTGACAATGGAAAAGTACTGGTAATGGACCCAAAACGTAAACCCCTAGCGATGTGGACGGACATGCAAGAACTGATCCAGCGGTAATTTCAATCTTTATATATGGCACTATATATATCGACTACTTTGTTTCATTTTCGGACATCAAGTAATTACTAACTCCTTTTATTCCTTTTTATTTCCCGGACAGCGTTTGGAAGAAGTTCACAAAAACGCTCCTGGCGAATGGAAATCAGAGCTTACATTTGATATTGTGCAAATAAGTACAACTATCTAGATCCGCGCATCTCCCTGATTCTAGTGTCGATACCATTATCATAGGTGGTTGATTATTATTTTGATTGAAACCATGTTCTCGTAAAGTGTTTGCAACAAGGAGATGAGAATCACTTGTGTGGATACTACGTCTGCAAGTTCATTCGTCAGAAGACATGTCCCAAGGGCAGAGATCTCAACAAACTTCATGTACGTCAGCCGTCAATTTTTCTTATTAGCATCTATTTTAATACTTATTTTCATTAATATATATTGACCACTTATCTTTATCTTAGATCGAATGGCTCCAGGACGGTCTTCTACCAAGGGACCGCATACGAGCAATTCAGGAGGAAATTGCGGGTTTCTTAGATGTAGAGGTTCTAAATGTAAATGGAGAGTACTATAGCGCCACTTGGTAATGAATTTGATTTTCTAATTCATTCCATCGGTCATGTAATATGCTCGATACACTTAGCTTCTGTAATATAAGTGTTCCTTCTTTTGCTATATATATGTATTACTTATTCACTCGTGGGCTCCGGGAGGTCCGGGGAGGGGCCACCGAGGCTGCTCTCTTCTCGTGGGATCCGGGAGGTCCGGGGAATAGCCACCGAGCTCCTCTCTTCTCCTGGGATCCGGGAGGTCCGGGGAGGGGCCACCAAGGCTGCTTATCAGTGTATGGTGACAGGGGTATCGTACAATCGAATTGATCGCAAAACATAAAATAAAAAGAAAAACAATAAATAGAAAGAAAAACTCAGCCGCGGCAGAGAAAATGGCAGAAGTGCTGCCGCGGCAGAGGAGGCATTCATCCCGGTTCGTGTTAAGAACCGGGACGAATGGCCCTGGCCAGGCTCCAGCGCACCTGCCACGTGGTCAGCCCCATTTGTCCTGGGTCCTAGCACAACCGGGACCAATGGGGGAGTGGCATTTTTCCCGGCTGCCCCATCCCGGTTGCACAACCGGGATGAATGGGCCTTACAAACCGGGTCAAGCCCCTGTTTGTACCAGTGCGTTATAGCATTTGTGCTTCCATACCCTCGGTGGTCAGGTGCTCCTCCCTAAAGTGCAAATTTGTGATCAGTTGTTTGGTTGCAACGAGTCACTTGATCTGATTGTTGTTTTCGGGCGTGGAGTTGACGATCCGGCGCAGCGCTGGGCCATCTTCTTCTTGAAGGCGTGGAAGTCCAGCATATCCTGCTATGTGTGCAGATCCCAGTCTTCCTCGCGTATGTTCTCTCGATTTTCTCGATGTTTTCCAGCGTAGACGCATCCCATTTGTCCATCATAGCTTTTACATCCTCCGTATGCTCTCGTGGCCGCCAAAGATGTTCAGTACGTCGTGCTTTCGTGGCGTGGGATCCTTTTCCACCTTGGACAATTGCCCGCAGTTCTCCCCCTAGAGCGCTTCGGGTGTCGCTGTGGTATCACAGACTCTTCTGGACACTCGTCGTGCATTGCGTGCCTCGGTCGCACCGGGACGACGGCTTTTGCGGACCAGGAAAATAAAGGGGTGGCCTTTAGTGAATCCTAGGCCAGCGAAGGTCGGACTCGAGCCCTACTATACTTCAGTATCATTAAATGGCGTGTCCTCACTAGGTGGTTCACACAATCTAAAAAAAATTAGGTGTATTCATCGAATCCGTCTCCATTTTGGTTTTAAAATATTCCTTATCCGGTTTTAACCAATCTGGAAGAAAATGATACATACAATTACTCAAAAATTAATTAGTATTATCTAAAGTTTTCGAACTTGATTACCCTGTTTTCAATTCAAAAGCCAAGACTAATCTGGTGCAGTTAGTTTGTTAGTGAGTGAACCGAACACACATTTCTTCCATAACAAGCATGCCACAACTTTTAGTTCTCCACTTCTCCTTGCTATTAGAAGCGTATTAGCCACTAGTATTACGAATTGCGTCCCGCGCCGGCAACAAGCTTGGCCACGGATTAACTCGCCAATAGCTGCGGTTCGTTTCGTGAAAGATTACTGATGCATGGTTGGTTGTTGCTTGTTCTCTCCTTGCCCGACTGGCCGGTACGGGACGTGGCATTGAGCTTGTTGGGACAACTGTACGTAACTGAGTACTCCGCGCTGTCCAGCCGTGACCAATCGAGCCTTCACAAAAAGGGGAAATATGACGAACGCGCAAAGTTTCCTCTCATGTTTCACATATGATCGCGTTTTTAAAACCAGACCGCTGAAGTTAAGCCTATATATGCAGGGGACTGTGATAACCATTTGAACAACATAATTAAAAGTGCATTGACACGTACTCTAGATCTGGCTACAATCATAAACAGGGCTAGCTAGCTAGACCGAGCATGTGCAACCCTCGAGCCTTCCGGGAGTACTTATTTATATATGTGCATGTGCATAGGAGATTCCTCAAAGACACCGGTTGATACAATTCACGGGATAAATATTCTTGTAGCAGCAGAGGCCGGAGAGGATTGATATACACACGCCGGACGTGGTTAAGCAGAACATAGGATTAGGAAGTATCGGGACAGAGGGTGTCACCTGGTATCTCATTCTTGCAACTGCGTATCACAACAACACAACGTGTACAACTATTTCATGTAATCCACTCTTCCCTCCGTCTTTGGATTGGACGGCGGCGTGCCTGCACGTGCCGTCTTGTTGCGTGATAACCATTCACCAAACGAAACCATGCGTAGCCAGACTTACTGGATCGTCATATTCCGCACCTGGCTCCGTACCAGCATTGCTGGAGCAGCCCGAAGACACAGCCCTCGAATATCAGCTGGCAGAGATCATCTATACATGCTTTCAACAATTTTATGTGTTTGTAGTCATCCGTTCTCAAATTGAGCTAGATGTAACTTGCCCGCAAGGGGGGCGCTGGAGAGTGAGAGACTAGAAGGCGGCCCGCTGAGCTATATAAAACTATTCCCGAATAGTTTTTTCATGAAATAATTCGGCTAAAATGAGATTGTTATTTTATTGTGTTCCGAATCCCATACAAGTGTTGTACTACAATTAGAGTCCTAACAGACTAAGGCGAGATAACCGTGCTAAACATAGCCTGTATACAACTCTATTTCGTGTCCACCAAGAAAGAGAGTTGTTTGCCCCAATATATAGTACAAGGTAGTCATAGAATAGATTGAGAGAGAAAGATGTGAGTTCAAGAGAGATCCACCAGATTAGCACGTAGAGGGTTTGTTCTCTCGTGTATTGTAATACTCCTCCCAATTATAGGGATACGTCTTTATGCGTGCCGTGGTTTTCTCCCGTAAGGGTTTTCACGTAAAAATATGTGTTCTTGTTCTTAGTTGATCTACTTTTCGTTGTGCCTATCCGTAACAAGTGGTATGAGAGTTTCAGGCTTGAAGATCGATTCGCTGCCCGAGAGACTTTCCGCTGCGCTCCTGGGCAGCATCGCGCAACGAGTTGATTGGATCATACCGCCGCAATAGTGTGGCATCTTGCAGCTGCATCTGAAGAATTGTCTAGGTCAGATCCGAGATCATCAGAGTTTTCCATTAGCATCATGTGCGCCGTTTTTCGTGATCCGTCGGTCTGCCAGTGGATTCGTGGACGTTCGCCGACTCGGCGAGATAACTAGCACCGACCTGCTGTTTTTCCGTTCGTGTGCCGCTTTTCGGGTGATCCTTTTTTTTTTAAGATAGGGTGATCTCTAATTCGCGCTACTGATCACGAATAAAGCATGTCAAGTCCCGAGAAGAAAAGTCGTGCTGCGGTCCACGTGCCGTACCAGTCCGCCGAGATGGCCAGTTCCGTTGCTCTGTTTGCCGACCAGAGTACCGGATCAATCAGCTTAAGCATGCACGGATCAACTTCCAAGGAGAAAACCTGCTTCTGCGCTGTTTGCTAGCCCACGTGAAAGGCAAATAAATTTTTGGATCCTAATTTGCCATGCATATACGGATCAAGTTTCCAGGAGACAAGTTCTGTTGGGCTGCTGCCATCACATGACTACATCAATTCATTGATCTTTGGCATGCTACGGGCACACAACAAGAGAATCTAATAGCTATATCCACCAAACTCCTACCGGGTGCTACCTATTCTCTTTATTGCTCTGTGTATTAATTCTATCAGGATTTTTGTGTGTCGGCTTGTACTACTTATGTTACAGATTAATCTACTCATGACTTTCATGAAGTACCAGCTTTATTGTTGGATGGTAGCACAAGATTTTTGTATGGCAAGTCAATGCGAGCGATTTTTGGCGCAAGCCAATTATGAATGCACTGGATATTTTTGTTTAAGGTGGACTTTTTGGGATTATGATCTGTTAGATATAATGGATGCAATATTGCTGCTGTTTGTTGAAGAACACAATTATGGAGGAGGTGATTATTAAGCCTGTTGGTAGTCAGCATATACTCTATACTCTCGAGAGATATTTGCTGTTATGCATGTGAAGGTTTTGTTCATGTTCGTGATGAGGATCAGTTGTGATGCAGGAGATATGTGTCTAGATACTACAACATTAGTACTGTTCGGGTTCAAGTACAATTTAGTTGTCTTTGCTCTTTCAAGAGAGGTCTATTGCAGAGTTTAAGCTCCAATGCATGTTTGAAAGGTTCCTTCATCCGACAGTTTTTTTTACATGAACAATTATTAGACCATGTCATGGATTTTTCAGACGGCAGTTTTTGGTTTACGTGATACGCTCCGTAAAAGATGCTCTTGCATGAGTATTGTTTGCTGAGCTTTGTGCTTTCCATTAAGTAGCACGTTCATATTTCATGAGATGAGTTCTTCAGAATGCGATGTGCATCAAGATGTTGCACTATGACCCATGCGCTTGTTCAGGCACCACAGGACATATGGTGACTTATGTCACTTGATGATATTTGAGCAGTTTCGGTTTTTTGAGGTCAGTGGCATAGAATCAGACTTTTATTGGGAGTTTCCCAAATTTTGTATGTCTGCTTCGTTGACAGCTGTGTGTTTTCTCGACGACCTACCGATTGATTTGCTCACTATGACTTCGTGAGAAGTTTATTAGTCCTATGGAAGTTTCAAGGCACAAGGTTTACTTGTGATGACTTTAATTGAGGAGTTGATGCTATCTATGATTATTGTACGGGTTTTCGTCTCAAGGTGGAGTGTTATTTTATTGTGTTCCGAATCCCATACAAATGTTGTACTACAATTGGAGTCCTAACAGACTAAGGCAAGATAATCGTACTAAACATAGCATGTATATAACTCTATTTCGTGTCCGTCAAGAAAGAGAGTTTTTTGCCCCAATTTATAGTACAAGGTAGTCATAGAATAGATTGAGAGAGAAAGATATGAGATCAAGAGAGATCGACCAGATTAGCAAGTAGAGGGTTTGTCCTCTCGTGTATTGTAATACTCCTCTCAATTATAATGATACGCCTTTGTGTGTGCCGTGGTTTTCTCCCGTAAGGGTTTCCACGGAAAAATCTGTGTTCTTGTTCTTGGTTGATCTACTTTTCGTTGCGCCTATCTGTAACAAGATTAACATACACAGTACTGAAATTTTTGAATGTTATAATGACACTTGTTGAAGTGTGACAAAATCACAATCATATGTAATTATTTTTTAATACAAATCTGCTGACAAGAATATAACCTATGTCATGTATATTACATATACTAAATGGATAATTGTTGGTCAAAATCTTTTCTTAATTAGAACAATCTTTCTTACATTTATGAACTGAGTAACTTTGGAATAGATAGTGTAGAGACTTGAGAAAAAATTATAAAAATCATTCAAAATAATAGTGAGGATGTGAGATGCATGGGTATTTGGACCGATATGAAAAGAATTTTTGAATGCTGGGTTCATAGGGTCGTACGAAATAATTGAACACCGAACAGATGAAACATTTATATTCCCATTACTCGAGAAACATATACACCGTCTGATCAATGTCGTTCAAAATACAACTAGATTTGCGTGATTATGCCGCTATTTGCAATGAAAATCAATGACTATGTTGCATTGACACATCACGTCCATCTAGCTTGTTCAAAATCTCCCTTTGTATTTGAGTGAATCTTTTTTTCGAACAAAGATAAAATCTTATTTATGGCTCCCTTAGAAGATGATTTCTCTTTTATATGTGTAGTACCACACTGTGCATCTATGCACGAGTGTGGAGTACCATAAATATGGAAAAGTGAGTTATGTCCACCACTTATCCCTCGTACATATTGTCCTATTCGTGTTGAAACCCAGTGTAGCTTCATTTCTCGTTGATAGAATTATTGCAAGACTGACTTGCTTTCTCTCGTTGATAGCTTCATACTCTCGACCTACTGTTCTATTGATGTCGAAACCTAGCGTACCTTATGATAAGTATTTAGAACTATCGGTGATGATAGGGAAAGACAAAAGTGGTTTTCTTTCTACAATTCGTTGTAGAATTAATGCAAGAACGAGCAGACTGGAGGAGAAAAGGTTGAGTATGAGAGGGAAAGAAATACTTATGAAGTTTAATACTCAATCTATACCGGTGCGACACAGAACTAGATGATGGATACCTTGAGTCCAACACGAAGAGCTATTGGGCCAGTATTGAGATTCCGGAATTGCTTGACAGTGAGCTTTAATTGATCAACCGAGCGGAGAGCTCGGAACAGCTTGGCCATGCAAGGCGCAACACAAGACATATTCGGAAGATCTGGGAAGATCTGATAATCATATGGCATGTACCTTTTGGATCCTCTAAAATATACTCCCTCCGTTCCAAAATGTAAGCCTTTTTAGCAAACTGTTTTAGCTAGCTACAAAGGCTTACATTTTGGAACGGAGGAATACCATTAAAGATTTCTTAAAATCTATATTTTGAGAACAATATGTAAAATGGACACTTTATAAAGCAGTACCGCCGTTTGACAGTTAGTTTTAGTTTAACAAGATTAGGTATTGAACATGCAACTAATATTTTTGTTAATAAATAAATATGTTTGCAATGAATCAAGTGCATCTGCAGCACAGATGTCATATCCATAATTATGTTAGTGCAATGTTAAGAATATTCTCACCATGCACTTGCTTTTATATTGCAATGAGCCAATGAATGGTATGCGAATTAGTTACCAAAAAATGAGGTCTTTGTAGTTGAATAGAGTTATGTAACCATACAATTATTTACCAATCTAACCATACAATTAGTCACCAATATGAAGAGATTTTTGTAGAATTCAGTATTTCTGGTCTCTTCCGTTATGATGTGGGAAAAAATAACTCCAAAATAGTCATGCTTAGCGGTCAGCATGGAACAAAGTTGAGTTACTCATATGAACTTTGTGCTTTGGAATATAACATATATAGGATAGTTTTCATAGTTGTACTTATTTGACGAGAAAATTAATATAAATAATTCTTATTATATTGTCCTCCTACATATGCTATGGATTTCTACTTACTGCATGAAAGTATCCACTAGATTATGAATGTAAATGATTAGGGAACTATTCTCTTGGAAAGGAGATTTTGTTTCCGAAATAAGAGTGAAAGTCCTAGCTTCTCCATTGATTGATGTACATAGCTTTTTATTGCAAAGTTTAAATAGGTATCAATTAATTACAATCAACGATCAAACAAGGTTGAGACATGAATCAACCATCTAAAGAGTGACAACATACTCAAACCACGCATATCGTAATCGACTAATATGCTGCCATGAAGCCCGGATAGAAAAATCCTTCGCTAGTTGACAACAACACATTAGTAGTTGCCCAGTCCCCACACACACAAAAAAATTCATGTGCGACTCCCTCTTCCCTACGTCTCTTTCTCTCTCTTTCTCTTTGATGATTGGAGGTATTGCGTGAAAGCGGCGACCGAAGACGCCGGGGCTTGATTTTCTGGAAGTTAAAGGGGTGACATCCGGTAGCCTCACACCTCATACGAGAGAGATGTGGAGAGGGACAAGCATAGGGGGAGGCCGCTGGGACGTCGGTCTGGGCACATCCGCCATTGGGAGCAACGTTGGATAGAGGATTCGAGCATGAAGATAGTGGGAAGACGAGCTCTGATGTGTACACAGCTCCACAGTTCTGCGCGGTTCCCCTTCTCTGGTCATATCAACAAATCTTCTTCCTTCTCAACATCCTCGTCGGTCAGGAAGCCATAGCAGGTTTAGTCCGTTCGTTGTCGCGTCAAGTAGGCTTGATCGTGTCACCACTTCCGTCGCTGTGGCCTAATCAAGGCCTACCGCTTTCGTCTGCGGTTTAATTTCAGGTCTCCTTTCTCGAATGCTCTACAGGTTAATTATTGGATTCGTTTTCCGCCACCCATCGCTTATCCTGAATCGGGGTGCCATGTTATGTTTTTCGAGATGCAATTAAATCGTGGGTGACTATGATAGCCGTGTCTCTGGAGGATAACCGAGGAGATGCATTTGGACAACATTTTTTTTGAAACAAAGGGCAAAAGCTTTGCCTTTTATATTGGTATAGCTGAAGAAAACAAGGGAGGCCTAAGCCAAAATAAAAAGGGCTATGCAGGCCAAGACCTATGAAAGAATTGCCGCTAAATGTTTGGCACCCGCCAAAATCCATATTCTGTCGTTGTCCTTGATTCTCCTAAAGAGGTCCAAAGGCGTTGAAAACATGTTAGGTCAAACCCTGACATTCCTCTCCTTCCAAATTTCCAAGGAGATGAGCGTGATAGAAGAGGTCAGACCATTGGGGTGGGCCGTCGAGGACCTCTCCGCGACATTCCAATAAGAGAGGACTGTGGGCCGGCCGTACCCCATGTCCTTCAAGATAGAAGGCGTCAACTTCTAGATCGTCGTGGCCTGCCAAATGCGCCTTGAAAACCTGCACTCCAATAGGATGTGCCTTTCAGTCTCCTGCTTACAGTTGCACAAAATGCACAATGGGGCATGAGGCCAACCACGGATAGCAAGGCAGTCCGAAGTCCACAATCGGTTTTGCAATGCCAGCAAGGAAAAATACCGGCATTTTAGATTAACCCAAATTTTCAGCCAACTTCTTGAACGAGAACGGAGTGGAGCTGAAAAACTGAGCCCTGTAGGCGGAGCCGGTAGAGTAGCGGCCATTGTCGGACAGCGTCCAAGTGATAGAATCATCTATTCCGGGGAGAAGGACAATCCCTTGAAGCAAGTCCCAGAGGATAATGAATTGCACAATATGGTCGGTAGTGAAGTTTTGCACATTGATGTCATTGACCCAGGTCAAGTTGGCGAGTGCATCATGAACACACCTTCCCTCGCATCAGGAAAACATGAAGTATCGTGAAGCTTGCCATGCTACTCAGTCGTCAACATCTGCAATCAGTGGTGTGAACATCAATGGACAAGCGGTCGATATTCTAACATGCACAATCAATTTCTTCCTATGCCTATCTTTCTCCCTTTAATCCCTTTTCATCTCTTCTTCCTAGCAGCCTGCAACCACTTGGGTCTCGTGATGTACTTGGCATGTTTTTTTCAACTACCGCGCCCACCAGCTTCCTGCAGATCCTGCCTTATGCTGACATTGCTACCGCCTTCTCCTTCAACACCCCCTCCGTTGGCATAGGCGAGGCCATCAAACAACATATTGTTCACAAACTCGTATCTACTACTGCACCTACTGCACAAATTCTTGGGAAAAATTATGTGTATTTATGTTTTCACTATGTTTTTCAGTTCTGTATCATGTTGTTTCTTAGTGCTGCAATCTGAGAGGTCGGTCATGTACATCCATTCCAATTAACAATACTCCTACAGATGATGATGCTAAGTGAGATGCTTGGGACATCTTTTTTGTTAATTGATGTGTGGCAATCTAGTCTTAAACAAGGGACATGATGCATAGTTTGACAAAAAGATATTGGCACAATAAGCCCAGATCTATTTGTTGTTATATTGCAGAGCAGAACCTTCATTTCTGATTTCAACAACAGTACATGATATTACCATTAGGATCCATCTTAAATATTTTACTCTTTGCATTTCTATTGATCCAGTATGGTGTGATTTTGCCATCGCAACAAGCACACCTAAATGTTTTGGTATAAAGAATCGGAAACTGAATTGTTATGCCACATAATTGAAATTGAAAGTTCTTATTATTTAGAAATATTGATATTTCCCTTATATAATTTATTTTTAAGGTAAATATACTTGAGTAAACATTATTATTAGCCATTCAAAATGGTGTGCTTTGTCCACCCGAGCAATCACATTCGAAGGATCTAGTTTAAAACACTATAATGAGAATTGATATGTCTCTACATGCATTAGCGGAGCTATGTGTATGTCGGGGGATGGGGGGACCGCCCCAAGACTTTGGACAAGCACTAAATAATTTTTTAGGCTGGTTGGATTAAAGGAAAAACATTACCCCCCCCCCCCCCAACCATTCATGATTTCTTATTTCCCCCCACCCCCAACCAATCTTGGCAAGCTCCACCACTATCAACATGGTCAACAAGACGATCCATGATTCCTAAGCCAACCTATTGTCATTTTGAGCCAGCAAGAGCATCAACACGAGCATTCTGGTGTACTTTTTCGTTACTTCAGTTTCAAAAGTGCATAATGATATTTGCTTACCAGGTGTATGAAAAGGAGTTGCTGACACGTAAATCATATCTCCACATATACAAGGTTGTCTAATGTTACTTCCAATTTGTACAACTGGTTTATCTTTTGGGGAAATTTATTTTGTTTATATTGAAAATATGTGTTTCACCTTCATAAGGTTTTCTGCAAGAATTTTCTTTCTTTATTTTTATGTCCATGGTGACTATTCTTTATTGAATAGACCTAGCAAAGCACCATGTGATATCTCACTTCTTCTATACATGTATTATAGTTGTATATGGTACCAAATCTTACTTTTCGATTGACTTTGGCAATATTACATAACTTCTAATCATCTTACTTACTGAAAGGCAATTATATATGGATGGAGTGTGTGTATAACAATTCTATTTATTTTATTGAACGGGAGTTAGTCAATTTGCATGTTAATATAATCAACATGGATGAAAGTAGATCATACACATGGTCTACATTGGTGGACAGATTATATAGCTTGTCAACAAAATGAGAGCACTTGTTATATATTACCAAATAAGACTTTGCATGTGATCGTTATTACTAATTTCTTTGATTTCTTTGAATCTCTAGGCTTCGCTAACACTCTTGAATTCAAAGAAAAGAATACATGTACATACAAGTGTACGAAAAACCGTGACATCAAAATATTCATTTGTTGAGTATAATTTTGATCTAATCTTAGACATGGTATGGAATCGAACGGAATATTCTAATACCTTTTAAGCAATAGCTATGCAACTAAAGAAGGCATGGCTTGGTCAGGCTAGCTAGGATGAAATTTGTGTATTCTCTTTTCTCATTTACGTGCAATCACTAGTGGAAACAAGGGCATTAGTCCCGGTTGGTAAGGCCCATTTGTCCCGGTTGTGCAACCGGGATGGGCCAGCCGCGACAAATGGCCCTCCCCCATTGGTCCCGGTTGTGCCAGGACCCGGGATGGTAGGGATGACCCACGTGGAGAACCTGGCCAAGGAGTTCGTCCCAGTTCGTGTTAGGAACCGGGATGGATACCTTCTCTGAAAAAGCTATATTGCGACCACTTTGTCTGCCGCGGCAGGGTTTTTTTTTGTTTTTTTTTTCAATTTTTTCGCTCCTGTCTCGGAATACGCAACCAGCCTCCCCTTCCCCAACCGCGTCCACTGGCCCACGTATTTAATTAAGCCCAGTGGCCACATTTTGGTCAAAGGGCTGACTGTCCCGCGTCTTTTATTAAGCCCACTGGCTACATTCGGTCAAAGGGGCCACTGACCACGCGGGGGTGAAAGGGGCCACTGGCCGGCGACCTAGTGGCTGGCTCGCCCGGTCCCTTCAAATAAAACCAAAGCCACGCGCGGTCAAAGGGCCCACTGGCCGTATCGTCTTCCCGCGCCTCCACTTCCCCGCGCGCGCGTGGCCACGAACGGCACGCCTCGGCTTCCCCGCGCATTCATGGCCGCCTGCAACCGCCGCCACGTTTCGGCCGCCGGTTGGCATGCCAGCCACCCGGGTCCTTTTTAAAGGGCCCCCGCCGCCCGTACACCCCATTCACCCTGGCCGTGCCCCAGCCCACCCAACCCTAGCCGCCGTGTCGCCCCGCCGCTGGTTCAGGCGCGCGAAGAACGAGCACGAGGCCGGGTCCTCGAGCGGCGCCGGCCAGAGAGGCGCCGGCGTCCCCCGCGCGCCGGCGGAGGCCTTCGGCTTCGGTCCGGGAGGTGTATGCATTGGGGGGCAGCCGCGCGTCCCCGCTCCACCTCCGGCAGCGCGCCCGCCGCCCCGCGCCGCACCGGGCAATCGCTTCCGCCGTTACGTGCGGAAGGAGGAGGCCGAGTGGCACTGGGACCACGCCACGCCGGTGTTCAGGCCGGACGTCCACCTTCCGGACGGCTGGCACCTGAACCCGCAGCGCATCCCCGTGCCGCCGTCCCCGACCAACGAGGCCGGGCGCGAGGAGATTGAACGCCGGCGCCGTCTCCTGCCGGCCCACCTCCTCAGGGACCGCGTCGTCTCCTGCCGTCTATTGGGCCATCTGGTTCCAGCAGGAGCACGACCAGCGCCGTCGCTCCTACATCCCCATGGCCCAGGAGGAGGTGAGAGTCGAGGACTACCCCGCGCCACCGCCCGGCAGGGAGCGGGAGCTGTGGCTCCTGGAGGACATCGTCGAGGACGAGGCGGACCCCGAGCTCCAGGCCGGCTTGGAGGAAGCCTACGAGGCCTCCCGCCGCTCCCTCGTCGAGGACGAGGTCAAGCGGTGGGAGCAGGTCCTGGCCGCCGCCGCCGCCGACGGCGACGCCATGCCGCCCCCTCCAGCGCCTGCGCCTTCGTGGCAGGCCATGAACGCCGAGCTGGAGGCGTCGGAGGACCAGCCGCTGCCCCCCGGCCTGGAGTACGGGATGACCGGCGGCGAATGGGCTCAGGAGGAGCTGCCGCACACGCCCCAGATGCCTCCGAAGCCACCGGCAGGCCCGCCCTAGCTGCCTGCCCACCTGTGGCAGGCACCCGCCTACCACTGCATCTCCTCCGACGAGGAGTAGGCCGGCGCCGGTGCGCCCCCCCCATATAGATATAAGCGCCTAGGATACCCACCCCCCCAAGAAACGGCCGGCCACCTGTGGCCGCGCCGCCGACCCCGATATAAGCACGGCCGGCCGTCTGTGGCCGCGCCGCCGCCCCCTATGTAAGCACGGCCCCCTATGTAAGCATGGCCGGGAGAGAGGGCCGAGATATTTATACAACTGGGCCTCTAGTCCCGGACCGTGCCACCAACCGGGACTAGAGGCACCCCCTTTGGTCCCGGTTGGTACCACGGGCCGGGACGAAAACTTATTTCGAAATTTGGTGGCACCCTGCGCGCCAAAATTTGAAAATTGTTTAAGTTTGCACATTAATAACTTCTATATACTTTCGAATTTGACAAAAAAAATCAACATGAAAAGTGCTAGAATTTGCATAACTAATTCAAATCCATTTTTCGTTTAACTAAATAATTATTCTAACTATTAATTATTTTACCATTTGCATATAATTTGAATATAAATATCTTACAATTTTTGGTTTCTCTTGTGATCTTCCGAGTGAGTCCAGAGCATACAAGTCATTTTGCGTCTCCAAATGATGATGACCCGATCCAAGGCGTTTCTCCTCATAATCACTACGATCGCCGCGACGGATGCATGGATAGATGAACCCACTAAGCCGAATTATATTGGCTCGAGGAGCTGATCATATTGGCTCTCCATGAATGCATGAGCTTCAACATTTTCTCCATCCTTTGCTGCAACTTTATATAAAGTTCGACAAATCGAGTTGTACCTTTTTAACACGGAGAATTTGGGATCTTCGTCTACAACAGAAAAACCATAGTTCTCCTTCGAAAGTTCAATCTGAGCATCATTTCGCCATCTTTTTAAAAACATAGCGTGGTGGAATTTATTTAATATTTCTGATCTCAAGAACCTTCAGTACCTAGCAACACGGCAGACCTACATTTTCAAACTTTTTGCAGCTACAAATGTATTCTGATGAGTCGAATCTAACAAAATGACCCCGACGCCTGTTTTTGACAGTTATCTCATACTCAGATATGGGTCCAATTTCTCCACAGTTATAGACCACGCAATCCAAGATCAGTTCAAATTCTAATATGAAAATCTCAAACAGTGCAGGAGTGTATGCATTAGCACCTTGCCAAAGTAACCGCACAGGTGCAACCCTTGCGTCATTTGAACTCCAAGGTAGTCATCTTGTTGTTCAGCTAGACGTTTTTCCTCCAAAAATTTATCATATCTGTTAAAGAAGTACCGAAGATCTATTTCTGTTTTAAGGATATCTATCAGGATGGTATCCGTACTATCACGTCGAAGTGTGCCTGCAATATCTGCCTACAGTTATCTAATACTCGGATATGGGTCATAGTTGTCAGCTTTTTACCGGTCAATACAAATTACTGGTCAAACAGAACTATAGGATCATGTATTCCACGCTTATTATTACACATCACCAACAGACGGAGGAGAGAGAAACAACAAAGTGGGTGGATGTGCCGCTGGTTGGGATAATAATGAACGTGCTGAGCCATCATCGTTGTAGCAACTTGAAGATTGAGGTCTGGTGATTCAGCTTGGAAAAATCATCTATATAGGCTTTCAAATATGGTATGTGAACGTGCTGAGCCGCTTTCAAATCTGGCTAGATGTAACTATGTATATCTTGTTGGGAATGGGGGCGATGGGGAGTGAGAGACTAGCTAGAAGGCGGCCAGCTGGGTTTAAAACAATAAACCAACAGCTTTGTTCATGGAATAATTCGGCTATAACAAGTTGAGCATAGATACGACTGAAACATGTAAGTTATAATGATATTAACCGAGGTGTGAAGAAATCACAATCATATTAATTATTTTTTAATACAAATCTGTTGACATGCATATAATTTATGTCATTTATATGACATACTTAAGTGGCCATTGTTCGTCAAATATTACCTTAATTAAGACAATTTTTTGTCTTACATTTATGAACTCAGAAACTTTTAAATAGGTAGCACAGAGACTTGTGAAGGTGTAAACTATATAAAAACAGTGAAGATGTGAGATGCATGGGTATTTGGACTGGTATGAAAACAAGTTTTGAATGCTAGCTGGGTACATAGGACTGCATGAAAAATTCTAAACACCGAAAATATGAACATTTATATTTTGTTGTTTAGGAAACTTAGTTCTACACCCAACGATCAAGGTCATTTAAGACACATCTGGATTAGTGTAGCTTCATTTATCGTTTAGAGACGCGGAGAGATGAGAAAATTAATGTATGAAAGGCTTTCATCCATAATCTAATACTCCTTCCTTTCCACAATAGAAGGTGTTACTCTACGACTAAATACTCTTGTATTGGCTCTAATAACATCTTATATTATCGTATGGAGGGAGTAGAACACCCACTAACAAGTGTTTCCCTGCCCGAAAATTCCAATGATGGTTATTTCCCCACCCACTAATTACCAGTTTCCAGTTTACTGACTCAAGTCCAACTCGAGTCAGCCTACTCATTCGGATCTTATCCTGCTGACAAGTGTGAGACACAATAGGCTTATGGTAAACCGGACACAGTTCGAGTCGCACTCAGAACCGATCAGTCGACAACGTTTTCTAGCAAAACATGTTTACACGCCAAAATAACTATAAGTAAGGTCTTTCCCATGTGACGGTATGTCCATATCCACTTATCGCGCGATATTGTGTCAACAACAAGTGAGCCGTAATCCCTTGTAGCTTGGCATTCTCTTCCTCACTCTTTGCTATGCGACTCAACTCGACTAACACTTTATTCGCATCAATTCGAATATCACATCTCCGAGTCGTGCATCTCCATACTTCTGAGTCATGCCTCACGAGTGGATCCAAAGAATATCTCTCCAAATTAGACGTGAAAATCGCATCTTAGTGTTCCACCTCAGCAGCTTGGTTCACACACGACCAAAGCACAACCACTATGACCGCCACATACAGACAACGTTGTCGAGCTCAAATCCGGTCGAACCATAACTCTGATACTGCAAACACGTCACGAGAGACCGTGGCCGAACGGCACTGGCTAGTTTTGTCATGGTTCTTAGGCAATCCACGACACCTATGTATGCTAGAGGCTCCATAGGCAGTGCATCGCATCATTAAGTATATTTTATCCATTTCGTTGCGGATCATTTTTCTCCTGCTTTCCGCAACGACGAAAGAAAATTAGGCGATATGGGAGTGTAGTTGGGCCGGCTGATCAGAGGCAGACACGCAAATGAACGTCTTGACGCATGTGCGTCGACGACGACCGCTCGGCCGCTCTCACCATCCCTGGTCGACGGATCAAATGCCATGCCACATACGGCCAATTGCATGCAAGGGGGTCCAAGATAGTAGCAGCTCTGGGCATTGTCAAGATCGACGGTGACACGCGATGCATGAACAGTCCGTAATTAAATTAAAGTTGGGTGCACACAGTGCATTAGTACCAATTGCTAGCCGAAGAATGGAGACGTCGGTGACGAGCTTGGCCACGGATTAACAGGCAGCCGTTGCTGTCGTGAAAGACTGCCGATGCATGGTTTGTTGTTGCTGGTTCCTGTTTACCCGGCCGGCCAGTCCAACACGTGGCATGCAGCCTTAGGCGGAATACAGCCGTAGATCACTCGGCGCTGTCCGGCCCTGAATCATCCTACGTACCGATCATTCACAAAAAATGAAAACGAGACGAATGCACAAACATTCCTCTCAATGAAATTATACATCCGCTTTCTCCAAAAGAAGAAAAAAAATAATACACATTCCATCGCGTTTACAAAACCAGACCGCTCTGAGAGGTTAAACCTATGACCGTGATAACCATTGCATGAACATTGTTTAAAATGCACGGACACATACTCTAACCGTAGTCATAAATTAGAGCTAGCCAGGTCAGGCACGTGCAGTCATCAAGCCTCCCGGCCGAGAGTACTTATATATGTGTTCATCAAAGACACCAGTTGATACCATTCACAAGATAGACATTTTTGGAATGTCAGTCGGTCAGTGGGACAGGTCAGTGCAAAAAGTAGGACTAGGAAGCAACGGCACAGATGGTGTAACCTGATATAACATTCTGCCAACTTTGGCTCACTGATCGACTACTCATATCACAGCTTTGTCGTCCTCCTCGTTTTGGCGTGGACCGCCGCGTGCCGGCACGTGCTGCGTTGTTGCACCATTCAACAAATGGAATCATGGGTAGCCAGACATTGTGGCAGCACTGGTAGAAAAAAGGCCTTCGATACGCCCCCTTTAGTCCCAAAACCATACGAACCGTGACTAAATTAGTTTTAGTCGCGGTTCGCGAGGCGACCCGCGACTGAACGTCATGAATGGCAGTTGGGGAAGCGCGTGGAGGGCTTTAATTCCGGTTGGCCTGGCCACCCGCGACTCAAGGTCCGAACTGCTGGCATCCCGGCCTTTAGTCCCGATTGGCCTGCCCACCCGCGACTAATGTTCGAAACTGCTCGGCTCCCGCGCGGTTTTGTTTTGCGATCGAAGGCAGAAGGCATCATTGCTACAGTGCGCGCTCGGCCTCTCTTCTTCTTACTCTCTTCTTCTTTCTCTCCATACCATGGATTCTCCCGTCTTCAAGGTTCTATACGTGCCCACACAATGCGGCAAGAATCTCCATATCTCGTATACCAATATTTGCGAGAGACTCCCCGTAGCTCTTAAGCGTTTGAGCAAACTCTATGAAGACGCCGATGAACAACACAAGTTCTTTGGCCTCGATCTCGAGTACACGGCCAACCAAAAGGATGTGGCCGTCATCCAAATTGCTCACGAGGATACCGTGCTTGTCTTCCAATGGGCAAGGTACGCACACGATCGATCTCTCTTGTAGGAAAATTGTGTTATCATGTTGATAGCAATAGTGTCACTTGTTGCAATTGTAGAGAGGAAAATTGCATAGGGTAGCAATTGTAGAGAGGAAAATTGTGTTGTCATGTTGATAGCAATAGTATCACTTGTTGCAACAATTGTAGAGAGGAAAATTGCATTGGGTAGCAATTGTAGAGAGGAAAATTGCATTGGGTAGCAATTGTAGAGAGGAAAATTGCATAGGGTAGCAACATTTGTAGAGAGGAAAATTGCATAGGGTAGCAATTGTAGAGAGGAAAATTGTGTTGTCATGTTGATAGCAATAGTATCACTTGTTGCAATAATTGTAGAGAGGAAAATTGCATAGGGTAGCAATTGTAGAGAGAAAAATTGCATAGGGTAGCAACATTTGTAGAGAGGAAAATTGCATAGGGTAGCAATATCGCATTTTCGATTTGTTGCATTGAAAGAATACACGTGTTGCAACAAATATCTAACACGTGTTCTATTTTTGTTGTTGCAGTAGTTCAAAGCAATCTCTAGAACTTGTTGATTTTCTTGTGAACAAAGGTTACGACTTCTGTAGCGTCGACATCACGAATGACCGGCAGAAGTTGATGCGCACGTTGGGTATTGAGATACCTGAAGATCACTACATTGATCTTCAGGACTTGATCCATTTTGATGAGCTGTACGGGCACAAGACCGGGATGGCTAAAATGGCAACTGCCTTCATCCACCACGACTACAGAACCATGAAGACTTGTTCCCCTCGAGGAATCAGTTTTATTGGGAGGAAGAATCCACTTGACCGGATCAATCTCGAGTATGCAGCAATAGATGCATACGTTGCCTTCGAGTTGTTCCGCATCTACTCTTCGGAGCTCGAGTAGATGTTAATTGTGTACCGCTATGTTGCGTTCGATATATGTAATGGATACATTATGTAATGGATATATGTCTTTCTTTTAATTCCTATATTATTTCTATATTAATTCCTATATTATTTCTATATTATGTAATGGATATATGTACGTACCGCTATGTTATGTAATGGCTCAAATAAAATCACGGGTTAAACATAGCACAAAATTTACTAAAGCAATCACACAAAGATCTAGCTCACACATAATTCCAAAATAATAAAACTAGAAAGTAACAAATGCTAGTTCCATTTTTATTTAGGTTTCCAATCATGCACACACTTTCTAAGGTAGATGTTCTGTAAGCAAACAACCTAATATCAAGTCCTAACATTCTATACAAGCTAGAAAACAAGATAAGATCAAACACACATTTCAAAACAAACAAAAACATATCAAGAAAACAAAACAGAAAAACTACTGTTTCTAAATCTATTCACCAAAAATAAATTTAGAGCTCCAAAAATTAATCTAAGCCAGAAAAACATAGATCTAGTCAATACAAAACTCATCCAGTTGGATTACTTCAAAATTCATTTTGAACTCATTCTAAAAATGATAGAAGAGCCTACTGGTCTTTTATTAAAAAGGATGGTATTTTCATTTGGTTGCTGACCTTGATGTGAGCCTAAGTGCTATGGATAGATCTTTTCAATATCTATCCAGAAAATTTTAGTTTGTCCATTTTGGTTATGTATTTTAAAAGTTAGGTTCAAATCATTCTCACAGATAGTCATTGCCAAAACTTGGATCTGCAAATTTTATATGGTTTAGATTTCATATGGTTTGGTTCATGAATTTCATCAGATTTTATTTTGCATTTAGGAAACGGGAAAATGAATTAGTTTTATTTTTCTGAATATTTTTATATGATATTTGTATTTTTAAGATTTTAAAATGAATTAGTTTTTTTTTGTTTTTTTTTTGAAACTAGCAGTATGGCCCTCGAAAATGCGAGGGTATCACATTATGTTATACAGAATAGTGTAGTTCCATATCGTCATAAATAGATTGGGTATGTGTGAGTACTTCTAGATTCTCGTGTTTTGTGTTTTTATCGATCGATATTTCGTCCAACAGTTGGCAAATGTGTTGAGCATGTGTCACTCTGGATTGAACTGTTATCCAATGTTAAATAGACAATACGAATTCCGCCTTAAATAAGATTTGAAATGTAAATATTTAAAATTTCTCCATTTAATCTGGCTCATGCAAAACTTGTTACCTCATAAAAGTAACACAAAAGCATGGTCAATAGTCCACCGTCGCCACCAGCTGCTCTCATCTTTGTCGTGCGCAAAGTTTTTGGAAGGGACAATAACCATGGATGACTCTCATATGTGTGATTAGGTATCTTCATTATTTACTATGCATTGTCACCTACGAAATCGAGACAATTCGGATGGTTTCGTACCAATAAGGTCATTTATGTCACTCTACTACTTGACCATGAATATTTACTTCATGTAGCCAATGTGTGATATCGCCCCTTTTCCGAATATAGTATTCTCCTCGTAAGTTGAGGGATGTGGCAATAATATGGCATCCTTCCTTTTGAGGAAAGTTGTGATCAACGATCTTAGTCCGGGTCCCACCCTTTGATGTGGGTGGCTCTTATAGATTCTAAAACATGTGAGTTTAGTTTTGTTTTTATAGGTTTTTTATGCAACTTTATCACCAGAGACATAGAAGAACGTCAACATTTTTTACCTGAATGATTGTGGAAATGTAAAGGAAGAATCTAGACATCTAAGATCGTCAGTTTTCCCCCTACTTTGAGCGTCCATCCCTGCAGGATTAACATTTGCATTATGGAATTCCGTGGCATACCTCTTTCCCAATTTGCGATGGTGCAAGAGCAAAAGTACTTGCGATGTATGGGCTCAAAACAAAGTTACTTATAAAAGAATGCAAACTTGTTAGCTCATAAAAGTAACACAGAAGCATGGTCAATAGTCCAGCGTCGCCACCAGCTGCTCTCATCTTTGTCACGCATAAAGTTTTTGGAAGGAACAATAACCATAGATGACTCTCATATGTGTCATTAGGTATCTTCATTATTTACTACGCATTGTCACCTACGAAATCGAGACAATTCGGATGGTTTCGTACCAATAAGGTCATTTATGTCACTCTACTACTTGACCATGAATATTTATTTCATGTATCCAATGTGTGATATCTCCTCTTTTCCGAATATGGTATTCTCCTCGCAAGTTCAGGGATGTGGCAATAATCTCGCATCCTTCCTTTTGAGGAAAGTTGTGATAAACGATCTTAGTCCAGGTCCCACCCTTTGATGTGTGTGGCTCTTGTAGATTCTATAACATGTCAGGTTAGTTTTGTTTTTATAGGTTTTTTTATGCAACTTTATCACCAGAGACATGGAAGAATGTCAACATTTTTGACCTGAATGACTCTGGAAATGAAAAGGAAGAATCTAGACATCTAAGATCGTCAGTTTTTTTTCTACTTTGAGCGTCCATCCTTGCAGGATAACATTTGCATTATGGACTTCCGTCGCATACCTCTTTCCCAATTTTCGATGGTGCAAGAGCAAAAGTACTTGCAATTTATGGGCTCAAAAGAAAGTTACTCATAAAAGCGTTGTTAGAAGTTTCTGAATTGGTTTGTAATTTTTTTGTTGCTTCTCTTTTTTTTTTTTGTGGAATATCATTGAAATGCTAGAAGTTTCCAAAACCCGTCGAAGCCTTTAGTTGTCTTAACGATTGATTTCTAAGCCTGGACTATAATTTTGGAGTTATCCTTGCAAACATGTATTTGTATGTTAAGTTTTGAAACCTTAGTTGACTACTTTCTAAGTTTCTCGAATCTTGTTCTTCTATTATTTGAATAAACCCCTAAAAGTTTAGATGCTAGCTATTGGATTTTGAATATTGTTGGTTCATTTATTTATTAAAATCTACTGACATATTCGTATTTTCAGGAGTCTAGTTCAATAAATCTTTTGTACATTTTTATTCTTGAGTGCATTCAGCTATTCATACGGAGTAGCTAGATAGTGTGCGTTTCTCTTACAGAAGTACTCGGCTAGTTAGTCTACGTTTTATTTTCTAATCATACTCGGCTATTAGGGATGTATTTCCTGAAAAATATTGCTTCACCCGTTTAATCAGAGAGTCCACTTCTACTTTGGTTTGTGCTGAACGGCCTCGCCAACTACTATGGTATGTATTCCAAAAAAAAAACGTGTTGTCTGTACCTGATTTAGTCCTGCGTGCTGGACCCCAGTATTTCGGTAGGCAAAATGGGAGTCGTGGCTTTTTGGGACTCAACCCGTGTATATAGTCCTTACGTGTTGGACCCAATAGCTGTTATAGTAATTGAGAATTGTGTTACATAAATCTAACGGTTATGCTTTTTAAATCCTTGTGATAAATTTTAGATCTAAGCATCGAAATAATTCCGATGATGTGGCTTCACGTGGTTCCTCTATTGGATCTCCGTATATTGCTTTTAATATATAATAGATAATACAAATTAAAAAGTTAATGTTTATTTATTTATTCAAAATTATTAATTAAATCATTAATTTTGTTTATTAAAAGATTTATTTGAAATTCGAACAATAAAGAAATGTGGCATCGACCAACATGTTAATAGGATTGATATGATACTATAGCTAGTATCACATACATGCGTGCGAAGTACTTGGATGCGGGACGGGATGGAACTCGGAAGTTAAGCGTGCTAGTGCTAGAGTAGTGGGAGGATGGGTGACCGAGCGGGAAGTTTGACCACAAGTAAGTACTTTGACTAGAGATAATTGTAGTTAGACACTAAGCAAATAATAAAAATTGGAGTGAAAAATAATTAGAAACCCAAATGAATTAAAGAAATAACGAAATAGCCTATAGTCCCGGTTCGTGTCAAAAACCGGGACTAAAGGTCCTCCCGCCTCCGCCGCACGCCAGCTGCCCACCTGACGAGCCTTTAGTTGCGGTTCGTAAGAGGCGCGACTAAAGGGTGGGGGCCTTTAGTCGCGGATATTTAGTCCCGGCTGCACGGCCGGGATTAATGGCCTTTGCGAACCGGGACTAAAGGCGTATTTTCTACCGGTGAAGTGTGATCTTATTTTTTTTCGCTTGGTGATATGCGACTAAGCTCGGCTAACATTTTAATTTTATTGATTCAAACATCACATGTCTGCATCGTGCATGGTCATGCTTTTACGAGCGGATCGAGAGAATATCTCTCGCTCCAAGCCGGCGAAAAAAACAGCGTCTTAGTGATCCACCTCATACAACTCGGTTCACAAATTACCGAAGTGTCATCTTTATGACAACATTTGGCGAGTTCGATTCCAACTATCACATATTGTCAAAAGGATATAGCAGTAGTGGACACCGCACATCCGCCATCAACACATCCATCGTTCCGTAACTATATTAAAGCTTGGTGTCACTGTTACCAATTTCCACCAGAAGAATGGAGACGCCCGAGATGAGCATGGCCACAGATTAACTGGCCAATGACTGGGTCGTTTGCAAGCCATTGCTGTCGTGAAAGACTATCCATGCATGGAGTGCGGATTTTCTGCTCCTTGTTGGTCCCCCCTCCGCCGGTTTATTAGCAATTTGAAAAATCCTAGCAATCAAAAAACACAGATTTATTTGCATTTTCACCTCCCATCAACTTAGAAATCAACCCGCGCTCCAAGACAGGACAAGCACTCCTCAAGCCTCGAGTCCTCGACTGGTCGACCCCCTCATTCCAAACCCTAACATCCCGAGCCGCCCATCCTCCTTCATCTCTCCTGCCTCCGCTACCGTCCCTTATATCCTAATCCCTCTCCACCGTGCGGACAGGCAATGGAGGGGCGCCCCGCCCCCGCTCTCCCAAGTCCCTAACCCCTCCTCTAGACGGCGCCGATCGAGTTCCCGGCGTCCCCAGCGCCTCCATCCGACCGGGTGTGGCTGCGCTGGGAAGCCAACCGACGAAGATGCCCTGCTGATTGAGAGCCCCCAAAGGGCGACGAAGGAGGAGGCCCTGAGCTCGGCGGGCAATGGCAGAGGAGCCCGCGCATGGCCTCATAGCGCATCAACACTTAGTGGCAGCATGCCCAGTAAAAAAACACTATGCAAGATACAACTCTACATTAACAAAAATCGCCATATCATAATTTGTTGAAGGGAAATAATGATGTTTACACCATAGCAGTTCATTCATCAGCATGTAGGCTAGAACATATATCGATAAGTAAGCTAGCGCAACTAATATAGCAGACCGAATAGCTATGATAGACACAAACTTATTAGAGAACGGTGGTCGCAGCACTGCGAGGCAGAGATGATGAGGGAGATGATGAAGCGGAGGGGGTGTCGGCGACGAAATTTTCCGAGAGGCGAACATGCGTTGACGAGGGGGAGAGGCGACTTGGCGAGAGGTGTGTGATTTGGGTACCAATTTAAATAGAAGTGAAAACAATATTAGCTTAGTAGTGTCGTGGCTTTCACGACCCACGCCACTAGTACTCTTTTAATGCTAATTGGTTATATTTTTTTGGATGTTAAGAAAATAGTTGGATACTCACATCACCTATATACATCTTTCAAATAGTAACTCTGTGATTTGTGGGCTCCGCGTCTCGTGAACCCGACCCTTTGACGTGCTTCGAAATGGTTTGACCAATGAAATTTTCTATTTTTTGCGCACAATATCGATATAAATATTTCATGACTCCATGCATTTCATGTAAATTTTGCAGGTACATTGCAAATCCAGCCCAATTTCTCATAGACATTTGTAAGATACTACATCTAAATTAAGTTATTTGCATGCATGGTGAAATTACTAACAAGAACCCAAATTTAGATACAACAAGATGCCTCACAACACTATATAGAGGCGTCTTCACTATTCGTGCCATCATCATTGCAACCTTTGATGATCCAACCCTAGTTCTTAACGTTGCTTATGACATGCGCTCGTTTACTAGGTATAAGTTATCATCTATTCTCAATGACATCATTGACAACCTTCCTTGATCCACAACTCTTACCTTTGAACAAAAAGCCATGGAGCATAAAAAATCACTACTAAAGCTCACAGTAAAAGAAGAGTTTCAGGGACCATATCCAACGGGCCAATGCCAAAAAAAAAATGCAAATGCATTTTCTTTAGGACAAGGACGAAAGTTGAAGAAACAAGGAATAAGTACCAAATCATCATTATGCGAACAATAGAAGGAACATACATACATCGATATAACGGTATGTGTCGAGACATCGTAGTAGTTTTCATAGACGGGGGTGCCATGAGACTACGGTAGAGACGTGGGGTAACGGGATAGCGTAGTAACACGGAACACGGGATTTTACCCAGGTTCGGTACGTCGCGACAGTACGGCGTACCTACTCCTGCACTTCTCACTATTCAGGACTAAAGCCTGTAAATCTGGGTTACAATGTGAGGGAGTAGATCTAGCTATTCGGCGAGGATGAACTTCTCGGCGAGTTGCGTAGAGCTTAGAACTTAGAACCTATTGAACCTATCTCCCGTCCGGCTTTATATAATAGCCGGACTAGGGCTTACAGAATAGGAAACCTAGAAGACTACGTTTAATCTTGGATCTTGGAAAGCAAGGAATCCGTCTTCTCCTCCAAGCCAGATCACACGGGCCGTGATCCGGGTTCTTCTAGAATCCGGCTTCTGCGCGTCGGACTACTGGGCCGCCCAATGGACCTAGGCCCATTACCTGTAGGCCACCCTGGTAGTCCAGCTCTTTGTCTACCATCTTCTATACCCCTATTCAGTATATATCCGAGAGTAGCCCCCAGGAAGGATCAAAACTCTGATTCTCCGCCTTTCGTCAAATACATTTTGTCCGGGAAATCTTGATTCAGCAGTCTTGATTCTTTCTACTTTCCTTTTTGAAGGAGATGGTAACATAAAACTCGGAACCATGAAAATCCGGCTTTTCATCTCGCGATCCTTCGCGGTGAAGGAACTTATGACGTCAGCGCTTTAATCGTGCTGACGCAAGCGACACTTGGTTTCACGCGGGAAACCCTGCAATGTATCTCTGACAGATTCTCACGAGAAACGAGGAGATAGCCATCATTCCCCTGTCATTTCGTTTCCCGGATTTTACGGCGAGCGACACGCGTCGAACATCCAACGGTCGAAAGAGCCGTTGCCACGTATCTAAACGATTTTCCGGCTATAAATAGCCATCCTCGTCTTCCTCAGAAATTTTCCTCACTCCCTCACTGCCCACACCATTGACGCGAACGCGAGCTCGAGAGCAAGTCCTTGTCCCAGGCGCACTTAGCATCCAAACGCACCGAAACACGCCACCAAAAGATGGCTTCCTCGCCGCCGTCGCCGACCCGCGCCGCCATCGATGAGCTCGTCAGCGATCTAGATCCGCAGCCGGGATCGCCTAAGCACGCCGGCGGCGAGCCGGAGAAGACTACGGCCTCCGCGGCGGGCGGAGAAAACACTTCCGCCGCTGCGGACGTTGCGGGATCGAGCTCCGCAGCACCTCCACCGTTCGTCCCAACGACGGCGAGGGTCAAGATCCATTCCCGCGGTAATGAGCACTTTGCTACCAGAGCCAACAACGAAACAGAAATCGTCGGCAATTGGAATCCGAGTAATACTTCTCTCGTTCTTCTTCGTCGGATGTCAAAGGAGGGATACATAGTCAAAGGCAAATGGCGGATCTCGAAAGATGAACCCGAGCCCAAGCCAAAAGTCGGAGAATGCGTCATCCTTACTTCTCATATCATGAGAGGTATGGGTTTTCCCCCTTCCGCCTTCTTTCTAGACGTCCTTAACTTCTATGGCGTTCAACCACACAATATTTCTCCAAATTCCATTCTCTACTTAGCCAGTTTCCAAGCCCTTTTCGAAGGATATCTCGGGATAGCACCTGACCTAGGTTTCTGGCAATATTGTTTTGAGGTAAAGCATAACATCACAAATGGCATTTCGCCTATTTGCGGGACCATATCTTTCATCCTCAGAAAATTTAGGGAGGAATGGTATCCAAAAATAGAAATGCCGGAACCTGACCAAACTTGGCTAGGTTCTTTCTTTTATCATCAGGACATTCCATTCCCAGGCAGGACAACCGGGGTTCCTCCCTTTGTTAATTCTGCTGCTATTCCTCGCGAGAGCTGGACAGCCACAGTAGTAGAAAATTTGCCAGAAAACCTGATGAAGATAAAGCGGCGCATCGCCAAACTTTCTTCCTCTCAACCTTCTTTAGTTGGGAAGGATACCGTTTTGTGCTGGTTCGGACGCCGTATCCAACCTCTCTCTTTCCGTTCCCGACTTCTTTGCGAATATCAAGGGCCAGAAGATAACATGAGAGGAACAGTTAAGGCTTTTACCAAAAAGGATTTCATAGAACGACTTCACCAACTGGTCGCCGTCAGTAGTCAGATTGAGGAAAATCTGGCGATTTATCACGCGGAAAATCTGGTCCCTAAGGTATTTATCTTTCCTTGTTTCCAAATTTGTCCTCAGATTATCTTCTCTCTCTTCTTTTAACATACTGTTCACTTCTTGCTAGTTCGATGAACTTGGAGAAAATGATCTTGCTTCCGACGCTGAACTCAACAAGTTACGTGCCGAGTTTCACAACAATCGGAAGCGCAAAAGGCCATCAGCTATCAAAGAGGAAACTATTCCCATCTCGGACGATATCCGGATAAAAGAAGAACCCTTCGACGAACTCGGATATATTCGTCCAGAAGCAAAGAAATTCTTTACTCCTGCACCTCTAATTCGCCCTTGGCCACAAAATGGATTAGTTATTCGCAACGATATCGCATTTTCACCTCGTCAGGTTATACACGATAGCCTTCATCACGTTGGAATTCTTTTCGCGGAATATTCCAACGAATTCAACGAGGTTTTGACCGACTTGCGAGAAATGAGCCAGGTAATACTTCTAGCCCCCAAGCATTAAGTTGAAATATGAATTCTTCTTAATGTTTCTTCGTATGCCTGTTCAAACTTAAGCATCTGGCTTTCATTTCCATGTTTTAGCATTCCGCCGCCATTAACTTGGAAGTTTTTAAGAAGCTTAGTGTCAAGAGTAGAGAAGTAAAAACCCTTCAATCTGTTATTGAGTCGAAAAGCAACGAACTAGCATCGTCTCAGCGGCAACTATCAAAAGTCACCGGTATTTTATTTTGTGCCATTTGTTGAGTGGTAAGGTTTTAGCCCCCAGCCAACTGATAAATCTTTTTATGGCTGTGGCGGAACCCGTCAGTTCTTGGACATCTTTTACGCACGTAGGTTTTGAGATGTTCAAGATTGCCTTGATCTTTTCCGGGTTAACTTCTATTCCTCTATGAGAAACGATGAAACCCAGAAGTTTTCCTGAGGGAACCCCGAATACGCACTTAGATGGATTCAACTTCATCTTGTAAGTGCGTAAGTTCTCGAAAGTTTCTCGCAGATCCTCAAGGAGTGTATCTTTTTCGTTGGTTACGACAGCGATATCGTCCACATAAACATGGACGTTTTTGCCAATCTGACTATGCAAACAGCGTTGCATGCAACGCTGGTAGGTTGCACCTGCGTTCTTCAGGCCAAAGGGCATGGTTACGTAATAGTACGTCCCATACGGGGTTATAAAAGAAGTCTTGATTTGATCTTCCTTTTTCATGCGTATTTGGTGGTACCCTGAGTATGCATCCAAAAAGCATAAAAGCTCGGAGCCTGCAGTGGCATCTATTATTTGATCGATTCGCGGTAACGCGAACCTATCTTTCGGACATAACTTGTTCAATCCTGTGTAATCTATACACATTCTGAGGGCAGTTGTGTCTTTCTTCGGCACTAATACCGGATTTGCGGACCAATCAGTATGGATTACTTCCTTGATGAAATCCGCTGCTAAAAGCCGGATAATTTCCTTGCCAATAGCCTTCCGTCTTCTTCCGTCAAATCGCCGGAGACCTTGTTTGACGGGTTTTGATCCCGGAATAACCTTGAGTTGGTGCTCAGCAAGTTCCCTGGGTACGCCTGGCATGTCAGCTGGACACCAGGCAAAAATATCCCAGTTCTCACGGAGGAACTTGATGAGCTCGCCTTCCTATTTGTCGGTCATCCCAGTCCCTACTACGACAAATTTTGTCGGATCTTTGGGATCTAGGATTACATGTCTTGTATTCTCGGACGCCTTGAAGCTATCTGCTGGCTTTCGAGTTTCTTTTCATGCCGGCATTTCTTTCGGCGATACCTCCTTGGCTAACTCCTTCAGTTCTTCCTTTTCTATAACTCTCTGAGCGCAAAGGGCGTTTTGTTTCTCCAACTCGTTTGCCAGCTTGAAATCACCGGCAATGGTGATTACTCCTCCTTTGGGTCCTGGCATCTTCAGCTTGTTGTAGATATAGCATGATCTTGCCATGAATTTGGCGAAAGCCGGACGTCCGAGTATTGCGTGATACACGCTTTCGAACGGCACTACTTCGAAGGATACTTTTTCCTGCCGGAAGTGATCTTTATCTCCGAAGGTGACATCTAGGGAAATTTCTCCTAGGGATCGTGCTTGCCTGCCAGGAACAATGCCATGGAAGCGTATATTGCTGTAGTTGAGCTGGGACTCGGAGATCTTCAAGTGTTTCAGTGTATCCAGGTACATTATGTTAATGCTGGATCCTCCGTCCATCAGCACTCTTCTTAGCCTAGTATTTTGAACAATAGGGCTTACAACAAGAGCTTGTGTGCCGGGTTCAGGGATATTTCCGGGATGATCAGACTGATCCCAGATTATTGGTGTGTTGGAGTACTTCAAGAATTTCGGGGTTGCAGGGATAACTGCGTTTATCTCCCGAAGTGTTCTTTTGGCCACCTTTGCTGACGGGGTTGCTAAGAAAGTTAGCATTGCTTCTCCATCAACTCTCGGAAATTTGGGTTCGCCCTTTCGCTGTTGTTCCTGGATTTTGTCATCAGTGTTCGATTCACTGTCTTCTTTATCAGCTTCTGGCTTTTGTTTGGCAGGTTTCCTCTTGGAACCCTTCCCCTTATTTCCGGATCCTGCATTGCCTTTCATATGCTTATTTAGCCGGCATTGCGCATTTGTGTGGGTGGGTTTCCCAAATTGCGAATGGTGGACGCAGGGTTCCAACTTAATTCTCTCCCATTCTTCGGGAGTGTAATTGATTGGATCTGGACTGCGACCTTTCCACTTATTCCCCTTTTCTCCTCCAAAGGCTATGTTGACCTCTTTGGGCTTTGTCGTTGATTCCGGAGTTCCTTTTTTGTCAGAACGAGGAGTTTTCTTGGCGAGTATTAGTGACTCAATATTGCCTCCTCTTGCTCTGATATCATCTTCGGCTGCAGCGTGCTCATTAGCGGTTGTAAGCATAGATCCGAGATCTTTGTGCTGTTTAGAACCAACCATGAACGGTACGAGTCCGGGTTTTAGGCCATTGACGAAAGCATGCATTGCTTGTACGTCAGTTACTCCAGAACAACTATTCTTCATTGCAGTCCATCTGGAGATGAAATCCACGTATGGTTCGTCCTCAAATTGGGTGCAACGGTTCAGCTGGTTGATGCTATTTGGGCGTTTGTATGTTCCCCGAAAATGCTGAGTGAATACTCTAGCCATATCATCCCAGCTGTCGACAGTTCTTGATGGTAAACCATTGATCCAATCTCTGGCTCCGTCTAGCAACATTAGGGGAAGAAACTTGACAGCTTCCAGGTCTGTCCCATTGTTGATCTGGACGGCTGTGTAATAGTCTGAGAGCCAGGTATCCGGGTTTGTGCTGCCGGTATATTTTTGGTAGGTTTGACCAACTTTGGCGAAGCCAGAGTGCAGGGTTATCCTTCGGATCCTGTCAGTAAAACACTTAGGACCAAAGTATAGATCATCCTTTTCTGCTCTATCAATGTGTGCAGAATATCTTCCGGCTGAATGGATAGAAGGAGATCTACTCCTTTCTTTTCCATTGTTGCGCGGATGCGCTTTTCCGGGGTTGTTTCTATCTCGTCCGTTGTCACGCCCCTTGGGATTAGGTGGAGTTCTGCTCCTGTACCTTTCCTTATCCTTAGGCGGTGTCCGAGATCTTTCGCGTCTGTGAGGTATATCATATCTTCCAGCTTTCTCAGCTGGGTTTCTTGGAGGTGGCATTATTTTGCCGTCATTCCGGTGTTTGTCTTCCCGATCATGTGGTTTACATACATCTTTCGGGAGATGAGGTCCGATTCTAGACGCTGCGTCCCGGTTGTCGGGGTTTTTCTTGTCTTTTCTCGCATCCTCTTTTTTATCCGAATCTCCGGGTTCTTCCGGTCCAGGTGCTCCAGCAGCGCAAGTAGCTGTTTTGCAGAGGGCGGAATTATCATGCAGCCTCCCTGATCGTTCTTGTCCTCGTTGTTGCTGCTGTAATGCTTTCCCTAAGAAAGCATACACCCCTTGGAGTTTTTCCCCGTTGGAGTACAGATCGTTGTTGAGGATGGCGAACGCTGCTTCCGCGTTTTCTGCTGCGGTTTTGTATATTGGTTCGCCCTTCTCATCTTTGCCGTTTAACTGCTTTTGCCAAGATGGGTTATAAAACCTTTCTTTTGGCGGCAGTTCTTCCGGTCTTGCGATTCCGGGTAACCTTGTAGGTTTTATGGCAGATCTATTCTTTCTCTCGTACTCCTCTATCTCTTCCTTCATGATTTTGATATCATGTTGGGTTTTTTGGAGGTGTTCCCGAGATCTGAGTAGACGTTGCTGTTGCCGTTGGAAAGCTTGTCTCCTGGCTTCCAGCATCTCAGGGGGCTCGCTTGGTCCCACTGGTGTTTGTAACAGATCTTGTTCTTCTTGTTCTGTCATTGGCACACCAAGGATTTCCTTTTTCTTCTCCGCTGGCTTTTCTTTGCTTGCTTCTCCTATTTCCGGGTTTTCTTCAGCTGCATATGCTAGCTTTTTCTTCCGGAGTTTTTTAGCAGATTTGTGCCTTTTCTTGGAAGAGGGAGGGTTTTTGGCAGGCTCATCTTCTGTCATCTCCTTGACATTAGGGAATACCGGAGAAGTTTCTCCGTCTTCTCTCTCTTCCTCTGGCGGAGGGGTTTTGGGGCTTTCCTGGCTGCCGGCATCCGTGACTTCAGCCGGTTTTGCCATTAGCACTTCATGGAATCCCTCTTGAAAGGATTTTACCTTTCTTACGAAGGCGTCATCGTCTTCGTCTTCGGAGTCGAAATTATCTGATCCGGTTTCCGATTCCAATCTTGCCTCAATGGCAGCTAGCACGGACTCGGCTTCCGAGTTTATCGTCGCGCTGGCGGATGTCGGATCTTCCGTCTGAGTGACGGGTAGTGGTTCTTCCGTCTCTGTGACGGGTGTATTGTTGTCTGCCTCTTGTACGGGATTTCCATCATCCGTGTTTTCGGCGACTTCAGATTGTACCATGCCAATAAAGTGTGAGTCACTTTTTTGTCGGCGATCTGAGCAAAATCCGGCATCATAGTCGTCTTCGACTGGGTATAGGGCGGGTGGGATAAACTTGCTTCCACCGCAAAATCCCATTGCTTCTGCGGTTAGTCCGATAAAGATGTTAGCAGATCCAATCGGTAACACACAGGCACTTACCAGGTGATTTTGTGCCGGTACGTAGGATCCATTGTCGAGGAAGCGCCCGACGTCGTCGTCGAATTCCAAGCTTCCGACAGTAATCGATCTTCCAATTCCGCCGAGTATCCCAGATCGGAATTTCACGCCTGACGTCGTTTGCCCCACGGTGGGCGCCAACTGTCGAGACATCGTAGTAGTTTTCATAGACGGGGGTGCCATGAGACTACGGTAGAGACGTGGGGTAACGGGATAGCGTAGTAACACGGAACACGGGATTTTACCCAGGTTCGGTACGTCGCGACAGTACGGCGTACCTACTCCTGCACTTCTCACTATTCAGGACTAAAGCCTGTAAATCTGGGTTACAATGTGAGGGAGTAGATCTAGCTATTCGGCGAGGATGAACTTCTCGGCGAGTTGCGTAGAGCTTAGAACTTAGAACCTATTGAACCTATCTCCCGTCCGGCTTTATATAATAGCCGGACTAGGGTTTACAGAATAGGAAACCTAGAAGACTACGTTTAATCTTGGATCTTGGAAAGCAAGGAATCCGTCTTCTCCTCCAAGCCAGATCACACGGGCCGTGATCCGGGTTCTTCTAGAATCCGGCTTCTGCGCGTCGGACTACTGGGCCGCCCAATGGACCTAAGCCCATTACCTGTAGGCCACCCTGGTAGTCCAGCTCTTTGTCTACCATCTTCTATACCCCTATTCAGTATATATCGACAGTATGGAACCAAATCTTCTGCGAATCAGAGGATCTAAGATGAATTGAAATATAGAGGTTATTGGGAAATGGCAATTCTGGCCAAACCAAGTGGAATCCGCACCTATAAAGACGAAGGTTGTGACTACAATTAAGATATCGTGCATATCTTGCAAGGTTCTTTATTCCCCCAATGCATACCCTAGTCATACATAACAAAAAAAATCAAAAATTCAATTACATACGTGAGAGTGACACTAATCCCCTCCCTTACTTAGCGAAGGTGCCATCGGAGATTGAGATGAGATCATGCATCAAAATGGATCATGAGAGAGACACAAAAAAATACGCGGCGTGGGATACAAGATGAAAAGTGTATTAAAATACCAGCTTACAATTATTCGGAAATACATTCTCATCTTTAGTATGGCGACTACTGTACATGGGATTTAATTTTGTATTTGTGTTTAATTTAGTCAATAAAATCTTGGGTGGTTAAAATTAGCACTTTGGTCCGAGTCTACTTTTGTATCACTAACATCGTATAGGCAATTTGGATTAATACAAGGGCAGCTTAGGATTTTGTTTCTCTGTTGCATGCTGGCTTTGTTACTTTGTAAATCGTCCTATAATATTTTAACAGAGATGCATACTAATCTTGAACTTTTGTACTCCCTCTGTCTCAGATTAGTTGTCTTCGATTTATCAAAACATGGATGTATCAATACAGTAAAATAGGTCTAGATACATTTATATTTTGAAAAATCCATGAGAATTAATTCGAGAAGGTTGGAGTACAGAAGCTATTAATATGTTAAGTTATTGGGAAGTTCTCCTGTTAATTCTCTAAACCGTAATATGCACATTCTGGGCAGCACCCTATTATAATATACTGCTTTGTTCCGTACATTTTTATTTAATAAGTCTTATGTTGATATTGACAACAGATATAGTTTAATTTTTACATTCGGAACTAAAATTCTTATGTATTTATTTTTATCAAGATGCATTTTCAGAGAAGTCGTATTTCATTTGTCCTAATACATATATTGCAAATATATATGCTTCAATCTGCACCCATGTCCAAAGCGTCAATTCTATGTGCCGATGAACTAATCTAGGAAACATACTGCATACAAGTGACTATGGGCCATTTTCCTACACATCTTAAGGGGATAAAAGAAATACCGATGACTTCAAAGATGTTCTGCAAATGAGTTCTTTAGAACTTGTCTAATTGTGCATACGAGTTGATTGACGAAGCCTTAAACATGAGTAAACCTTATGTTGACTACTATTGCCATACATGTTACTTCTTACGCAAAATCAAGTTTGCACAATTACGAATTCTAACGCTTCCAATCCTAGGGTGTCTATGAGTTTCGACAACGACATGCACATCCTGTTACTACAATATGAACCTAGAAATAAATACTCCCTCCGTCCTATATTAAATGTCACGAAAATAAATGTATCTTGGCATATTTTAGTTATAGGTACATCTATTTTAGCAACAATTAATATGACATATTTTAGTTATAGGTACGTCAACAGAGAACCCATATTTTTCTTGCATCATGTATCACTTCAATGCTATATCAGAAAATTAAAAGACAATACCCAAAAAAAAGAAAGGAGATTTAAAATCCGTACCACAACGAGAATCATCATCAATGGTACAAACGTGTACCACACGAATATGCTGAGCATTTCGATGTCGTAGAAGCCCCAGGATAAGCATAAGCTCAGCAAAGAACAACCTCTTGGTCTCGGATGCAGGTTGCGCAACAGTGTGCTCCTCCAAAGGAAGGGCTGTGAAATTAACGTGGCCATATGTGGTCCAACATGACTCAGAGAAGCAATTCGATAGCAGAGTCATGGCCAACTTATACTTGCTCTGTTTTGGAACAAAATATTTTCACGATAAGTAAATTAGATAACACAAATGCAAGATTTGAGATTACAGGAATTCAGTATGTTTTTGCGCACTGTCGTCTTGTTTTTATTGTAGTGCGCTAGAGCGAGTTCAGCAAAGTCTTTTGCTTGTTTGCAAGGCTGGCGACCAGGGAACTGTTCTAGCATTTGTGATTCCATACCCTCGGCGGTCAGGTGCTCCTCCTAAAGTGCAAATTTGTGATCAGTTGTTTGGTTGCAACGAGTCAGTTGATCTGATTGCTGTTTCCAGGCGTGGAGTTGACGATCTGGCGCAGCGCTGGGACCATCTTCTTCTTGAAGGCGTTGAAGTCGAGCCCATCTTGCTCCGTGTGCAGATCGCAGTCCTCCTCGCGCATGTTCTCTCGATTTGCTCGATGTTTTTCAGCGTAGACGCATCCCACTTGTCCATCATCGCTTTTACATCCTCCGTATGCTCTCTTGGATGCCAAAGATGTTCCGTGTCATGCTTTCGGGGCGTCGGATCCTTTTCCACCTTTGACGATCGCCCGCAGTTCTCCTCCTGGGTGTTCCTTGAGCCCTTTCCCCTAGAGCACCTCGGGTGTTGTTGTGGTATCGGAGACTCTTCTGGACCAATTGTCGTGCGTTGCGTGCCTCAGTCACACCAAGACGACGGATTTTGCGGACCACGAAAAACAAAGGGATGGGCTTTAGTGAATCCTAGGCCAGCGAAGGTCAGACTCCTAGCTCTACTATACTTCAATATCAGTAAATGGCGTGTCCTGACTAGGTGGGTTCACACAATCTAAAAAAAACTAGGTGTATTCATCAAATCCGTCTCCATTTTGGTTTCATTAGATTCCTTATCTGGTCTTCACCAATATGACAGAAAAGGATAATACAATTACTCAAAAAATAATTAGGATTATCTGAAGTTTTCAAACTGGATTACCCTGTTTTCAATTCAAAAGCCAAGACTAATCTGGTGCAGTAAGTTAGTTAGTGAGTGAATCGAACACACATTTCTTCCACAACAAGCATGCCACGCCTTTTAGTTCTCCTTGCTAAAAGAAACGTATTAGCCACTATTAATTACCAATCGCTTCCTGCGCCGGGAACGAGCTTGGCCACGGATTAACTGGCCAATGGCCGCGGTTCCTTTCGTGAAATATTACCAATGCATGGTTGGTTGTTGCTTGTTCTCTCCTTGCCCGAGCGGCCGGTACGGGACGTGGCATTCCAGCTTGTACGGGACGTGACCAATCGAGCTTTCACAAAAATGGGAAACATGACGAAGGCGCAGAGTTTCGTCTCATGTTACACATATATGATCGCGTTTTTAAAACCAGACCATCGAAGTTAAGCCTATATATGCACGGGACCGTGACAACCATCTCATCAACATAATTAAAAATCCATTGGCACGTACTACTACTCTAGATCTGGCTACAGTCATAAAAGGGTAGCTAGCCAGACCGGGCATGTGCAACCCCCGAGCCTTCCAGGAGTACTTATTTATATATGTGCGTGTGCATAGGAAATTCCTCGAAGACACAGTTGATACAATTCACAGGATAAATATTCTTGTAGCAGCAGAGGCCGGAGAGGATTGTTATACACGCGCCGAAAGTGGTTAAGCAGAATATAGGATTAGGAAGTATCGGGACAGAGGTTGTTACCAGGTATATATCTCATTCTTCCAACTGCGTATCACAACAACACAACGTGTTCAACCATCTAACGTAATCCACTCTTCCCTCCATCGTTGGCTTGGATGGCGGAGTGCATGCACGTGCCGTCTTGTTGCATCATCACCATTCACCAAACGAAACCATGCGTAGCCAAACTTAGTGGAATATGACATCCCCGCACTTGGCTCTGTGCCAGCATCGTTGGAGCAGACTGAAGACACAGCCCGAGAATATGAGCTGGCAGAGATCATCTATACATGCTTTCAACTATATATGCTATGTGTTTGTAGTGATCCATTCTCAAATTGAGCTAGATGTAACTTGTCAGCAACGGGGGCGCCAGAGAGTGAGAGACTAGAAGGCGGCCTGCTGGGCTAAAACTATTCCTAAATAGCTTGATCCATGGAATAATTCGGCTATAATGAGATTATCATATATAGGACTCAAACATGTAAATGTTATAATGACACTGATTGAATTAACTATAAAATTTGTGCACATTACTCATATGGTTTGTAGTTGTGAGAGGGGGGGGGGGGGGGGGGGGGGGGTAGAGAGTAAAAAAGAAATTCAACAACCCACAATTATCATGAATGCATGAAAAATAATGAATATGAGAGTTGATCGGTAAATGTTCAAATAGGTATGGAAAAACAATGACTAGTTATCTAGATTATGTTCGCAAGATGACTAGAGATAACTAATTAACTGGCACCACATCGAATCTCATGTGCCTGCATGACGTTGTTGAAGCAACACTGTTATGGTTTGAAAAAAATAAAAATATTAAGCAGAAATAAATGCAAGCAGCCAGCAACAACAAATTAGACCGACGTGGTTACGAAATGTACTTTGAATATGCGCCCATCTCTAAAGAAATTGCAAAAAAAGATGCATGTCCGCATTGGACTGGTCGTCACCACTATCAAGACCGATGTTTGGTTACGGCACACATGTGTGTGCGGCCTGCCCACCGCATGAGAGCGATGGCCTTGATGCGAACCGAAATGCAGGCGTCGAGAGACCGCAACCGGATGGCACTCGCAAGTTTTGTCAGGCAATACATGACACATACGCTCTATGCAGTGCATCATCGGAAAAGCTAGACTTACGGGGAAATGGCTTACGGGAAAGAGTCTTACAGACGCACAGGTTCACGTGTGATTAGCTCCCACATTTCTCAGGCCCTCGCATGTCATCTTAGGGCCCACCCTCCGATTTTCTCACCTGATTTCCGTAACTTTTCTGTCACCAAAATTACACATTTGACTGTGTTTACAAAACCAGACCGCTAAGGTAGGCTGAGCCTATGACCATGACAACAGTTTCATGAACATAATAAAAAAATGCGCAGACACCTTCTCTAACTGCAATCATAAAGAGCTAGGCTAGGCCGGGCACGTGCAGTCCGCAAGCCTTCCGGCACCACTGCCTCATACAATGTGGTGCAACAGTCATGCTCTTCAGTCCTATCATAAGGAGCACATATCACTAACATACTGTTGTGAGCGTCCGCTCGCTTAAACAAGTAGCTCCCTTATAGATGTTCTCACATTATGTGTAATTTATCACTCGAGTTCTTTGCAATCTAGTTATTTCCTTAAATTATGAAATTTAAAAAAAGAGTATTTCACCTTGTGCGGGGATTGGGGCTTTGATATATAGTAGAGGTGGAAAGAGAGGGAGAGATGGAGGGAGGGGGGGATGGGGAGAGAGTAAAAATCAACCAGCAAAAATAATCATGACGTTAACGAAGCAGTACTGTTATGGTTTGAACAAATAAAATATATTAAGCAGAAATAAATCTAGGCTGCTAGCGACATTACGACAACGAATCTATATAAAAACTAAAATATGTGCTTTCAACATGCGCCCAGCTCCAAAGAAATTACCAAAAAAGTGCACCTCCGCACGGGACTGATCGTCAGCATGATCCACGAACACATATAACCTTAGACCGACCGTTGGTTACGGCACGTACGTGCCTACGGCCTGGCCATCGCACCAGAGAGCCTTCCGGCGAACCGAAATGCAAGAGACGACATTCAGCGGAAATCGAGTTCACTTCAATATCACACGTCCATGCACACGACGTTCAGCGCGTTTACGTTAGCCTTTATGTGCGTACGATGGAGAGATCACACGCTACGGGAATAAACCAAAACGCCGACCGACAGCTTTTTGTCGGGGCCGTCGGCGACCTCGACTACGCCGAGGACCGAACGGTACTAGCTAGTTTTGACTTAGTTAGCCCTTAGCAGGCAAACCCATACCACGTACGCTGTTGGCTCCATGCAGTGCATCATCAAGTGCTGATTATCCGTTGAGCGAGGGCGCCGAACTAGTAGTTAATCCATTTTGTTATGGATCATCTCCTTCTCAGACGACGCCTGGTTTCTGCAATGACCATGCGTGTGAGACGGCCCATGTGCTGGTGTGCATGATACTTCGTAGCTGCATTTCAAGCAACAGATTTCGCAAATCGCAATGTACAGCGTCGACGACCGGCGTCATCGCTGTCGACCTAGCCTGGCTGCGAGCACTACCTCCTCGATTGATCAAAGCCCCTGTCGACCTAGCTAGGAGGTGGTTTTGTCCCGAATTCTATATGACAAGGTACATGCATGTCGCATATATATGGGTCAATGTCTAGTACTACCTCCGGTCCTTTAAAACTGTCGCATGCACATCCTCCGACAATTTTTTTCGGATCGCAGGGAGTACTTAGTACTAGTAGTGGGCTATGACTGTGAACGTAATTAAACATGCACTCACTGACTAACACATAGTATGACTGCAGTCATAAAAGGCTAGCCAGGCGGTCACGTGCAGTTCGCGACCCCTTCATGAGTACTTATATATGTGCGTGTAGTGTATACGTTCCTCAAAGACACCGGTCGATACCATAAACAAGACAATTATTATTGGGACAGCTGAGGACTAATGTACGCTGAAGGTGATTAATCAAATCATAGGATTACGAAGCATCAGGACAGAGAGCGTAGCCTGACGTCATATTCTTCCAGCTCCGTTTCCATGCACAACTAGATGTAGCCCCATTCCTCGTCCTCCTTCTCTTCCACCATTCCCTTGATCGTTGGTGCGAACAGCCATGTGTCTCAGGGTGCCATCTTGTTGCCTAATCACCATTCACCAAAGGGAACCATTTGTAGCTAGACTCTGTTAAATGGGTGTTTCTTGCACTGCTAGCATCACAAGATTAGTTCAAAGACTAATAATGCATGCACATGAAGATTCCCGTATAGGAAAATATTAACATTTCACTTTATTTGAAATGTACATAAATCTATAATGTGACAATGCATGCATAGAAAGAATGGACCCAATTCAATGCCTAATATTAACGGAGATTTACTCCCTCATACGCTTAAAATACTTCTCCCGTTATCTAAGAGATACAAGCACTTTGGCCTACCAAACACAATCTTCCTCCTTTCATACACCGGCAGGCGCAGCCAAAAAATTATAGTCCAACGACAACTTAACGCTTTCCCTCGTCAAAGAGCCCTTCATGCCCTAGCATGTTGGCCATGTTGCCACTTAGCTCAAGACACTCCGATAATCTCTTACATGTCATAAAAAAAGTAGGTAGATTTGATATGGATGGACGAGCGTGCATCATCAGCAATACTCAAGCAATGTTGGTGCTAGACTGTGGTATCGTCTATCCGCCGGAAGGAGATGTGGGACGGCTCGCATCTCTCAGATCTGGCTGCCCAATAAAAGCAAGGATCAAGAACAGAGTATGCCTTGTTGAGTCCAAGCTTCAGGAACTTACCCAGTTCACGATCTCTCATGTTCTTGGCTACCACTTTGATGGATTCCTATATTTACACTAGTGGAAACAGGGCCATTAATCCTGGTTGGTAAGTCTCATTTGTTCCGGTTGTGCAACCGGGATGGGCCAGCCGGGACAAATGGCACTCCCCCATTGGTCCCGGTTGTGCCAGGACCCGGGATGGTAGGGATGGCCCACATGGCGAACCTGCCCAGGTGTAAACCTGCTCTGAAAAAACAAATATTCCGCCCAATTTTCCTGCCGCGGCAGGGTTTTTTTCGTTTTTTTTTTTCATATTTTTTGCTCCTGTCTCGCCATACCGAACCGGCCTCCCCTTCCCCAACCGCGTCCACTGGCACACGTATTTAATTAAGCCCAGTGGCCACATTTTGGTCAAAGGGCCGACTGGCCCGCGTCTTTTATTATAAGCCCACTGGCTACATTTGGTCAAAGGGCCACTGGCCAGCGACCTAGTGGCTGGCTCGCCCGGTCCCTTAAATTAAGACCACAGGGACGCGCGGTCAAAGGGCCCACTGGCCGCCTCGTCCTCCCGCGCCTCCACTTCCCCGCGCATTCATGGCCGCCTGCAACCGCCGCCATGTTCCGGCCGCCGGTTGGCATGCCAGCCCCCCGGGTCCTTTTTAAAGGCCCCCCGCCGCCCGTACACCCCATTCACCCCGGCCGCATCCCAGCCCACGCAACCCTAGCCACCATGTCGTCCAAGCGCTGGTTCAAGCGCGCCAAGAACGAGCATGAGGCTGGGTCCTCGAGAGGCACCGGCCAGAGAGGCGCCGGCGTCCCCCGCGCGCCGGCGGAGGCCTTCGGATTCGGTCCGGGAGGCGTCCGCATTGGGGGGCAGCCGCGCGTCCCCACTACACCTCCGGCAGCGCGCCCGCCCCCCCTCCCCCCCACGCCGCGCCGGGCAAGCGCTTCTGCCGCTACGTGCGGAAGGAGGAGGCCGAGTGGCACTTGAGCCACGCCACGCCGGTGTTCTGGCCGGACGTCCACCTTCCGGACGACTGGCACCTGAACCCGCAGCGCATCCCCGTGCCGCCGCCCCCGACCAACGAGGCCGCGCGCGAGGAGATCGACCGCCGATGCCGTCTCCTGCCGTCCCACCTCCTCATGGACCGCGCATACGCGCGCAGCTCCCCCTACTGGGCCACCTGGTTCCAGCAGGAGCACGACCAGCGCCGTCGCTCCTACATCCCCACATCCCAGGCGGAGGTGAGCACCGCCGACTACCCCGCGCCAACGCCGGGCAAGGAGCCGGAGCTTTGGCTCCTCAAGGACATCGTCGAGGACGAGTAGGACCCCGAGCTCCAGGCCGGCTTGGAGGAAGCCTACGAGGCCTCCCGCCGCTCCCTCGTCGAGGACGAGGTCAAGCGGTGGGAGCAGGTCTTTGCCGCCGCCGCCGCCGACAGCGATGCCATGCCGCCCCCTCCAGCGCCTGCGCCTTGGTGGCAGGCCATGAACGCCGAGCTCGAGGCGTCGGAGGACCAGCCGCCGCCGCAGCCGCTTCCCCCCGGCCTAGAGTACGGGATGACCTGGGCGTGGACCGGCGGTGAATGGGCTCAGGAGGAGCTGCCGCAGCCGCAGCCGGAGGAGCTGCCCCCGCCGCCGCCGCAAGCGCCCCTGATGCCTCCGCAGCCACCGGCGGGCTCGCCATAGCTGCCTGCCCACCTGTGGCAGGCACCCGCCTACCACTGCATCTCCTCCGACGAGGAGGAGTAGGCCGGCGCCGGTGCGCCCTTCCCCAAAATAGACTAGGCTACCCACCCCACCCCCAAGAAACGGCTATTTCCGTGGAGCCAGGGCGGAGCGAGCGCAGCATGGCCGTTTTCTTCCGAGCGGTTGCACGCGTGGAGAAGCGGGGGAGATGCGAATAACTCCCCACGCGCACTATCTCCACTGCTGTCACCGTCGACTCCACTCTCACGTCCCGTCAACGCCCACTGCAAGCGGTTCGTTTCGCGAAAGATTGCCGATGCATGGTTGGTTGTTGCTTGTTTCCTCTTTGCCCGGCCGGCCAGTCCGGTACGTGTCATTTATCTTGTGGGTCAAGTGTACGTAACTCCAGACTCTGTGCTATCCGCCGGTGGCCCCTCAGTCATCCTATGTACTGATCGATCCTTAACAGAAAAGGGAAACGTGACAAACTTTTCTCTAAATTATACATTTGACGGCGTTTTCAAAACCAGACCGCTAAAGTTAAGGAAATATATGCAGGCGACCGTGAAACCCATTTCATCAACATAACTAAAAATGCATTGACACGTACTCTAGATCTGGCTACAGTCATAAAAAGCGCTAGCTAGCCATACCGGGCATGTGAAGCCCCCAAGCCTTCCCCGAGTACTTATATATGCGCCTGTGCATAGGAGATTCCTCATAGACACGGGTTGATGCAATTCACGGGATAAATATTCTTGTAGCAGCGGAGGCCAGAAAAGTTTGATATACACGCGCCGAACTTGGTTAAGCATATATAGGATTAGGAAGCATCGGGACAGAGGGCGTAACCTCATATAGCATTCTTCCAACTCTGTATCGCTATAAGACTATATGTACCACCATTCCTTTTCCTCCTCGCTTCCCTTGGTCGTTGGCTTGGACGGCGGCGTGCCTGCACGTGCCATCTTGTTTTTTTTTGAAATTTAAACCAACTATATAAAGCAAGCAAGCCGCCTCATTAAAAACCTTCCAGTCCCCTCGGGTACCCTGGAAGGAAAAGAGTGCGTAAGAAACTTGCTGCCACACTCAAAACAGAGTTACGTCGTTTGCTAGTGTGCTTACAAGATAATCAGGTGGTTCATCATGCCAATAGACTGACAGGAACCCCTCCACATTACTAGCTAGAAGATGAGCCGCCCTATTGGCTTCTCTATGACAGTGGGAAAAAACCACCGAGGAGAAATTGCGACAAAGCATAGCACACTCCTCGAATATCGCCACCGCAGGTCCAAGATGGCTACCTCCATTGATCATAGCCTCAGTGACCTCAAGGCAATCCGAGTTAACCTCCAAACGGTTGCATCCGATTTGTCCTGCCAGAAGGAGTCCGTCTCTGAGAGCGAATGCCTCGGCCGTCGCTGGATCGGATACATGAGGCAGTCCACGGCAGAAGCCCGCCAGAAACACTCCTTTATCGTCACGAATAATAGCTCCCGTACTCCCAGTACCTGCATCCAAAGAAAATCCAGCATCTGCATTTAAGTTAACAAAGTTCTCACGAGGTTTCATCCAACCCGCCCTCGGGGTTTGTGCCTGTTTCTTCTTAGCTTTGGCGTAGTTGAGGGTGAGCGCTGATATTGCATGTGCTGTTCTACTTGTTGCTTGCACTGTCTCTCCCCTCGTAGCACGACGCCGTTCCCACCATATATACCATACCGCGACAGCAACCAGTTCATTGCGTCCAATCTCATTGATCAAAGGTGCCTGCGCATTTGTATCCCTTAGTAGTGCTTCCAAAGTTGATTGTCCCTCCACTTCCACTTCACACGCCTGACTGATAATATCCCACATCCCCAGGTGAGACCAAATCTCTTGCACTCTCGGACACATGAAGAAGGCATGCCGTATACTCTCACATGCCGAGAGGCAAAGAGTACAAGTTGAGCTAGGACACATATGTCTATTAGCTAAAACCCCATTGCAAGGGATTGCACCATAAAGAGCCCTCCAACAATGGATTTTAATTTTAGCTGGAACATTTAGAGACCATAGAGTTTTCCAAATTGGAAGAGAGGATGATGTGCCATAGTCCCCTGTCCTCCTGAGTTTAATTCCGTGTTGGTGCTCCCACTCCAAATGATAGCAAGATCTAACCGAAAATATACCTGATTTATTATAGTGCCATCCAACAAAATCTTCAAACATACCATTAGCCAGGGGAATATTCAAAATTCTTTGCGCATCAATAGGCCAAAATAATTCCCGTATGAGATCTTCATCCCAATTACCACTATCCGAGTCTATTAATTCCGAGACAGTAGTTAAGACAATATTACCTCTTCTCATAGTGATCCTTCTATTTGGACTAGAGGGAATCCACGGATCATCCCAGATATTTATGTTTGAGCCATCTCCCACCCTCCAAATATAGCCTCTTTTGAATGTTTGAATACCGGCCCAAATGCTTTGCCATGTGAAGGAACTCCCCTTTTTTAAAGAACAATTGATAATATCACCCGATGGAAAATACTTTGCCTTAAGAACTTGAGCACACAAAGACTCTGGACATGAAATTAATCTCCAACATTGTTTCGAGAGCATTGCAAGATTAAAACTCTGTAAATCTCTAAAACCCATACCTCCTTTTCTCTTTGGAACACACATCTTCCACCATGCAAACCAGTGCATATGTTTCTGCTGATCATCATCTCCCCACCAGAACGTGGACATTGCGGTGATTATCCCTTTTATGATCTGTTTAGGTAGCTTGAACACAGACATCGGATACGCAGGAATAGCTTGAATGACGGCTTTAAGCAATACCTCCTTACCACCGAAGGATAGCTTCTTCTCTTTCCATCCACTTAAGATTTTACAAACTCTCTCAATAAGATGCTTGAAACAATCCCCTCTATCTACCCCCACCATTGGTGGGAGACCAAGATATCTGTCATTCATAGCTTCAGTCATGATATTCAAAATAGAACATACCTCCACCCTAGTATTGACATCCGTGTTAGGGCTGAAGAATATGCTGGATTTCGCATCGCTAACCAATTGCCCCGATGCAGCGCAGTAATCAGACAGAGCACGCCGAAGAGAGGACGCATTAGCAGCATCCGCTCTCATGAGAATAAGAGAGTCATCTGCAAATAAAAGGTGAGAAATTGCAGGGGCGCTCCTGCACACTCTGACTCCCTGAATATTACCCAAACTTTCCTCATATTTCAGCACACTTGTGAGACCTTCAGCACATAGCAGAAACAGATAAGGTGATAGTGGGTCTCCCTGACGGAGACCCCGAGAAGGGTAAATAAAATCTGAGAATTCATTGTTGAGCCGAATTTGATACCTTACTGAGGACACACAAGCCATGATCATATTAACCCACTCAACATTAAACCCCAAACGCAAGAGAATACCATTGAGGAAGCTCCACTCCACTCTGTCATAGGCTTTGTGCATATCCAATTTCACCGCACAAAAGCCATGCCTACCCTCTCGCTTATTCTTCAGATAGTGATAAGATTCATAAGCCACCAATATGTTATCCGTAATTAAACGTCCCGGTATGAAGGCACTTTGGGTTGGAGAAATAATATCCGGAAGCACCAATTTCAATCTACTAGCAATGAGTTTTGAAATAACCTTATAGACCACGTTGCATAGACTGATTGGACGGAATTGCTTAATATGCTCAGGATTCTCCACCTTCGGAATTAACACAATAGTCATGTCGTTCCAGCCTTCTGGGATCACTCTAGAATTCACAGCATTCAGAACCTCATCAGTTAGATCCTCTCCGATAATATGCCAAAACCTCTTGTAAAAAACTGCGTGTAAACCGTCGGGCCCAGGGGCCTTTAGATCCCCGATGTTAAACATCACTTTCTTCACTTCATCCCAGGAATATGGAGCAGAAGCATCAGAGGGCGTAACCTCATATAGCATTCTTCCAACTGTGTATCGCTATAAGACTATATGTACCACCATTCCTTTTCCTCCTCGCTTCCCTCGGTCGTTGGCTTGGACGGCGGCGTGCCTGCACGTGCCATCTTGTTGACTGATCACTATTCACCAAATGGAACCATGCGTAGCCAGACTTTCTCGCACCAGGTCTCCCCGCACGTGGCTCCGTGCCAGCATCGCTGGAGCAGCCCGAAGACACAATCCTCAAAAAGCAGGTGGCAAAGATCATCTATACATGCTTTTAACTATGCTATGTGTTTGTAGTGATCCGTTCTCAAATTGAGCTAGATGTAACTTGTCCGCAAGTGGGGCGCTGGAGAGTGAGAGACTAAAGGGATAAAACTATTCCCGCATAGCTTTATCTATGGAATAATTCGGCTACAACAAGATTAATTAGCATACATATAGGACTGAAAAAAATGTAAATATTATAATGACACTTATTGAAGTGTGGCAAAATCACAATCATATGTAATTATTTTCTAATGCAAATCTGGTGACATGAATATAATTTACGTCATGTATATTAGTATATTACATATATTAAAATGATAATTGTTTGTCAAAAATCATGCCTTAATTAAAACGATTTTTCTTACATTCAAGAACTGAGTAACTTTGGAGTAGATAGGGTAGAGAATTGTGAACATTGTAAATCATTCAAAAGAAAAGTGAGGATCTGAGATGTTTGAGTATTTGGACCGATATGAAAAGAAATTATGGATGCTGGGTACATAGGATTGTACGAAAAAAATTGAACACCGAAAATATGAAACATTTATATTCCCATTGGTACAGGGACTTATACACTGAATTACCAAGGTCATTCAAACTACAATTAGATTTGTGTGATTATGCCGCTATTTGCAATGAAAATCAATAACTATGTTGCATTAACACATCACGTCCATCTTGTTCACAATCTCCTTTTGTATTTGAGTGAATCTTTTTTCCGATCAAAGCTAAAATCTTATTTATGACTCTCTTAGAAGATGATTTCTCTTTTATATGTGTCGTACCTCATTGTGCATCTATGCAGGAGTGTGGAGTACCATAAATATGGAAAAGTGGGTTATGTCCACCACTTATCCCTCGTACCTATTGTCCTATTCGTGTCGAAACCTAGTGTAGCTTCATTTCTCGTGGATAGAATTATTGCAAGAGTGACTTGCTTTCTCTCGTTGATAGCTTCATACCCTCGACCTATTGTTCTATTCATGTCGAAACCTAGTGTACCTTATGATAAGTAATTAGCACTATCGGTGATGATAGGGACTGACAAAAGTGATTTGCTTTCTACAATTCGCTGTATAATTAATGCAAGAACAAGTAGACTAAAGGAGAAAAGGTCGAGTATGAGAGGGAAAGAAATACTTATGAAGTTTAATACTCAAGCTATACCAGTGCGACGCGGGACTAGATGATGGATACCTTGAGTCCAACACGAAGAGCTACTAGGCGAGTATTGAGATGCCAGAATTGCTTGACAGTCAGCTTTAATTGATCAGCCGAGCGGAGAGCTCGGAACAGCTTGGCCATGCAAGGCGCAACAAAATACATATTCAGAAGACCCGGGAAGATCCGATAAGCATATGACATGTACCTTTTGGATCCTCTAAAATATACAACTAAAGATTTCTTAAAATTTATATTCTGAGAACAAAATGTAAAATTGACACTTTATAAAGAAGTACCGCATTTTGACAGTTATTTTTAGTTTAACAAGATTAGGCATTGAACATGCAACTAATATTTTTTTTTTGTAAATAATTATGTTTGCAATGAATCAAGTGCATCTGCAGTACACATGTCATATTCATAATTATGTTAGTACAATGCTAAGAATATTCTCACCATGAAATTGCTTTTATATTGCAATGGGCCAATGAATGGTATGCGAATTAGTTAGCAAAAAATGATTTCTTTGTAGTTGAATCAATCATACAATTAGTTACCAATATAACCATACGATTAGTTACCAATATGAAGAGATTTTTGTAGAATTCAGTATTTCTAGTCTCTTCCGTTCTGTCAGCATGGAACAAACTTGAATTACTCATATGAACATTGTGCCTTGGAATGTAACATAAATAGGATAGTTTTCATAGCTGTTACTTATTTGATGAGAAAATTAATATAATAAATTCTTATTATATTGTCCTCCCACATATGCTATGGATTTCTATTTACTCCATGAAATTATCCACTAGAGTATTAATGTAAGTGATTAGGGAACTGTTCTCTTTGAAAGGAGTTTTTTTCGAAATAAGGGTGGAAGTCCCAGCTTCTGCATCGATTGGTGTGCACAGCTTTTTATTGCAAAGTTTAAATAGGTATCAATTAATTACAATCAACAATCAAGAAAGGTTGAGATATGAATCAACCATCTAAAGAGTGACAACATACTCGAACTACGGATCTCGTAATCGACTAATATGCTGCCATGAAGCCCACATAGGAAAATCCTTTGTTGGTTGACAACAACACATTAGCAGTTGTCCCCACACATTAAAAAATTCATGTGTGTCTCCCTCTTTTCTACGACTCTCTCTCACTTTCTCTTGGATGATTGAAGGTATAACATGAAAGCGGCGACTGAAGATGCCGGCTTCGCAAGAGAAAGGAAGGAGGAACGGGCCGGGGAAGGATTTTCTCGAGGTTAAAGAGGTGACATCCGGTAGCCTAACACCTCCGGCGGAAGAGATGTGGAGAGGGATAAGCATAGGGGGAGGCCGTCGGGCCGTTGGGCTGGCCAGCTCCGCCATTGGGAGCAACGTTCGATGGAGATTTGAGTATGAGGACACTCGGAAGATGAGCTCTGATGCGTACACGGCTCCACTGTTCTGCGCGGTTCCCCTTCTCCGGTAATATGAACAAACCTTCTTCCTTCTCACATCCTCGTCGGCCAGGAATCCATACCAGGTTCGTCCCGTTCGTTGTCACCATCACGTAGGCTTGATCGTGTCACCACTTCCGTCGCTGCAGCCTAATCAAGGCCTACCGCTTTCGTCTGCAGTTTAATCTCCGGTCTCCTTTCTCAGATGCTCTGCAGGTTAATTATTGGATTCGTTTTCCGGACCCATCGCTTATCCCGAATCGGGGTGCCATGTGATGTTTTCCGAACCTGTGACAGCCACCCCCCTACCAGTGCATCTCCTCCGACGAGGAGGACGAGTAGATCGGCGCCGGTGTGTCCCACTAGACTAAGCTACCCCCCCCCCCCCAAGAAAACGGCCGGCCGCCTGTGGCCGCGCCGCCGCCCCCTTTATGCAAGTACAGCCGGCCGCCTCTGGCCGCGCCGCCCCCTATCTATGTAAGCAAGGCCCCTGGCCTTTTTTTTAATATAAGTTGTGTGTCCTAGTCTACCGTGTTCCTAGCCCATCCCCGCCGGCGGTCCGCCGGCGGGATCTGTCTACTCGTTCCCGCCGCCGGCAGGGCTTCGCCGAGCCATGTCCACTCGTACCCGCCGCCTGGGGTGTTCGTTCGGCCTGGAGAGAGGGCCGCGATTTTTATACACCTGGGCCTCTAGTCCCGGCCCGTGCCACCAACCGGGACTAGAGCCTCTTTGGTCCCGGTTGGTACCACGGCCCGGGACCAAAAACTAATTTCGAATTTCGGTGGCACCCTGCGCGCCCAAAATTTTTTTGCGCCAAAATTTGAAAAGGGTTAAGTTTGCACATTAACAACTTCTATATACTTTCAAATTTGACAAAAATTCCAACATGAAAAATGCTAGAATTTGCAAAACTAATTTAAATCCATTTTTTGTTGAACTAAATAATTATTCTAACTATTGAAACTATTAATTATTTTATCATTTGTATATAATTTGAATATAAAAATGTTACAATTTTTGTTTTCTCTCGTCATCTTCCGAGTTAGTCCAGAGCATACAACGCATCCCGGGTGATTTATATAAAGTTCGACAAAGCGAGTTGTACCTTATTGACACGGTGAATTTGAGATCTTCGTCTACAACAGAAAAACCATAGTTTTCCTTCGAAGGTTTACTCTGCGCATCCACAGTATTTTCCCTTTATCCCGACCCCCGCTTGAAAACATAGTAACTTCCGTGTTCGCGGCAAGCCGCAGCGGGAGCATCAGACTTAAAGCAAAGACGGGCCGTCGGGGGGGGGGGGGGGGGGAGGAGGCCGCGCAATTGCTGTCGCGCTTTCCTCTCCTCTGCTCGTCCGCCGTCGCCGTCGAGCTCCCCTCCGCCTTCAACATTTGGGATCTTCGTTGTTCAGTTAGACGTTTCTCCTCCAAAAATTTATCATATCTGTTAAAGAAGTACCGAAGCTCTATTTCTGTTTTAAGGATATCTGTCTGGATGGTATCCCTGCTATCACTTTGAAGTGTGCCTGCAATATGCGCGCAGAATATATGACACCCATAAGGCAAAGCCCATCTTTCTCTATCCTCATACAATCTACGTAGCTACTCGTTATCCTTCAGATTGTACTTCGCCAAGACCTACTAAAATCATGAGCGAAAGTTTCCGAACAGTGCAATATATCCCTTAATACTTTCGTTGCATTTTGATATATATCCGAGCGGTGGACAGTCCCTGGCCAAGCAGAAGCAACTGCATCCCCTATCGATGTAAAGCAGTCAGTCAAAACTTTTTTGGGTTGTTTATGGTGGTTAACTCCAATGAATAACAATAGAGGCCTGCCATAATCACTTGTTCTATACCGTGTGTCAACACATACTACATCTCGAAAGTAGTTATATTCCTGCAATATATGTCAGGATGGTATCCGTACTATCACTTCGAAATGTTCCTTCAAGACTCCCATGAACCTCTCAAAGGGGAACATATTGTGTAGAAATACCGGACCGAGAATATGAATCTCTTCACATAGGTGAACCAGGAGATGAGTCATAATGTTGAAGAAGGATGGTGGGAACACCAACTCAAAACTAACAAGACACTGGGCCACATCCCTCTGTAATCTTGTCAGAATTTCTGGATCGATTACCTTCTGAGATATTGCGTTCATGAATGCACATAGCTTCACAATGGGTACTCGAACATTTTCCGGTAGAAGCCCCCTCAATGCAATCGGAAGCAACTGCGTCATAATCACGTGGCAGTCATGAGACTTCAGATTTTGGAATTTCTTCTCTGCCATGTTTATTATCCCCTTTATATTCGACGAGAAGCCAGACAGAACCTTGATACTGTAAAGGACTTCAAATAATATTTCCTTCTCTACTTTAGTAAGAGCGTAGCTGCTTAAGTAATGGCGCCCTGTATCTGTGTGCTTGTTGCTTGGGTCTTTCATACGTTGTTGGTCCACCCGTGCTTCTGGCGTATCTTTTAACTTCCCATACACGCCCAGGAAGCATAGCAGATTGACACAGAGATTCTTTGTCATGTGCATCACGTCGATCAAAGACCGGACATCTAAAACTTTCCAATAGTGTAGCTCCCAAAATATAGATTTCTTCTTCCACATGGGTGCGCGCTTATCAGGGCCGTACGGAACTGGTTGGCTGCCAGCAGCCTTACCAAAGATTACTTCTAGGTCCTTGACCATATCGAATATATCATTACAACTACGGAGCTCAGGCTTCTTTCGGTTATCTGCCTCACCTCTGAAATGCTTCCCTCCTTTTTTCCTTAAGGGATGCTTGATCGGAAGAAATCTACGATGCCCCAGGTATACAACCTTTTTACATTTATCCAAAAAAACACTGTCAGTCTTATCTAAACAGTGTGTGCATGCATTGTATCCCTTGTTTGTATGACCGGAAATGTTACTAAGAGCAGGCCAATCATTGATGGTCACGAAAAGCAACGCCCGTAGGTCAAATGGCTTTTGTTCGTTCTCATCCCACACACGTACACCTGGTTTGCCCCACAGTTCTAAGAGTTCTTCCACTAATGGCCTTAGACACACATCAATGTCGTTGCCAGGTTGCCTCTGGCCTTGGATGAGAACTGGCATCATAATGAACTTGCGCTTCATGCACAACCAAGGAGGAAGGTTGTACATACATAGAGTTACAGGCCAAGTGCTATGACTAGAGCTCTGCTCCCCAAAAGGATTAAAGCCATCTGTACTTAGACCAAACCATAAGTTTCTCGCCTCTCCTGCAAAGTCCGGAAAGTCTCTCTCGATCTTTCTCCACTGCGATCCATCGGCGGGGTGCCTCAACTTTCCATCTTTCTTACGGTCTTCTTTGTGCCATCGCAAAAACCTAGCATGCTCTTTGTTTCTAAACAGACGTTTCAGCCGTGGTATTATAGGAGTATACCACATCACCTTAGCAGGAACCCTCTTACGGGGGGGCTCGCCGTCAACATCACCAGGATCATCTGCTCTGATCTTGTACCGCAGTGCAGTGCATATCGGACATTCATCCAAATTCTCGTACTTCTCACCGCGGAAGAGAATGCAGTCATTAATGCATGCATGTATCTTCTGCACATCTAATCCTAGAGGGCAGAGAGCTTTCTTTGCTTCGTACGTACTCTCAGGCAATTCGTTATCCTTTGGAAGTTTTGGCTTCATTAGTTGAAGTAAACTCTCAAATGCCTTGTCAGTCACACCGTTTTGTGCCTTCCATTTCAGCAACTCCAGTGTGGTACCGAGCTTTGTGCTACCATCTTCGCAATTTGGGTACAACAATTTTTTGTGATCCTGTAACATGTTGTCCAGCTTCAACCTCTCCAATTTATTTTCACAGTGTTCCCTTGCATCAGCAATAACTCGGCCAAGATCATCATCGGGCTCTTCTGATGCCTGTTCTTGATCACCTCCTTCTTCTGCATTCTCTTCCATTGCAGTATCGTCGTATTCAGGGAACAAAGGATCTTCTTCTTCTTCTTCATCGTCTTCCATCACAACCCCTCTTTCTCCATGCTTGGTCCAGCAATTATAGCTGGGCATGAAACCTCTCCGAAGTAGATGGCCGTGAAGGATTCTTTCGGAAGAATGTTCTCTGACGTTCCGACAATCAACACATGGGCAACACATGAAGCCATTATCTTTGTTCGCCTGAGCTACAGCAAGAAATGCATTCAGGCCTGCCATATACTCGGAAGTGCGTCGGTCACCGTACATCCATCGCTGCCGTGCATCCATCTGCATCATATAATTAAGTTTATCAAAATACATATTAATACAGAGATGACCACAGTACATCGACAAATAATACTTTTTTATGTATCAGTTACAGATGAAAAAGATAATTTGTTAACCTCGGTCGAAGATACCATTTTCAGTGAGCTTGTGTGCGTCTCGGGAATTTCGTCGAACACCTCGTGTGCATAGTAAAAAAAACACACTAACACCACACTCTCTCACACCTCCAAGCAAAAAAAAAGATGGAAGGAGGGGGGGCTGGGGCAGTATATATAGGGGAAGGGGGCATTGGTCCCGGTTCGTGGACTGAACCGGGACAACAGGTCATGCGCTTGCCACGTGGCCTGTGGCTAGGCATTGGTCCCGGTCCGTGGCAAGAGCCGGGACCGATATGCCCCCCACGAACCGGGACCAATGCGCCCAGGCGATTCCTGTTGCCCCGGGCGCACGAACCGGGACCAATGCAGGGCATTTGTCCCGGATTTGGTTGCAACCCGGACAGGTGCCCCCCCGACCCCCCTGGACGAGAGGGGTTGTTTCCACTAGTGCAATCTAGTCTTACACAAGGGACATGATGCATAGTTTGATGAAAAGATATTGGCACAATAAGCTCAGATCTATTTGTTGCTATATTGCATAGCAGAACCATCATTTATGATTTCAACAACAGTACATGATATTACCATAAGGATCCATCTTAAATATTTTACTCTTTGCATTTCTATTGATTCAGAATTGTGTGTTTTTGCCATCGCAACAATCACACCCAAAGGTTTTGTTATAAAGCATCAGAAACTGAATTGTTATGCCACGTAATTTAAATTTAAATTTCTTATAATTAATAATATTTGTATTTCCCTTAGAAGATTTATATATATCCTTTTATATAATTTATTTTAAGGTAAATATAGTTGAGTAAACATTATAATTAGCCATTCAAAATGGTGTGATTTAGCCACCCGAGCAATCACATTCAAAGGATCCGGTTTAAAGAACTATAATGAGAATTGATATGTCTCCACGTGCATTGGCGGAGCTATGTGTATTTCGGAGGGGGAGGTGGCCGCCCCCAAGACTTTGGAGAATCACTAATGAATTTATTTTAGGGTGCTTGGATTGAAGGAAAAGAGTGTGGATTTGTTACCCCCGGGGGCAATACCACCCCACTTGTTGTCGTCTGATGGTCGCATCATGATTCGTACTATGATGTTATCTATCTGGCAAGACCTACATAAATAGATTCGTAACCCTGATCAACTCACCTATTAGGTTGTAAACATGTGCATATAGCGCTGACATTGTCAGAATTTGTTTAGCATTTAGGACAATATCATCGGAGTGCATATTTATTGACTGAACCGTGCATGATGTCCAAGACTGTCAGGACACGAATGCGCGTACTAATAGCAGTATTTGTAGCAATCACTTATCACTCTTGTTCATAGTTGACAACAAGTGAACTGCGCATGTGGTCGAAATCTCAAAGATGATCTAACGACAATGTGAGGGGTGGTATTGCCCCTAGGGGTAACTCCACATTTTCGTAAAGTAAAAACATTACCCCCCTCCCGCCCAACCATTCATGATTTCTGATTCCCCCCCCCCCCCAACCAATATTGGCAAACTCCAGGCACTATCAACATGGTCAACAAGACGGTTTATGATTCCTAAGCCAACCTATTGTCATTTTGGGCTAGCAAGAGCATCAACACGAGCCTTCTGGTCTAGTTTTTTGTTAGTTCAGTTACAAAAATCCCATATGAAATTTTGGGCTAGCAAGAGCATCAACACTAGTGCAATAATGAAATTTGCTTACCAGTTGTATGAGAAGGAGTTGCGGACACGTAAATCCTATCTCCACATATAATGGTATGTCTGATATAACTTCCAATTTTTACAGCTGGTTTATCTGTTGGGGAAATATATTTTGTTTATATTGAAAATATGTGTTTCACCTTCATAAGGTTTTCTGCAAGAATTTTCTTTCTTTAATTTTATATCCCTCGTGATTACTCTTTCTTGAATAGACCTAGGAAAGCAATTCTTTCTTTAATTTTATATCCCTCGTGATTATTCTTTATTGAATAGACCTAGGAAAGCAACATGTGATCAGTCACTTCTCCTATAGAGGTTTTATAGTTGTATATGGTACCAAATCTTACTTTCCGATTGACTTTGGCACTATTTCATAACTTCTAATCATCTTACTTACTGAAAGGCCATTATATATGGATGGAGTGTGCGTATAACAATTCTATTTGTATTATTGAACAAGAGTTAGTCAATTTGCATGTTCATGTAATCAACATGGATGAAAATAGATCATACACAGGCTCTACATCAGAGGAGATTATATAGCTTGTCAACAAAATGAGAGCACTTGTTATATATTGCCAAACAAGACTTTGCATGGTATGGAATCCAACCGAATATTCTAATTCCTTTTAAGAAACAACCGAGCAACTAAAGAAGGCACGGCTTGGTCAGGTTAGCTAGGATGAAATTTGTGTATTCTCTTTTCTCATATACGTACAATGGTTTTAAATAGCGGGGTATGACATATTGTGGCAACCACAAAATTAGCCAACTCAACGTTATAGCGCTCCTAAATGGCGATATATGCCGCTAAATTAACTAAATTGTACGTAGGCATCATTTAACGCGACCCTCCTAAGAACGCTATAGCCTATAGCCCGCTATTTTAAAATATGTTTACGTTTTAAGAGTGAATGTGAGTATTACTATTGGTGCTTAAGGATTTACTTTGAAATTATATATGCACTATTTCGTAGTTTGAATTGAAAAGTATTCTGAGCAATGGTTCAACTATCAAAATGGATCCGTTGGATGCTTATAATAATGTCAAGATCAATTTTGATCTAGTTGATGCAGTTTTATAAGTGATGCAGTTTTGACCGGTAGCGTCTCGCTACACATGAGGCTCAAAACCATACCATGCATGATCTGAAAATAAGACCTCTTGGGCCTGATCGGGCATGAGTAGCAGTACATAAGGAAGTGGTGACTGATAAAATCAAGTAAGATGTATTTTAGTATCCTGCGGTGTTTGCATATCTTTTTTCGGTATTTATGCAGGTGCTTTTCCTTGTGGAGGAGGCACATGCTATAATTTAGTGCATATTTTGTGAATGTTTGCCTGTAATTTTAATTGATTTAGTACTACCGGTCTTTTAGAGAGAAGTATTCATTGTATGTTGACTTGAGTATTATACAGAAAATACATATGCTCGCAGATATACTTCATGTTTGCAACCCTTTCGGTTATTTTTACTTCTTAATATGATCAAATCACAATTTTTCTCATTGATTCTTATTTAGTATCAACATCATATAATTTTCATTTGTGCTTTTTTCCAGGAATTTCATCTTCCCTGATTTACTTGGTTCATCACGACTCTGTCAAATTGTGGCATTGCAGGTTAAAAATCGTGTTGAGAGGATTCAGTCTTCGGTTTTTTGTAATCCCCACTTTCCATAACATAGCAGCTTACCTGGATGGAGCCATTACGCACCTGAAAGTATACACGTCAGGTTTTTCTGTCATCTTCTTATTACGGTCACAATCGATGAATCAAAGCAATCTATTCCCCTCATTCGGGCAACGGAGGTAATACTGTTCTGCACAGCGTCCCTATGATTCACTTGTTGTGCAGAAGATAGTTCTACAAGAAGAGAGTAAAAACTAAAAAGGTAGGCTCTTTTTACCTATGTCTTCTCATACGATAACATAGGAGATTAACAAAAATTCAAGAATAGACCATAACTTATGAATCATTGATAGTAAGTGCAGTACATGGAAGCTTTTATCTCCTGCAATCATTACCAAATGAGTAGCTTATCTATACTTCTTATGAAGCAAAGCCCCACTACAGATATTAATGATTTTTCTATCTTAACATGCAACCTATCCACATCATCCATCTTTCTAGAAATCAATTATCCATGTCAGCACCACTAATATTTATTAGTCACTACATTGAAACTACATATCATCAATTTCCTAGACCACCCAATTATTATTATTAATAATTTAAAATATATATACTATGATTAATTGAATTTTGCATATTCACTTAAAAAATATAATACATCACATCTCTTATATTTTTTATTATAATATACAGTAGTTTCTAAAGAGATTCCCGCAGGAACGCGTGGGGGTATCCTTTTAGTATGGCTATAAGTAAATGGCCACAAAATTTACTTTTTAGGCATGACTATCTTCTTATCTAGCTTAAGGAAAACCCCAAACTTGTGGGTATGTATAGTTTGTAGATTTTCAGATTAATCAAGATGTTCTTGTGTGTGTTTGTGCTCTTTTAATGTTCATGACAAGATCCTCTAATTACATTCATGTTTGGTAGTTTTTATCCCGTTTTAAGAACCATCAGAAGGTACCCTGGCACCATATTTCAGAATATAGGAAACTACATTGAGTCCAAGGTACTAAGATGTTTGATGCACATCATTAGCTCCAACTCCACAAGTGAAGTTTGTTCCGGTTAACTTAGAGAGTTTCATCCTATCCCGAATCTAAAGGAGCCCAACACTCTAGCCTGCCGACAAGCTGAGATGTTGCTTATTGAACAAGCTCGTGTGATCAAATACCCTTGTTGGCATGGTGTTGTAATCTTATTGATCTGAATATACCAAAACAATAACTTTTGAGAGGGTCAGCTTGCCCAAGACATCTTTGTTCAAATGTATCTAAGTGGATAAGATGTCATATCATGTTACCTAGAAACATTTTGTTCCCTTGACAGCTGCTAATTTTTGTAGTCGTTGTTCTATAATATACAACTGTATTCCTGTTTGTTTTCTAAGAGAATAAGATGTCAGATCAAATTACTAATAAACATGTTGTCCTGTTGAGAGTGTCGATCTGCTTACTCATTACTGTTGTAGTCGCATGTGGAAGAACTTAATATAAATTGCTACCATCTTTCCTTGTCTGTGAGCTAATTATGTATAACACTTGAGCTTTCATCATAAAGAACAAATACTAGAATGACATAGTGTTAATTGTGAAGCGTGGATTTGATTGTTACATTGAATTATTAAGGGAGGCTGTTATTTTATTGGTTAGCTTGGTCTAATATGCTTGCGGTCGTATACCATATTTGCGATCAACTTGTTTAAGTTGTGAAAGAAAATTTGGGTTTGATATGTGATCAAAATATGTTTATCAAGATCTCCATAAGGAGGCATATTACCTCAATTTAAGTTTATTTTTGCTATGCAAATGTACATAGTAAATCTTCATAAGAACGAGTTTTGTTACATGGCAGAATAAGAAGTCCTTATATAGCAGAAGTCGCTTATAAGTCACATGGCTTTTCTAGAGCAAGCAGGGCAACTGTCTGTAATGTGCAGGCCCCTGCTAGTTAAAAACCTGCACTGACTGACACATACTCTGGCTGCAGTCATGAAGGGCTAGCCAGGTCGGTCACGTGTAGTCCGCGACCCTTCTGGGAGTAGTTGATAACATTCAAAAGAAAAATATTCTAGGAACTGCGTGAAAGGATTTGATGTACTCGCACCCAAGGGGTTAAATAAAAACGTAGGATTAGGAAGCATCAGGAGAGAGGGTGTGACCTGCCCTCACATTCTTCGAACTAGTTAGCGCACAAAGACGACGTGCCGCGCTGTTGTCCGGCCACTATTCACCCAACGGAACCATGGGTCGCCAGACTTTGTAGCATCCCAGCTTTCTGCACTTGGCTCGGTGCCAGCATCGCTGAAGAAAACTGAAGACAGAGGCTCACATCTCCGTGCACTAGACTATGCCATCGTCCATCAACCATAAGCAGGTATCTCAGATCTGTCTGCTCAATGAAAGCAAATGAGCTCACATGACATTCTTTTGTTCATACGAAAATGTACCACCTCTCCTATCAAAAAGTGGGTGTCTAGCATTCGAATTTTGTCTACAAAAGTCCAACGCACTTTAAGATAGAAAAAATGCGTCTTTCTTATCCTCCCGGAATTAAGTCCAATAACATGTAGAGGTGGTGATTTAAATACGAGATATGATGAGTTGCACCTTTCCAATACATGTTCTACTTAACTCTATAATATATTTTAAAATTTCTATATGTCCACCTATTTTAACAAAGGGATTATGTAAAAAATGATATGAAATGCGGTGGAGGGGTGGAGTAGAAGACAAGTTCTGACATGCCGCTAGCTCCATGCCAGGACACTAGACACATCCCGATGCACAGGTCGTCGCCTTGCACACAACTAGCACAAATTAGATATAGAAAAATCGATAACCTAGTGGTGGACCCGTTCGTGCACGTGGTGTCGCTCGCATTCCATACTCTATTTCTACGGTCCAGCCAGAGAATGTCAGCGGGCGGCGTATAGTGATTGAGAGGTCGAAACTTATCAGACCTTTTTTTTAACATAAGCTGGCACTAATTCGCGCTTCTATTCCACGTTTCCATGTAAGACGAGGACGGCTAGCACACTAAAGTCACAAAATTTATTGGATCACAAACAGAGAATGCGAAAATGCAACTGAGGTCACAACAGTTTCACTTGGTCGACTACCGAGGATCACGAACAGAGCATTACGATGTAGTCTGCATTGTCGAGTCCCAGCTTCAGGAACTCACCCAATTCACAATGGATACTTTATTTACCAGTTGACTGAACGGTAGGGGTATTATTCTTGCCCCACCAGCCGTGTTTGGTTTCTGTCTCCTCGCCCAGGATTAACACATTTTCTCTGTTGAATTTCACTTCCGGACATCACCGTTTATGGGCCAACCGCCACCGTTTACAAGCCAACTACCGTCAGTCTCAAACTGTTTTCCTTGATAAGCTAGGCCTCATAATATGGCGGGTCCTGAGATTTTTAGAGACCGGGACGAAACAGAGAAATTACAAACAAGAGAAAGCCGCCGGAACGCTCTAGTGCCCCGGGACGTGGCAGGCGGCTTGTGGGTGAAGTAGAACCTCAGACCGGACGCTCTCCAGTCCCCTGCCCTGTCCACGTGACTCATCCTACCGCTGGTCTACACAAGGAATTAAATAATTGATCGCATTTACAAAACCAGACCCCTGAGGTGTCTATATATATATATGGTCGTGGTAGCTATGTCAATTGTCATGAACATAATTAAACATTCACTGACTGACACATGCTCTGGCTGCAGTCATGAAGGGCTAGCCAGGTCGGTCACGTGCAGTCCGCGACCCTTCTGGGAGTAGTGTCTATATATACACGCGCGCGTGTATGCATTCCTCAAAGACACCTGCAGTTGATAACATTCAAAAGAAAAATATTCTTGGTACAGCGTGAAAGGATTTGATGTACTCGTGCCGAACGTGCAGGTTAAGCAAAACATATGAGTAGGAAGCATCAGGACTGAGGGGGTAAGCTGCCAACACATTCTATCGCAGAAAGACGATGTGTGGATCGTTGGCCTGGACGGCCTCGTGCCGGGACGTGCCGCGATGTTCCCAGATCTCTATTAACCCAAGGGAACCATGCGTCGCCAGATCGCTGCACCTTTCTGCACTTGGCTCCGTGCCAGCATCGCTGAAGAAACCTCAAGACAGAGACTCGCATCTCCGTGCACTAGACTGTGCCATCGTTCTTCCGCCAGAAGCATCTCTCTCAGATGGTGCAAATGAGGTTGAATGACGATTCTTTTGTTCATACGAAATACCAACTCCGTTATAAAATAAGTGGGTGGGTGTGGCATTCGAATTTTGTTTACAAAATTCCAATGCACTTTAAAATAGAAAAAGAAATGCGACTTTCTTATCACCCGGGAAATAAGCCCAATAACATTTAACACTTGGTCTACGTATTTTCTATATACACTTACCTTATTATGTTACACGCAATAGCAAAACAACGATGAAGTTAAACAAGATCGAACCAACGGGGACACGAGATTTGGAAAACCCTTCCAACAAGGAAGAGAAAAAACCACGGGCGCCAGCCAGCAATACTTCACTATATTCGGGTGAGGTTACAATCGCGTCGGGATTTACAATGTGTGGCTTATCCCGTGCGGCGGCTTACAAAAGGTATATAACGGCGGTACTGACCTAACTAGGTCGGTAACGGTGTATCCAACTCCGACTCGGTATCGAATCGTCCCTAAGCCTCCGGCGACGGGCCGAACTTTCCTTTATCTTCATATGAATTTGGATCACCATAAAATAACACTCCACCTTAAGACAAATTCCCTCTTGTAGCATAAATGAGAACCTTCACCTGAAACACACAAACACACAAAGAAAACAGCATCGGCACCAAATAGCCTCTTGGGCTAAGCAGTGATACCAACTAAGCTCGAGCAAAGCTCAAACTTAGCAATATGAACTGGCTTTGTCATCATATCAGCAGGATTATCATGTGTACTAATCTTGCATACCTTCAGCTGACTTTGTGCAACAACATCACGCACATAATGGTACTTGACATCAATGTGCTTTGTTCTCTAATGGAACATCTAATCCTTAGTAAGGTAAGTAGCACTCTGACTGTCACAGAATAGGTTAATGCATAGGTTAATGCAAGTATCATCTCCACAAAGCTCAGCAAACAGTCGTTTCAACCAAACTGACTTTTTGCATGCTTCAGCAATAGCCATATACTCAGCCTCAGTAGTAGATTGGGCAACAACACCCTGCAAGGTAGCCTTCTAGCTAACGGAAAATCCACTAATTGTAAACACATAACCTGTGAGGGATCTCCTCCTATCCAAGTCGGCAGCAAAATGTTAATCCATATAGCCTGCGAGTCCCTCACCAGTGTTGCCAAACTTCAAGCAAGCATTGGATTTGTCGCGAAGATACCTGAAAATCCACTGAACAACTTTCCAATGTTCTTTACCAGGATTAGCCATGTATCGACTGATCAAACTCATAGCATAAGATAAATCAGGCCAAGAACACAACATGGCATACATTAAGGAACCAACAACGCTAGCACACGGAACTCGTGACATATACTCAATATCTTTGTCAGTAGTAGGGCATTGCAATGCTGACAACTTTAAGTGTGAAGCAATACGAGTAGTAACATACTTTGCATCATGCATATTAAAACGATGAAGGACTTTCTCAATGTAATTTTCATGACTAAGAAATAACAATCTAGATTTTCTGTCTCTTGAAACTTCAATACCTAGAATTTTCTTAGGCGGACCAAGATCCTTCATCTCGAACTCATTACTCAACTGTTTCTTCAATGTAGTGATTTCTTTCATGGTCTTGGCAGCAATTAACATATCATCGACATATAGCAGCAAGCATATAGGCGATTTACCAAAAAAATTAATGTACACACAACTATCATATTCAGACTTCTTAAAGCCATGTGACATCATAAAAGAATCAAACCTTTTATACCATTGTCGAGGAGACTTTTCAAAGCGTAAAGAGACTTTTTTAGCTTGCACACGAAATCCTCTTTACCAGGCACTATGAACCCATCAGGTTGGTCCATGTATATTTCCTCCTCAAGTTCTCCATGCAAAAATGCAGTCTTCACATCTAACTGCTCGAGCTTAAGATCATGCATAGCAACAATACTAAAGAAAGTATGAATAGAACTATGCTTGACAACAGGGGATAACACATCATTATAATCCACTCCTGGAATCTGGCTGAAACCTTTTGCTACTAACCTTGCCTTAAACCTTGGAGGCTCACTAGGAGATAAACCCTCCTTTCTTTTGAATATCCACTTACAGCGGTCGGCCTTCTTTTTTTTAGGCAAGCGCACAACATCCCATGTGCCATTCTTCTCAAGTGATTGCATCTCCTCGTGCATTACACCAATCCACTTGTCACGATCAATCGAAACAATAGCTTCATTATATGTAGCAGGTTCAGCATCATTCTCCACCTGTTCCGCACAACTTAGAGCAAAATAAACAACATCACATTCCTCAATTAAACGAGTACGAGGTCCTTTATTCCTCTTCTCTCTGCGCTCTTCAATAGCCAAATTTTCTTGCTGCACAATAGGAGATGAGGGTGGCACAATATCCTCCCCATCAATTTCAGTTTCCTCCTCATCCCGGTGTTCTAGCTCCACCTGCAAACGAACTCATGGTTCGTCCTCATCAGAAGAATCTCGCATAACATCAGTCGACAAACTTTCCTCATACATAACAGATTCATTAAACACAACAGTCCTGCTAAAGAAAGTCTTTTTGGATTCTGGGTTCCACAACTTATGTCCTTTTACTCCAGAACCATAACCAAGAAATAAGCACTTAATAGCTCTAGGCTCTAACTTTCCATTATCAACATGAGCATAGGCAGTGCAACCAAAAACTTTCAGTTGTGAATAATCAACTGACTCACCAGACCATACCTCAATAGGAGTTTTCTGGTCAAGAGGGATGGACGGTGACCTGTTGATCAAGTAGCAGGAAGTGTTGGCAGCCTCAGCCCAAATACGCTTATTCATGTGAGCGTTGGTCAATATGCAGCGAGCTCTGGAGATGATCGTCATGTTCATCCGCTCAGGTACACCATCCTGCTGAGGTGTGTATGGGATGGTGTGATGCCTGACAATGCCTTCCAGCACACAATAATCATCAAAAGCATGCGAACAAAATTCACCACCATTGTCAGTACAAAACACCTTTACCTTTCCCTCAGTTTGCTTTCAATCATAACTCTCCACTCCTTAAAAGCAGCAAAAGTATCATCCTTAGTTTTCAGGAAATAAGGCCAAACTCTTCTAGAGTAATCATCAATGATAGTAAGCATATAAGGAGCACCACCATAAGAGGGCTTACGTGAAGGCCCCCGCATATCAGCATGTACATAATCCAATGTACCTTTAGTGGTATGAACGGAAACATTGAACTTAACTCTCTTATGCTTACCAAACACGCAGTGTTCACAGAATGGCAACTTACTCATATTGCAGTTCTTCAGCAGTTCTCTCTTCACCAATTCTGCCATGCCATGTTCACTCATGTGTCCAAGTCGCCTATGCCATAGGTTAGCTGTACTTGGATCATCATTAGTAATAACAGCAGCAGTATCAGACAAAGTGCTACCTCTAAGGATATCTAACTTGGCAGAATTCATATCACCAATCATAACAATGAGAGAACCTTTTGATACCTTCAGGCGTATATCTCCTCCGCCATATTTGTACCCGTCACAATCAAAGGTACTCAGCGAGATCAAATTTCTCGCCATAGATGGTGTGTGTTTCACTCCCGTTAATGTACGTGTCATCCCACCATGGGTCTTGATCTGAACTGATCCAACACCAACAATGTGACATTTGTTGTCGTTCCCCACACGCACAAAATCTCCAGTCTGCACAGCCTCATAAGAACTGAACCAATCTTTGTTACAACAAATATGAAACGAACAAGCAGTATCAAGAATCCACTCATCATCACGGGTAACACATGCAGCAAACACAACTAAGCATTCACCATACGAACTATTATCAACATCAACAACAACAACCTTACCGGTACCATTACCATTACCTTCCGATTTATTTTTTGTTTGGTATGTGTCGTTCCTTTTCTCCTTGTTCTGTACCTTCCAGCAATCATCAATGGCGTGATTGGTTTTCTTACAGTACCTGCAGAACTTGTCTCGTCTTTTGGACTTTGAACGGTCCGTGCTCTTATCTCTGATGTTGTTGTTGTTGTAGTTGTTATCTCACTTCTCAGGTCTACCTCGTACCTGCAATGCATCGCCTTTGGAGGACGATGTGTTAGACTGCACCATAACTTTCATCTTTTCCCTGGTCTGCAGGGCATCACAAACTTCCGCGAGAGTTAGTTCATCGCGGCTTAACAGTATGTTATCACGCAGGTTTGTAAAAGAGCTAGGCAGCGAACATAACATCAGAAGAGCTACATCTTCATCATCATATTTTACCTCCATCGACACTAGGTCGGACACGATCTCCTTAAAGATCGACAAGTGGCTCATGACAGAACCACCATCTTGCATTTTGAGCGAGAAGAACTTCATCTTAACATGCATCTTGCTGGTTAGATCGTTTGACATGCAGATCGATTCCAGCTTGAGCCACAACGCAGCTGTGGATTTCTCCAGCAGCACCTCTTGCAAGATATCTTTGGATAGATGAAGTTTAATCAACGACAAAGTCTTACGATCTTTGCATTTCTCCTCGGCAATCCAATCCTTGGCTTCCTTATTCCCGAACTCATCTAGCACCTCATTAAGATCCGATGCTTGCGATAGAATCCACGCATCTTTGCCTACCATAGAGAAAACCTCGTCTTGTAGTCCAGCAACGGTAGATCAAACTTCATCGATGCCCTCGCGAATCCCTAATTTGAAACAGGGCTCTGATACCACTTGTTACACACAATAACAAAACAACGATGAAGTTAAACAAGATCGAACCAACGGGGACACGAGATTTTAACGTGGAAAAGCCTTCCAACAAGGAAGAGAAAAAACCACGGGTGCCAGCCAACAATACTTCATTATATTCAGGTGAGGTTACAATCGCGCCGGGATTTCCAATGTGTGGCGTATCCCGTGTGGCGGCTTACAAGAGGTATATAAAGGCGGTCCTGACCTAACTAGGTCGGTAACGGTGTATCCAACTCCGACTCGGTATCGACTCGGCCCTAAGCCACTAGTGGAAACAGGGCCTTTTGTCCCGGGTCGTAAGGGCCAGTTGTCCCGGTTGTGCAACCGGGATGGGCTAGCCGGGACAAATGGCCCTCCCCCATTGGTCCCGGTTGTGCCAGGACCCGGGATGGTAAGGATAGGCCACGTGGCGAACCTGGGCCAGGGGACGGCCAGGGAGTTCGTCCCGGTTCGTTCAAGGGACCGGGATGGATACTTTTTTGAAAAAAAAATATATCCGACAATTTTCCCCTGCCGCGACAGGTTTTTTTCATTCCGTTTTTTGGCCTCCTGTCTCGCAATCCCCAACCGGCCTCCCCCTTCCCCAACCGCGTCGAGGCCCACGTCTTTAATTAAGCCCACTGGCCACATTTTTGGTCAAAAGGGCCCACTGGCCCACGTCTTTTATTATGTTCGGTCAACGGTTCGCAGGGGGTCGAAGGGGCCACTGGCCAGCGGCCGAGTGGCTGGCTCGCTTGGTCCCTTAAATTAAGACCACAGGGGCGGTCAAAGGGCCCACTGTCGCCTCGTCTTCCCGCCCCGCCTCGTCTTCCCGCCCCCCCCCCCCCCCCCCACTTCCCCACGCGCGTGTGCCCCAGCTGCAACCGCCGCCACGCCTCGGCTCCCGCCCCGCATTCATGGCCGCCTGCAACGGCCGCCACGTTTAGGCCGCCGGTTGGCACGCCAGTCTCCCCCGGGTACTTTATAAAGGGCCCCCGCCGCCCGTACAGCCCATCCACCCCGGCCGCGCCCCAGGCAAAGCAACCCTAGCCACCATGTCCCGCTGGTCCTCGAGCGGCGCGCGCTCCGGCGTCCCACCCCCGCCGGCGGAGGCCTTCGGCTTCGGCCCTGGAGGTGTCCGCATCGGCGGGGCGCCGCACGTCCCCACGCCACCTCCGGCGGCACGCCCACCGCCCCACGCCGCGCCCAAGGGCAAGCGCTTCCGCCGGTACATCCGGACGACGGAGGCGGAGTGGCACTGGGACCACGCCACGCCGGTCTTTTGGCCGGACGTCCACCTCCCGGACGGGTGGCACCTCAACCCCCAACCCATCCCCGTGCCGCCGGCCCCAACCAACGAGGCCGCGCTCGAGGAGATCGACCGCCGGCGCCGCCTCCTGCCGGCCCCCCTCCACAGAGACCGCGCGTACGCGCGCAACTCCCCCTACTGGGCCACCTGGTTCCAGCAGGAGCACGAGCAGCGCCGGCGCTCCTTCATCCCCGTCCCCCACGAGGAGGTGAACGTGGAGGACTACCCCGCGCCACCGCCCGGCCGGGAGAAGGAGCTGTGGCTCCTCGAGGACATCGAGGAATTCTCCGACGAGGAGGACCCCGAGCTCCGGGTCAGCTTGGAGGAGGCCTGCGAGGCCTCCCGCCGCTCCCTCCGGGAAGACGAGATCAAGCGGTGGGAGCGGGTCGTCGCCGCCGCCATGCCGCCGCCACCGCCCCTACCGAGCCTACCCCCTAGTGTCACGCGCTGTACGCCGAGTGGGAGGCGTCCGAGCACCAGCCGCCGCCGCAGCCGCTCCCCCCCGGCCTGGAGTACGGGATGAGCTGGGCTTGGACCGGCGGCGCCTGGTCGCCGGAGGAGCTGCCCCCGCCGCCCCCGCCTCCGCAGCCTGAGGAGGAGCTGCCCCCGCCGCCGCAGAACGCGCCCCCGATGCCTCCGCAGCCGCCGGCGGGCCCGCCCCAGCTGCCTGCCCACCTGTGGCAGGCACCGGACTACCATTGCATCTCCTCTGACGAGGAGGACTAGGCCGGCGCCGCCGCTCCCCCCTAATATACTAGCCCCCCCCAAGAAACGGCCGGCCGCCTGTGGCCGCGCCGCCGCCCCTAGATGTAAGCACGGCCGGCCGCCTGTGGCCGCGCCGCCCCCCCTATGTAATCACGGCCATCGGTCCTTTTAATATAAGTTGTTCGTGTCCAATACCGCGTCCCTATTTCAACCCTAGCCCCGCCGGCGGAACCAGCGCCGGTGGGATCTTCCTACCCCCTCGCCGGCACGGCTTCGCCAAGGCAACCCCGATGTCCCTAAGTGTTGCTCGGCCTGGAGAGAGGGCCTAGATATTTATAGACCTGGGCCTTCAGTCCCGGCCCGTGCCACCAACCGGGACTAGAGGCACCCCCTTTGGTCCCGGTTGGTACCACGGGCCGGGACCAAAACTTTTTTTCAAAACTTGGTGGCACCCTGCGCGCCAAAAGTTTTTAGCGCCAAAATTTGAAAATTGTTAAAGTTTGCACTTTAACAACTTCTACATACTTTCGAATTTGACAAAAATTTCAACATGAAAAATGCTAGAATTTGCACAACTAATTCAAATTCATATTTCGTTTAACTAAATAATTATTTTAACTATTGAAACTATTAATTATTATACCATTTGCATGTAATTTTAATATAAATATCGACAAATCGAATTGTACCTTCTTAACACGGAGAATTTGGTATCGTCCTCAAGCAACACAATGAATACTTAAAATACTTACTCAACTCAAGGTGACATCTTCTTTTAGGGCTAACGTTGATTGGTAACTTAAATATTTATGTAAATTAGAAGTTTATTCGAGTGTTTGACAGCTATGACAGCCTGGCTTCATTATTATCTCCACCGGCGCACCCACCAAACTGTTTCTCTCTCCTCGGTCTCCTCCATTGAGATGTGGGCTGCGCATGGGCTGCTGTAACCGGCCCTGTGTGTAACCATAGTTCTCCTTCGAAGGTTCAATCTGAGCATCATTAATTTCGCCATCTTTTCAAAACATAGTATGATGGAATTTCTTTAATATTTCTGATCTCAAGAACCTTCAGTACCTGGCAACACGGCAGACCTACATTTTCAAACTTTTTGCAGCTACAAATGTATTCTGATGAGTGGAATCTGCCTGTAATATCTCCCTACAGTTATCTCATACTCGGATATGGGTCATAGTTGTCAGTTTCTTACCGGTCAATACAAATTACTGCTCAAACAGAACTATAGGATCATGTATTCCACGCTTATTATTACACATCACCAACAGATAGAGCAGAGAGAAACAACAAAGTGGGTGGGTGTGCCGCTGGTTGGGATAATAATGAAAGCAGGCTGGTCATAGTTGTCAGCTTTGTACCGGTCAATACAAAATACTGATCAAACAGAACTATATGATCATGTATTCCACGCTTATTATTACAAATCACCAACATCCCTATCTACTCTTCTGAATTCTCCCTTGCTTATGATCGCTTTGGCCGTAACCATGGAGTATCTTCATTATTTAACGGGATGGTGGGGTCAGCTTTCACTGTGAAGGGTGGAATTTCAACAAACTTATTATAATCTTCTGACATGTCTGTCGTTTCCTCGATTCCCACGATGTTTCTTTTCCCTGAGAGAACTATGTGACGCTTCGGCTCATCGTATGATGAATTTGTTTGCTTATTTTTTCTTTTTTTTGGTCTGGAGGACATGTCCTTCACATAGAAGACCTGAGCCACATCATTGGCTAGGACGAATGGTTCGTCATTGTAACCAATATTGTTGAGATCCACTGTTGTCATTCCATAAAGCGGGTCTACCTTTACCCCTTCTCCATTCAGGTTGACCCATTTGCACTTGAACAAAGGGACCTTAAAAGAAGGTCCATAGTCAAGTTCCCATATCTCCTCTATGTAACCATAGTATGTGTCAATTTTTCCATTCTCGTTTGTTGTATCAAAGCGGACACCACTGTTTTGGTTGGTGCTCTTCTTATCTTGGGAGCTCGTGTAAAATGTATTCCCATTTATCTCGTACCCTTGAAAACTCCCAATAGTCGAAGATGGTGACCCTGCCAACATGTACAGCTGATCTCAACAATGCTGTCATTTATAAGATGTGTTTGCAACCAACTCTCGAAAGTCTCCATGTGTTTGCGTTTAATCCATGAGTCATATTTCCCCGGGTTTGCGGAGCGTACAATATTCTTGTGGTCCTCGAGATACGTGGCCATGAACATAGAATTTTGTAGAACTGTGTAGTGTGCTTTGGTGAACGAATGCCCGTCCCTGGGTATCATTGTTTTCTTTCCCAGCGTTCCTTTTCCCCTCAGTCTCCCCTCATGCCGCGATTCAGGAACACCAATCGTCTTAAGGTCAGGAATAAAGTCAACACAGAACCCAATTACCTCCTCTGTTCCATAGCCCTTCGAGATGCTTCCTTCAGGCCTAGCACGGTTGTGAACATATTTCTTCAAGACTCCCATGAACCTCTCAAAGGGGAATATATTGTGTAGAAATACCGGACCGAGAATATGAATCTCTTCACATAGGTGAACCAGGAGATGAGTCATAATGTTGAAGAAGGATGGTGGGAACACCAACTCAAAACTAACAAGACACTGGACCACATCTCTCTGTAATCTTGTCAGAATTTCTGGATCGATTACCTTCTGAGATATTGCGTTCATGAATGCACATAGCTTCACAATGGGTACTCGAACATTTTCCGGTAGAAGCCCCCTCAATGCAATCGGAAGCAACTGTGTCATAATCACGTGGCAGTCATGAGACTTCAGGTTTTGGAATTTTTTCTCTGCCATGTTTATTATCCCCTTTATATTCGACGAGAAGCCATATGGAACCTTGATACTGTAAAGGACTTCAAAGAATATTTCCTTCTCTGCTTTAGTAAGAGCGTAGCTGCTTAAGGAATGGCGCCATGTATCTGTGTGCTTGTTGCTTGGGTCTTTCATACGTTGATGGTCCTCCCGTGCTTCTGGCGTATCTTTTGACTTCCCATACACGCCCAGGAAGCATAGCAGATTGACACAGAGATTCTTTGTCACGTGCATCACGTCGATCGAAGACCGGACCTCTAAAACTTTCCAATAGGGTAGCTCCCAAAATGTAGATTTCTTCTTCCACATGGGTGCGCGCTTATCAGGACCGTACGGAACTGGTTGGCTGCCAGCAGCCTTACCAAAGATTACTTCTAGGTCCTTGACCATATCGAATATATCATTACCACTACGGAGCTCAGGCTTCTTTCGGTTATCTGCCTCACCTCTGAAATGCTTCCCTCCTCTTTTCCTTAAGGGATGCTTGATCGGAAGAAATCTATGATGCCCCAGGTATACAACCTTTTTACATTTATCCAAAAAAACACTGTCAGTCTTATCTAAACAGTGTGTGCATGCATTGTATCCCTTGTTTGTATGTACGGAAATGTTACTAAGAGCAGGCCAATCATTGATGGTCACGAAAAGCAACGCCCGTAGGTCAAATGGCTTTTGTTCGTTCTCATCCCACACACGTACACCTGGTTTGCCCCACGGTTGTAAGAGTTCTTCCACTAATGGCATTAGATACACATCAATGTTGTTGCCAGGTTTCCTCGGGCCTTGGATGAGAACTGGCATCATAATGAACTTGCGCTTCATGCACAACCAAGGAGGAAGGTTGTACATACATAGAGTTACAGGCCAAGTGCTATGACTGGAGCACTACTCCCCAAAAGGATTAAAGCCATCTGTACTTAGATCAAACCATAAGTTTCTCGCCTCTCCTGCAAAGTCTGGAAAGTCTCTCTCGATCTTTCTCCACTGCGATCCATCGGCGGGGTGCCTCAACTTTCCGTCTTTCTTACGGTCTTATTTGTGCCATCGCAACAACCTAGCATGCTCTTTGTTTCTAAACAGACGTTTCAGCCGTGGTATTATAGGAGCATACCACATCACCTTAGCAGGAACCCTCTTACGGAGGGGCTCGCCGTCAACATCACCAGGATCATCTGCTCTGATCTTATACCGCAGTGCAGTGCATATCGGACATTCATCCAAATTCTCGTACTTCTCACCGCGGAAGAGAATGCAGTCATTAATGCATGCATGTATCTTCTGCACATCTAATCCTAGATGGCAGAGAGCTTTCTTTGCTTCGTACGTACTCTCAGGCAATTCGTTATCATTTGGAAGTTTTGGCTTCATTAGTTAAAGTAAACTCTCAAATGCCTTGTCAGTCACACCGTTCTGTGCCTTCCATTTCAGCAACTCCAGTGTGGTACCGAGCTTTGTGCTACCATCTTCGCAATTTGGGTACAACAATTTTTTGTGATCCTGTAACATGTTGTCCAGCTTCAACCTCTCCAATTTATTTTCACAATCTTCCCTTGCATCAGCAATAACTCGGCCAAAATCATCATCGGGCTCTTCTGATGCCTGTTCTTGATCACCTCCTTCTTCTGCATTCTCTTCCATTGCAGTATCGTCGTATTCAGGGAACAAAGGATCTTCTTCTTCTTCATCATCGTCTTCCATCACACCCCTCTTTCTCCATGCTTGGTCCAGCAATTATAGCTGGGCATGAAACCTCTCCGAAGTAGATGGCCGTGAAGGATTCTTTCGGAAGAATGTTTTCTGACGTTCCGACAATCAACACATGGCAACACAAGAAGCCATTATCTTTGTTCGCCTGAGCTACAGCAAGAAATGCATTCAGGCCTGCCATATACTCGGAAGTGCGTCGGTCACCGTACATCCATCGATGCCGTGCATCCATCTGCATCATCTAATTAAGTTTATCAAAATACATTACAATAACATATTAATATAGAGATGACCATAGTACATCGACAAATAATACCTTTTTATGTATCAGTTACAGATGAAAAAGATAATTTGTTAACCTCGGTCGAAGATACCATTTTCAGTGAGCTTATGTGCGGCTCGGGAATTTCGTCGAACACCTCGTGTGCATAGTAAAATAAAACACACTAACACCACACTCTCTCACACCTCCAAGCAAAAAAAAAGATGGAAGGAGGGGGGGCTGGGGCAGTATATATAGGGGAAGGGGCCATTGGTCCCGGTTCGTGGACTGAACCGGGACAATAGGTCATGCGTGCCACGTGGCCTGTGGCTAGGCATTGGTCCCAGTCCGTGGCAAGAGCCGGGACCGATATGCCCCCCACGAACCGGGACCAATGCCCCTAGGCGATTCCTGTTGCCCCGGGGCGCACGAACCGGGACCAATGCATGGCATTTGTCCCGGATTTGGTTGCAACCGGGACAGCTGCCCCCTGGCCCCCTGGACGAGAGGGGTTGTTTCCACTAGTGAGCCTCCGGCGACGGGCCTCCGTGTAGCGTAGGCCGAACTTTCCTTTGTCTTCATATGAATTTGGATCACCATAAAATAACACTCCACCTTAGACAAATTCCCTTTTGTAGCATAAATGAGAACCTTCACCTGAAACACACAAAGAAAACACCGTCGGCGCCAAATAGCCTCTTGGCTAAGCAGTGATACCAACTAAGCTTGAGCAAATGGGCCATAAAAATATCAATATGCTAGTGTTGAACCTAGTCGTGCGCGTGGGGTCCAGCCAGAGAATTTGAGCGGGCAGTGATTGAGAGGTCTTAACTTTTTCCAACATAAGCTGGTATTAATTAAGTGCTTCTATTCCACGTTTCCATGTAACCATTTAAAGCTTTGGATCATGAACAAAGAATGGGAAAATGCAACTGAGATCACGAACAGAGCATTACTATGTAGGATGCTTTGTCGAGCCCCGGCACCCAAATCACGATCCCTCCCGTTTTTGGCCAACGCTACAATTGATACTGTATTGACCCGTTGATTGAACAGTAGGGGTATTATTCTTGCCTCACAGCCGGCCGTGTGCTTGGTTTCTGTCTCCTCGCCCAGGATCGACACATTTTCTCTGCTGAATTTAACTGCAGGACACCACCTTTCATGGGCCAACTGCCACCGTTTACGGGCCAACTACCGTCAGTTTCAAACATGTTTTCCTTGATAAGCTAGGCCTCATTCCTAGCAACTCTCCTCTTTGGATCCTCTTTACTTTTCCCTGGACATATTATTCATAAAAGGTCGAAACTCAGATAAGTTATTTCTTGTACCGATCGAGCCTTCACAAAAAATGGAAATGTGACGAATATGCATAAACTTTTCTCGCACTCAAATTTTACAAACCAGACCGCTGAGGTTAAGCTAGCCTATGACCGTGAGGACCATTTCATGAGCATAATTCAAAATGCACTGACACATACTCAGAAAATCTGAATGCAGTCATAAAGAGCTAGCTGGCCAGTCGGTCACGTGCAGTCCACGAGCCTTCCCGGAGTATACTACTTATATATGCGCATGTGTATACGTTCCTCAAAGACACCATTCGATACCATTCACTACAATATAGTCCGTAAATGTTTTGTAGCAACCGAGCAGCGGAAAGGATCGATGTACACACAAGATAGCTAAGCAAACTATGTAGGATTAGGAAGCATCTGGACTGAGGGCGTAATCTGATGTAACATTCTGCCAACTTGGCTTCATTGACGGACCACGTGTACCACCGTTCGACCTCCTCCTCGTTTCACGCCGTCCTGGCCGTGGACGGCCGCGTGCCTGCACGTGCCCTCTTGTTGGCGCCTGATGACCATTCACCAAACGAAAGCAGGCGTAGCAAGACTTTGTCGCTGGGAACCTTCCGGCACTTGCTACACTGAAGCATGCGCAGAAAGACTGACTGGCAAAGATCATCCGGGTAGGTTTTCAACAGCAGTACGGTGATGTGGTGGCACAAAGTCTATCTGTAGGACCGACTATATATCACGTCTTTAATCATTTCTGAAATCAGCATTTTGAAGTTCAAAAAATTCCAAGAAGAAATATAAAGGTTGACAAATACATACTCTAAGGTTTTGCAAATTTTTCATGTGAGATATTTTGTTTTCCGGCCTATTAAAAATGACATATCCTCATATATCTGATTTTTTTTTCAAATTTGTAATATTTACCATTTGAAATCTTGAATTTTTTAACTTTTTACACGATCTAAAATATAAAATATGTTGTATTAATTTTTTGAACACTGATATAAGTAAAAATTATCTAGCTTACGATTATGTTCAGATCTTTTTAGAACTTTAAAGTATTTTTAAATTTTTTAAAACAGAGCCCATCCTAAAATACGTCTCAATCATGGGCCCTTTGTAGTTTGTGAGTTAAGAAACCATTGGACTAGTGTAGCTTCATTTCTCATGTAGAGAGACGTGCGGAGACATGAGAGAATACGAATATATGCAATGCTTTCACCCATAATCTAATACTCTCACCTTTTCACAATATAGGATGTTACTACAACTAAATCCTCCTATATTGGTTGTAGTAACATCTTACCGATGGAGGGAGTATAACACCCACAAACTAGTGTTTTCTACCCAATATCCTAACTATGGTTACCGCGCTAACCAGTGTCCCTTTTATCGACTCAAGTCCAACTCGAGTCGGCCTACTCATTCGGATCTTATCCCACTGACTAGTGTGAGATCCGGTAAACTTACGGCAAGCCAGACACAGTCCGAGGAGCACTTGAAACATTAGTCTAAAACGCCTTCTAAGAAAACATATCAACTCGCACAAATACCAATAAGTAATTAAGGCCTTTTCCAATGTGAAGGTATGTCCAAATCCCATTGTTGCTCTATATTGTGTCAAGCAACAAGTGAGCCGATCTTCGTCCCTTTTAGCTTCATCTTCTCTTCTTGACTGTGTGATATGCAATTCAACCCGACTAACAATTTAGTCGCACATCAACTCAAATATAAGATGTCCGAGACGCGCATGGCCATACTTCCAAGTGGTATCTCACGAGGTCATCTAGAGAATATCTCTTCAAGTCGGAGGGGAAAATCGCGTCTTAGTGGTCCCCCTCACGCAACTTGGTTCATAAATGACCTAAGCCCAACCTTTAGACTGATAGTTACAGACAATGTTCAACGCGAAAAAAGCGGATGATCCGCAACTCGGAAAGTGCAAACACCTCATATCTAAGGATTCTAATTATTGGATCAGTACGTATTACCAATTACTCACGCCAACTCAAATTATTGGGTTAGTCCAGCCGGATTAAATATTTTCCACAACTAGTGTAAGACGGAACAACATGTCTATACTCTTTGACAATTAGAACTTAGTCATCCCACTGTCTTACATAGTAGTCACGGCATTGAGTCCAAATAAAACTCAGACGACTAAGGACAACATGTATATGATCTAATTAAGTATAAGGTCCTACAATCGAATCACACATTCAATGAGAAGTACGATAATTTATATAGTATACAAAATATTGATATAATAGGGAATAATAAGTTATTCCCCTAGGATATTCCCAACATGGATCACTTTAGAGCGGTAGTGAATGGCCGCGGTCGTTTGCAAGCAATTCCTTTCATGAAAGATAAACGCAAGTACTCATATACACGTGCAAACACTCACCCCTATGAACGCATGCACGCACACCCTACCCCAACGAGCACCTCCGAAAGACTGAGACGGCGGGTCTTGAGAGTTAAGACTGATGAAATCACCACATGCGCCTCCCTATTGGCTGGAACGTCCCCTCCCACTGAACGTATATTTTGGCTAAATGCGATGGTTGCAATCGTTTGCGTGTGTGAAGGCTCCATGCTTGGAAAAAATGGTTACGTGATGGCTGAACCACGTCTGAAGGTCCACGTACCAATCGAGACTTCACGTGCACACACACACACACAAAACAAAAACATACAAAAAAATGAGCAAACTTTTCTATCGCTAGAATTACACATCTGATTGCGCTTACAAAAGACAGACAGCTGAGGGAAGCCTTATATACTAGACAGGCATGCGCGCTTCGCCGCGCCGTCTGCATGGCTAGCTGCATAAGGTGGAGGATGCCGTCTTGCTATTTCAGAGTTAGTCGGACAAAATAATGAAAAGAATTACATATCGGGTTCTTCCTTTCTGCGATTCCTCTATTTATTAAATTGGTATGGGTTGTTTTAAATAAATAATTTGCAGGACAAACTTACTACAGGAAATTGAATACGGGTTAGCATTTTAGAGCAACACGCACCAACTAAAAAGGGCCAAACACAAAAGCTCCAAGGATGTGGACACTAAATTCTGTTTTCTTGCCGAAAAGGAAAAGAAAACTTTTGAAAAATGGATGATGATTAGCTTGCACCGAGTGCCACATCCACCAAGAAGCATTTACATTCTGTGAATACCAAGCATAACTGAGAAATTGAACAACACGCTACACACATTTTCCTGATTAGAAACCAAAATAAAGAACTATAATACCAATGTCATAACCGAGAAATTGCGAAACGACGGCATACTACAAACATTTTTTATGTATGAAAAATAAAAGAAAGCGAACTATCCTAGTACCAATGCCCACAATATCACCCCGCCGCCCACGCTAACCAATGTAACAAACCTGACCATCTCTAAGGAACCGTTCAAGGGTGGCCTCCCTCAAAATCTGAAGATGCATGGCATGACAGGCTGCTCCGACACCACCAAGAGGAACCGTTTCAAGAACCAGCAGGAACAGAAGAACAAAGTGAACAAACTGCAAGAAAAAATCACAAGTGTAGATAGTAGAGCATCAGTTGCAGGTTGGCCTGGGCCACTAAGTTCCGAAGATAGATTATGCGAACACAAAAGTTTCCAACCATGATCTGTTTGAAGAATCACACAATCCTAAATATTGTAGATACATTCTACCTGGTCCGTGTTTCCTAAAGTGACACAGCAGCTAGTAGTTGAGGCAACAAAATGAAAAGAGAGAGGTATATTCTTTTAGTATGTTTCAAATTCTAAAATCCACAAGAAGCTGAACATAGGCCTTCACATTAATAATCCAATAATGCCCCAAAAAAGGTACCACCAAAATGCTGGTTCTGACCTAACTTGTACTATACCATTATCACAGATGATGGATAGAGCAGGAACACATAAAAAAGTATACCTATCAGGTATATATATGAGCGTAAATAATCTCACTGCATACATCTGGAGCGGTGTGTTAACACAGAGCATGAAAAGAAATATTTTGAGGAAAGATAGCACTAAATTGATTTAGTTTGCAATGCATCATTAGTAGACTGGTCTCTTCTAGATACCACAATGAAAGTTCACAAAGAGTTAAGAAGCATGCATCTAGCTAAATTTTATACTGATTATCTTGAAAGTTTTGATTCATATGGACTGCATGCTCATATTCTTTGGACATTTTTCATCATTGCATGGAAGAGGTGTTGATACAAAGTTAAGAACATATGTCAACTTCCAATGTGCTATAGAGTAATAAAAAGCATACCTGCAAAGGAAAAATACGCTACTTGATGAAGACGATTGACAACTGAGAGAAAACTCCAAGTTTCCAACCATGAAAACATCGGATAACCTATAAAATAATGAATATGTATCCGAGTATAATAAAACCAAGCTACATCAATGTCCATCATTAGTTGTATACAGCAGATATAGTTCTTCAGCATAAGGCAGACCTCTCTGATTAAAAAAAATAGCTGTATTTGCAGAGTTGAAACATTGAGGAAAACACTAAGCAATAGTGCACCGAGAGGGATTGTGTTTCTCTGCTTTCGTATGCTGAACAAATCTCCAATTCGTCCATCCATTTGTTAGGAAAAAATCATGGTTTATGCCTGGAAAACAATAGGAAACATGGCACTAAGCAATGAACTGTGTTCCACAGTTGTGATCGGTCGAACAAACCCCTGAATAAAAACGATGACTTTATTGCTCGTAGATCTCTTTTTTCCTTCAAAAAATATGTGCATACAGATTTTTTTTTTATGATATGTGTACCTGATACATTGCATAGTATTGGAGAACATGAAAAATGTTTTTGTGTAAGAATGGAGATTGGTACCCAGGACACGCTTTCTATTGTTAAGAAACAAACATAGCTAAAACTATTTTATTAAGTCCGACCATGTATATTTAACATACTCCTATAAATCAACCACTACCACATGTTGTTTATTCTCATGGCATCAATTGCTATAGATCAATGTACTCAAATTTTATAAGTAATTAGTGGATAAGATATCAAAAAAAATGTGAGCAGAATAAACGTTAAGTGATAACACAAAAAATATTTGTGATCTTTATATAAAGTAATTGTATAGTTCTAGAAGTGTATATCAAAACTAATATAAAAAATTACCACCGTTTTTCTGTAATTTCAGAAATCACAAATGTCTTCAGTGCAACTAACATGCTAAATAGGAAATTGAACTGAAGTACTGAACAGTTAGCATGTACCTCTAGATCAACTCTTGCCATGGGATGTTGCAATCGTTGAGTCGTGGTTCTCGATTCCACTTAAGAAAACCACAAATGGTGCATATTAACACTAACAGGCTTGTAATAAATTTTACTCTTCCTTATTTGGGGACTTCTTCCTTCCTTTTCTACACGGACGCACCTGTGCCGCAGCAGTATCGGTTCTTAACAGCGGCGTCCACAACCAGCCTTAGGTGCACGCAGCGTTGCACGGCTTGCATCCCTGAGCTGCAACGGACTGAGTCCTCCCGGCGATGTGTACTCCGTGCGTTACTCCTCCCAAGCGGGCATTGCTGCTCGTCCCTCGTGCGGCGGTGACCAGCAGTGCTCAGCACCGACCACACGGCGTCCTCCAGAGTGGGGCGGTCTGCCCTCCGGCACACTACTCTCCCGACTGGCGGCTGCTCTGAGGACACCACGGCGGTGACCATCAGTGCCATCAGTGCTCGGCACAGACACCACGGCGTCCTCCAGCGTGGAAGCCAACGGCGCGGGGAAGCGGTGGAACACCCTCCAGAGGGAGGTGCTACGCCCCTTCCTGCCCCATGAGATTGCAACCTCTAGCGGCGTCCCACCGGTAGAAGGCCGGCGCGGTCTGTGACTCCCAGCGCGGCCGGAGGAGGTCGGACCCGGCATGGACGGCGTCCGTGGAGGCCGGATCCAGGAAGCGAGATCGATGCCAGCGGGGGCCCTTGCTGCGGGAAGGACTCCTTAGGCCAAGCGAACTCCTTGTGGCTGTATTCTCCGGCGCCGACGACATGAGCGAGGGCGAGATTGGATCGAGAGAGAGGGGCAGGATAAGTGAATAGTCGTGCCAAAAACTGCTTCCCCTCAAGCCGACGCGTGCGCAAGTGGCAAACGCCCACAGTAAGCGATACAGCGAGCGGCAGATGACCTCAGAGCAGCCGCTGTCCATGGAACGTACAGCTAAAGTATATGCCTATGATAACCATTTCATGAACATAATTGGACTAACACATGATCTGACTGCAGCCATAAAGAGCTAGCCAGATCGGTCACGTGCAGTTCGCGAGCCTTCCGGGATTACTTATATATGTGCGTCGTATACTTGTATATGTTCCTCAAAGCCACCGGTCGGTACATTCATAAGATAAATATTCTGGCAGTAGCAGATAGGACTTGAGGTACGCCAAAGATAGCTAAGCGAAACATAGGATTAGGAAGCATCGGGACAGAGGGTGTAACATTCCTCCAACTTGGTTCCACAGATCGACTACACACATCAGCATTTGTTCTCCTACTCGTTTCGGTCAGTCGTTGGCCTTGACGGTCGCGTGCACAAGCCTCCTTGTTGGCTTATCACCAATCAACAAAGAGAAACATGCGCATCCAGACTTCGTCGAAGGGTTGCTTCTCGCGCTTGGCTCCGTGCCACCATCGCTGGAGCATCCTGAGGACATACGTCTAAATACTGAGTTGGGAAATAGCGTTCGTTTAGGGGGGAGTCTATGCATCGCCTCTAGCGAGTCATAGGTTCGACTCGCCCTCCACGAGAGCGTCGGGTCGCCCTACATGGGCCTGGTAACTGGCCCAGCGCTGCCGGCTCAGCAAGTCGTTCAGCGCAATGCTCTCTGCTCAGCTCGTCATTTCGTCCAACATCTAGAAGGGTAGATGCTGTACTCTACTTTTCCAAAAAGAACTTGTTCCCGAAAGTTGAGTGGGAGTCGCTGCAATAAAATACTTACGAAATCATTTAGTTGAGTGCCGTACCACACAAGTTATCGTGAGTGCCGGTGCTATCTTCTTCATCTCTATTTGGGGAGGAAATCCCGTCTTCTCCTGCGTCCTCAGGGCGGGCCCGCCTGTCGTCGCTGGGTTTGCTGCGCGCAGCCGGTTTGTCGTCTGTCGTTGTGTGCTGGTGTGGCGTGTTATGGGCCCGCGCGTCGGCCTCTTCGTGTCTATTTTTCGCGTGCGTTCCGCTCTGCGTCGGTTCGTTTTTGACTGCATGCGTAACGCGTGCTCCTCTGGGTTTCGTGTTCGTGCGAGCCTTTTTTGGGTCGCCGCCTCTTCCTTCCTCTCTCTCTGCGCTTGTTCCTTCTCCGCTTCCCCTCTGCTCCCCTTCGCGTCCGCGGCGGTGCTCGCCGGTTTGTCCCTCTCCTTTTTTCCGTGCTGGCTGTGAGTTCGTCCGTCTCCTTTCTCCTCTCTTGTGATTCCTGCGGCTCGATTTGGATCTGGCTTTTTGCTTTCGCTGGGCTGGGGTTTGGTTGGGGATTTTGTGGATCTCGCGGTTTTATGTTGCTTCCTCTTTTTCTGTCGGCTGGTTCTCCGGATCTTGCGTTTTTTTTTGCCGATTTGGGTTTTCCTTGTCGCCTCTTTCTCCTCCGTTGGCAGTGAAGATGAGGGCCGGCGAATCCATCCTCCAACGAGTGCATCTGCCTTCTCCACATTCCTTCCCCTTCCCGCAGCTGATTACATCTGTGGCTGCGCCGCCTCCTCCTCTTTCTAGCGAGACATGGATTTGCCGCTCCGAGGTGCGCCTCCACGACGGCCAGCAGCGGAGAAGCAGCTTCCTCACGGGCGCCGACAAGGGGCAGGATCCGACTCTTTCGAGGTCTTTCTCTCTCGACCCTCACGTGCATGAAGACCAAGAGGTCGTGGCTTCCGGTGGGCACGGGCGACCGCATGGCGCAGGTGTAGGCCGCGCTCTTATGTTCCTAACTACTTCTAAATTCGTATATGTTGGTTTGGCTTTACCAATTGGGGTTTGGTTTTACAAATTGGTCTCAATCTAAGACCAGGAAACATTTTAGTTTGGATTAAAGTTGTTAATTGTTTGGTGCGATTTGGATTTGAGATGTATTCTGCGGATTAGATTTGTTCCAGGGGTATGACTAATACTCTGTGGTTTGGATTCGATTAATTTTGGGTTTTTACCATTACCAGCTTTGTAGGGGTTCTACATCGGAGGTGTTTTGGTTCTGGATTCCGATCGTCCTTGCCACTTAATTCATAAATCCTAATTTTTTCCTCACATGTCTCTTGGCTACATTAATTCTTGGTAGAGTTGTTCACTGCCTTCTAAGAAAATGCATCGCCATTAAATTTATCAGCTCAAGGATGCCTACACTAGACATATGATGTAGTACTAGCGGTCGCCGTGGACTAGCTTGTCTATATAATTGTTTACTTATGAAAGCAATATGCATACATGGCAGTTGTCTGAATTAGAGAGCCTACACACATCATGGTTATCCGGCAGATTCTGTACACTCAAATCTTAAAGTTACAAGGATATTGGCATTTAGGACAATCATGAAGATGTTCAGTTTTCTATTGTTTTACATGTATTTGGGTTGTGACGTGGAAGCTAACTCGGATTATCCAACTGACTATTTTTAGATGTCAATAGACTATAAAACTTTACATAGTGCACATTTTCCTTTGTATTTCTATTCGTACTTTTTCCTTGATTGAATTTGGCTTTCGTAGTTCTTATGTAAGTATAGCTCACCATTTTTTCAACTTCATTCCTGTTGTCATACAGGGGATGTGGACGCCCTATTGAAACAAATGAACATAATGGGCACTATCAAATTTGGTTAGTCCTACATCTGAAGTGTTCTTTTGGTATTTTATGAATCCGATGTACATGTATTGAGTTCTGTTAACTTCAATGGTAAATTTACATTATATATTTATTTTTTGAATATTATTTTCGGCATATTCTTCAAGGGAAAAGGTAGATGATCCACCACCTTCTGAATTCATTTTCATGCCTTACGGAAGTTTTGTTACGGGTACAAATTTTACAGGAAGAAGAATAAATAAGAAATCGAAGGTCCCTCTAATTTTTCATGTTGAACTGAATTTTCCATTGTTCCAAATTGTTCCTTTCAGAGGTAGATCTGTTTGCCCAAAACTTAATCTCACCGGGTATTAGATGTAAGAGTTGAGTCCTGGTAGTCTTTCTATCACTTAAAACACTTTCACTCCCTACCTTTGCACATCAGCCAAAGTCTGACATCGGGCGAAGTGGCAGCCTCAGGACCATCTTAGCACCTCCGCTGAATTTTCTCGACAAAGGCTATGACGTTTTCCGAACTGGCAGTCTTATTGTTCATGAGCTTGCTCCGAGCTGCTTGCGCATTTTAGCAATGTAGTGCTACGTGATTAACTGATTAAATAGTTGGGCATGTATCATAACCATTCTAATACCCTCCTTTCCATGACCATATTACCTTTAGTACTTAACTTTCCCCAGCATGGTAACCACATAAAAATATTGTTCTAGGTGATACCACTGTGTGCCAGACCCAGTTGTATCTATCCATTGTGTAAAGTAAGGAAAACACATCTTACAGCCCTTTGGTGGTCGGTTGTTGCCCCATGTGATCAATTGTCTACTGTCTATCCCCTCAAAAAAAAGAAAAAGTTTGTGTACTGTCTATGGTTTCCTACTTGATTATTTTTCCCTTATTCACCAGGGAGGACGTGTAAATATCGGGCATGAATTCAGACATCTTTCTCTGTAGAGCCAAGTTTATCCCTTAGAAATTTATCTTTTCTTTTATTATGTTTCTCATTTAGATTCTTGTGCCACGTTTTTACTGCCTAGGCCCTCTATTTATGCACTGTAATTATAGAACTTCTTTGCACTACTACATTTAGCATGACGGTACCTGTCGAAGGTCACAAGATGACAGGGTATATTCCTTCTTTATTTTGTGTTAAGTCCACAGCTGTGTTTAAGGACGGTGAAACACAAGAGAAAATTAGGTTTACTTATACTTCGTTGCTCTCGGTTGCTTTGAGAAGCAGCTTATAAGCGATTCATGTTTTTAGAGCGCGTCCGGGAGGGTTGAAGTCAACCACAGCATATAATCTCTTTGAAGATTAGGCTGCGGAGCCGCTTGGTGTTTTTTATAAACTATGTGTGCTCGCATTATTTGCACTCCAATGGAGCCTCTTTCTGGTTCTTTCCTCATCTAACAATTCTCCTATCACATGCACAATTATTATGATATACAAGTTAGCATGTCCTGCAACATTTCAGAGATCATAGACTGGTGTCGTTTCTGGTCCGACCACTTTGGGTCTTTATTACGCAGTTTCTCCTGCATATCTACAAGATGTTGTTTCTAGGACTTGAACCCGTGACCTCATGGTCACAAGGTAGCAACTTTACCGCTGCACCGAGTCTCCCCTTCATGGTAGTGAGTTTGTTCATGTTTATGTATGAAATCTGTAGTCTTCACATCTGTCATTGGTATTATCATCTCTGAACATTGTTTGGTATTATTTACATTTTTTAAATCATCTTTTGAGCCATCATATGTCGCCTATGATTGGGTGACAATTATAATACACCATTGTTATAGGAACTGGTACAAACAATATTTCAGAAGTTCTTCTTGATCTTTATTCCAAATGGAATGTTGCATGTCACAACATATATAAATTTATGAAAATAAGTATTGTGTTTTATTAACTCTTGAGTCAAATAGATTTTATACTTTTGGGTTGAAGATATTTTCCACATGTCTTAGTACCATATTTTGACATGGTGCTCTTTTTACTTTTTTTAACATTAAGAAATAAATGTGTTTTCTTAACTAACACTATGCTCCGGTGGGGAGGCTGTCGTACATGGGATGGTTGTCGTATATGGGGGCGCCATGGCCGTCGCTTGCCAAGCTGCCTTCATCGCTGGCATATGTCGTTCCCCTACACATGGCTTGAGGATAATAAAAGATGTACTCTTGTACGGAATTTGCCTATGTGTACTACGAAGTATATGATCATATATTTGCTTAGGGTACTATGTATCAGTGTATCTGACCAAATTGTTTAATTATTTTCTTTTTCATGTTTAGTTTTCTTACAAGAAACATTGCACCACTCATGTCACATTTTCCCTGTGGAAAGACTATAAATATTGTAACGCACTCATTTTCTATTAAATAGATTGACATCAAAGCTATCCACGCGCAGCGAAGCGCGCGTATCTCTTCTAGTTTACTCGATTTTCCCTCCGTACGCAATCTACTCAGCTGCATCAGCTTATATCCCATTGATTCACTTTTCTCCTCTTCCGGTTTTTTTGTTATATTTTCTTTTCTTTAAAACATGAATGGTATTTAACACTTAAAACCAAATTAAAGTGTAAACCAAAAATATTTGTATCACCGTCAAATTCGGAAAAAAAATTGTAGAACAAATCCAAGAACCCTTCATACACGTAGATAAAAAATAGAGAAGTCTTGCTAGTGATCCAAAATTTGAAAAGAAAAAAAAATTATGGTAAACCAAATAACATATGAACCAAAATTTGAAAAGTAAAAAATTCGGCCGAACTAATCTAGTGAAGTGTAATAACAGTGAATCAAAAATGAGAAAAATAACGGTAAACCAAAAACGTCGAGGAACAGAAAACACATGTGATCCAAAAGTAATTGTGAACCAAAAAATTATAGTGAACCGCAAATGACGATGGACAGAAAATGCGGTGAACAGGAGGTATCGGTGAACAAAAATTAATAATAAGCTAAAAAATATATGTGAATCCAAAAATAATACTAAACCAAAAATGGTCGGTAAATAGAAAATGTGGGTGAACCAAAAATAATAGTGAACAAAAAAAAATGACCGAACTGTTGAACCAAAAATAGTTTGGTGAACCAAATCTTTCGATGAACCAGAACTAATGGTGAACCAAAAAATTTGGTGAAATAAAATTTTCGGTGCACCAAAAATGCCGATAGACCAAAAAAATAGTGAACCAAAATGTTTCCAAATTTGAAAATGGTTCTGATTTTTAAAAATGGTTTCAAACTAATTTTTTTTTTTTTTTGAATTGTTGCACATTTGAAAAAAGTTCACTAAAACATAAACGAAAAATGATTCAAATTTAATAAAAATATCAAAAACGAATATTAAAAAAAACTAGAAATAAATAATAAAACAGAAAAAGAAATAATAAAACAAAAAATAAAATAGAAAGAGAAAGGAAAATGTGAAAAAATGAAAATAGAGAAACGGAGACAATAAAAACGTTAAAAAGAGGAAGTTAGACGTGAACCTGTTGTGGCCTCTACGACCGAAATCCAAGATCACATGTTCGAATCCCAGCTTCCGCTTATATTTTCAATTTTCTCAAACCTGATGGGCCGGCCCGCTTATACCTCGAAGGTGGGTGAGTCCGAGTTACAACTCGCCAATCTTCAACTCCAGGGTTGTGAAGTGGTGGGCCGTTTGCAACCTGGGCTGAGAGAATAGAATGTGCTGCTGGGCTAAAACAATTTCCCAATTTTTTGGTGCATGGAACAATTGTTGTTGTAGTGAGTTTAACATACATATGACTGGAGCTAAAGGAGATTTAGGATAATTACTCTGCAAGCTCGTGAAAAAAAAATATCAGGGAAGGAAAATCTGGTATCGTATATTCTCTAGTGCAAAGACGGTGGTTGAGGACCGAGCTGAGTTATGCCAAGAGACGAGCTAAAGGAGCGAGCCTCCCGGATGTACTTATATATGGGCGCCGTAGGCTTTATACGTTTCTCGAAGCGATCAGTCGATACCATTTAGAAGATAAATATTCTGGCAGTAGTAGAAATTTTTTGATGTACACCAAAAATAGCTAAGCAAAGCATAGGATTGGGAAGCATCGGGACAGAGGGTGTCACCGGATGTAAAATTGCTCCAAAATGGTTTCACCGATCGACTACATTTGTCACCACTCGTTCTCCATCGGGACAGATCTCAGTCATTGTGCCTGCACAAGCCCCCTTGTTGCCTTATCACCAGTCACCAGAGAGAACCGTGCGCAGCCATACTTCGTCGAAGGGACGCTTCTCGCACTTGGCTCCGTGCCACCATCGCTGGAGAATCCTGGAGACGCAGGCATAATAACCGAGCTGGGAAATAGCATCCGTTTAGGCTTTCAATCCAGGCCGGTGAAGTGGTTGGCCGTTTGCGACTTGGGCTGGATGTAAATTTTGGGGAAGGGACAATGGGGTGTGAGACAATAGAAGGGGCTGCTGGGCTAAAAGAATTTCTCAATAATTTTCTCCACGGAACAATTGTTTCTGTTATAATGAGTTTAACATATGACTGGAGCTAAGGGAGATTTAGGATAATTACTCTGCAAGCTCGTGAAAAAAAAAATCTGTGAAGGAAAATCTAGTATAGTATATTTTTCGAGTGCAAACACGGTGGTTGAGGACCGTGCCGAGGTATGCCAAGTACTACTAAATATCATGATAGTCTTTGAGTGCTAAGTATTTAGAACTGCCCATGCTGACAGGGAATGACAAACGTGATTTGTTTTTCTACATTTCGTTGATAGTATTATTACAAAAATAAGTGGACGGAAGAAGAAGATTGAGTATGAGAGGGAAAGAAATAAGCAAGGAGTTGTCGTCGCATCGCGCAACATGAATGAACAAGAAAATAATCTCCTTTGGTAGCCTGCCAGGTCAGACCCTGGCGGTCCGAGGCCGACCGCCCATTTGGTTCAGTGCGGGCGAAAATATGACTCGCAAGAATCTTAAAACACCTCCGGGCCAGGCCCGTTAGGAACGGCTGATTCGGCCGCTTCCGTGGAGTCAGGCCGGGGCGAGCGCAGCGTGGCCGTTTTCTTCCGAGCGTATGCACACAGAGAGAAGCGCGAGAGACACGAATAACTCCCCACGCGCACTTTCTCCACTGCTGTCAGGGGCGGAGGACCCCTTAGGGGAAGGTAAGGCGAACGTCTTACCTTGATTTTCGGCAAAAAAAATCATATATATAAGCATTTCTCTCTGTATCTTCAAGTTTCTGTAATTCGTGTACGTTCTGGTAAGAGAATAAAGGAAAAACTGGCCAATCGGGCCAGCTAGAAGTGCTCAAGCCGAACTGGGCCTTGATGGTCCACGCGCACGGAGGCTGAATGGCCTCGATCGTTCAGTTTGAGCAGCGTATAGAGCCTTAAGGGAATCGCTTCGCAGTTTTGCTCGACCGTCCTTGGCGAGTGGCGGCCGGCTCCTTCTCTCTGTTTTGTTCCCGAGTCGACGCCGCCTCCCTGCTCTCCTCAGTCTCCAGTCGCCTCCCATTGCTCGTCTCGTCCGTTCCCTGCGAGTCTGCGACGGGGAGCATCATCAGCGGGGCTTCATCTCGGGCCTCGCGGCAAGCTAGGGTGCTAGATCGTTCTTCCCCACGTCAGTTGCAATACATGTAGCTGAGGAGGTATAATTTCTTTCATTTGCAATGAATATGTTGAAATTTTGATTTTGTGACTTGTGAGCTAACTAAAATGGACAAACCACTCATGTTATTAAGAATTACAAATTTGCAGGTTTTTTGTATTAGTTTGTTCGTGACAGCAGCTGTAAACCAAGCACCCAAGATCTCATTTACCAATGTGTCTAGAGAATTTTTGTTTTGTTCCATCATTTTTTCTTCCCTTTAAAGTTCGCCCGACCTCATTTTTTTTCCGTCCTCCGCCACTGACTGCTGTCATCGTCGACTCCGCTCTCACGTCCCGTCGACGCCCCTGCAAGCGGTTCGTTTCGTGAAAGATTGCCGATGCATGGTTGGTTGTTGCTTGTTCCCTCCTCGCCCGACTGGCTAGTCCGGGACGTGTCATTCAGCTTGCGGGTCAAGTGTACGTGACTCCATACTCCGTGCTATCCGCCCGTGGCCCCTCAGTCATCATATGTACTAATCGATCATTCTCAGAAAAGGGAAATGTGACGAATGCACAAACTTTTCTCTCAATTATACATTTGATGGCATTTTCAAAACCAGACCGCTGAAGTTAAGCCTATATATATATGAAGGGGATAGTGACAACCATTTCATCAACATAACTAAAAATGCATTGACACGTACTCTAGATCTGGCTACAGTCATAAAAAGTGCTAACTAGCCAGGTCGGGCATGTGCAGCCCCTGAGCCTTCCGGGAGTACTTATGTATGTGCGTGTGCATAGGAAATTCCTCATAGACATCGGTTGATACAATTCACGGGGTAAATATTCTTGTAGCAGCAGAGGAGTGGATTGATGCACGTACGGCGCGCCAATGGTGGTTAAGCAGAGCATAGGATTAGGAAGCATCGGGACAGAGGACGTAACCTGATATCGCATTCTTCCAACTTGGCATCACTGCAACACTACGTGTACATCCACTCCTTGTCCTCCTCGTTTCCTTGGGTCGTTGGCTTGGATGGCCACGTGCCTGCACATGCCATCTTGTTGCCTGATCACCATTCACAAAACGAAACCATGCGCAGCTAGACTTCGTTGCAGCGGACCTTACCGCACTAGGTTCCGTGCCATCATCGTTGTAGCAACTTGAAGATTGAGGTCTGGTGATTCAGCTTGGAAAAATCATCTATATAGGCTTTCAAATATGGTATGTGAACGTGCTGAGTCGCTTTCAAATCGGGCTAGATGTAAGTATGTATATCTTGTTGGGAATGGGGGCGATGGGGAGTGAGAGACTAGAAGGCGGCCAGCTGGGTTTAAAATAATTCCCCAACAGCTTTGTCCATGGAATAATTCGGCTATAACAAGTTTAACATAGATACAACTGAAACATGTAAGCTATAATAATATTAACCGAGGTGTGACAAAATCACAATCAGATGTAATAATTTTTTTAATACAAATCTGTTGACATGCATATAATTTATGTCATTTATATGACATACTTAAGGGGCAATTGTTAGTCATTATTGCCTTAATTAAGAAAAATTGTCTTACATTTACGAACTCAGAAACTTTTAAATAGGTAGCACAGAGACCTGTGAAGGTGTAAAATATATAAAAAAAACAGTGAAGATGTGAGATGCATGGGTATTTGGACCGGTATGAAAACAAGTTTTGAATTATAGCTGGGTACATAGGACTGCACGAAAAATTCTAAACTCCGAAAATATGAAACATTTATATTTTGTTGTTCAGGAAACTTAGTTCTACACCCAACGATCAAGGTCATTTAAGACACATCTGGATTAGTGTAGCTTTATTTCTCGTGTAGAGAGGCGGAGACACGAGAAAATTAATGTATGAAAAGCTTTCATCCATAATCTAATATTCCTTCCTTTCCACAATAGAAGATGTTACTCTACAACTAAACACTCTTGTATTGGCTGTAATAACATCTTATATTATCGGAAGGAGGGAGTAGAACACCCACTAACAAGTGTTTCCCTGCCCGAAAAATTACAAATGTGGTTACTACGGGTCCAACCACTAACCAATTTCCTTTTTACCGACTCAACTCTAACTCGAGTCAACCTACTCATTCGGATCTTATCAAGTTTGAGACACAATAGGCTTATGGTAAACCAGACATAGTTCGAGTCGCACTCATCACTGATCAGTCGACAACGCCATCTAGCAAAACATGTTTACTCGCCAAAATACCAATAAGTAAAGTCTTTCCCATGTGACGGTATGTCCATACCCCCTTATGGCGCGATATTGTGTCAACAACAAGTGAGCCGTCATCCATTATAGCTTGACATTCTCTTTCTCACTCTTTATGCGACTCAACTCGACTAACACTTTATTCGCATCAATTCGAATATCACATATCTCCGAGTCGTGCATCTCCATAATTCTGAGTCGTGCCTCACGAGTTGATCCGGATAATAACTCTCCAAATCAGAGGGGGAAATCGCATCTTAGTGATCCACCTCACGTAGCTTGGTTCACAGACGACCAAAGCACAATCTCTATGACCGCCAATTACAGACAATGTTAGTCGAGCTCAAATCCGGTTGATCCACAACTATGATATTGCAAACACCTCAGGAGAGACCGTGGCCGAACAACACTAGGTAGTTTTGTCATGGTTCTCGGGCAATCCACGACACCTACGTACTCTAGAGGCTCCATATGCAGTGCATCGCATCATCAAGTATATATGGATCATTTTTCTCCTGCTTTCCGCAACGACGAAAAAAAATTAGGCTATATGGGAGTGTAGTTGGGCCAGCTGATCAGAGGCAGACACGCAAATGAACGTCTTGACGAATGTGCGTTGACGAAGACCGGTCGGCCGCTCTCACCATCCCTGGTCGACGTATCAAATGCCATGCCGGCTGCCGCCATGGTTTCCCCTGTGCGGCCGGACGGGCACGCGGTATTGTCTTGAATTCCCTCTGACGGAGTCGCATGCCATACGGCCAATTGCATGCAAGGGGGGCCAAGATAGTAGCAGCTCTGGGCATTGTCAAGATCGACGGTGACACGCGATGCATGAACCACCCACACATGACACATCGGTCCGTAATTAAATTAAAGTTGGGTGCACACTGTGCATTATTACCAATTTCTACCCGAAGAATGGAGACGTCGGTGACAAGCTTGGCCACGGATTAACAGGCCGTTTGCAAGCCGTTGCTGTCGTGAAAGACCCGATGCATGGTTGGTTGTTGCTGGTTCCTGTTTACCCGGCCGGCCAGTCCAAGACGTGGCATCCAGCCTCTAGGCGGAATACAGCAACAACCAACCATGCAGACTCCGCGCTGCAGTGGCGGCTCCAGGATTTAGTGGCTGGGTATTCATTATAGGATTTTTTTTCTCTAAATACATTAGACAAAACAATATTACACTAACAATTTTTTGATACATCTAACGATAATAATTGTATAGAAACAATTTTTCTATCAAGATCCCATCTTACGATATAACTATTTCGAAATCTGACCCCTAGCTAAAAACTAATTGTAAATCTAGCCTCCCGATAAAACTATTTCGGTATCTGGCTTCTAAACTCAGCGCCATTGGGGACGGAGCCAAAGATGTGCAGCTATGCACCAGGGCGTTGCGACGCCCAAGAAAGGTCGGTGCCATTGCCATTGGCGTCGAACCCTTGTAGCAAATTTTTGCAAGTTTTCCTTGGCGTCTAGCTGCACAACTTCGGATCTGCCTCTAATGGCGCCGAACCCATGGGCTATATTCCGAAATATTTTTCTGAGGTGGTCAGACTTAAAACTAGTTTTGACTAGAGACCAGATTTGGCAAAAAAAAAAAGTTAGCCCCACACTTTTTCTTCATCTCTGTTGCAAGGAAACAAGGGGAAATCTAGAAAGTTAAAAACTTCCATGATTGCATCTAGAAAAATAGATCTGATGGTACTAATATGGTAGTGTGGGAAACAAATCAATAAATCCAACAAATAAGCTTTTTTAGAATCCTAAATCCACGATCCAACAAATAAGTGGTCGAGAAAGTGGGAGATGGGGTATTGGGAGCCCTACCTGGCCGTGTGGGCCTTCTGCCATTCTACGCCAATGCACGGGTCTCCTTGGCTCTGCCGCATCGCCTCCTGTGTGTCCTATGCGCGTGGTGGAGAGCAACGAGAGACAGAGGCGTGCGTGTGTCTGCCAATGAATGAAGGAAACGACCAAGAACGTGTGCTGCCCCTGCGCTGCGTGGCCTGTGGGCTTTGAGCCTTTAGCTTTGAGGTGGGCTGATATGTATATATTTTCTTTGTCCAAAAAACATGGGTATTCATCTGAATACAGGTGAATACACCTGGCGCCGCCCATGCCGCGCTGTCCGGCCCTGAATCATCCTACGTACCGATCATTCACACAGACACAAAAAATGAAAACGAGACGAATGCACAAACATTCCTCTCAATGAAATTATACATCCGCTTTCTCCAAAAGAAGAAAAAAAAAATACACATTCCATCGCGTTTACAAAACCAGACCGCGCTGAGAGGTTAAACCTATGAGACCGTGATAACCATTGCATGAACATTGTTTAAAAATGCACGGACACACACTCTAACCGTAGTCATAAATTAGAGCTAGCCAGGTCAGGCACGTGCAGTCATCAAGCCTCCCGGCCGGGAGTACTTATATGTGTGCGAGTATACGTTTGTCAAAGACACCAGTTGATACCATTCACAAGGTAGACAATTTTGGAACGTCAGTTGGTCAGTGGGACAGTCAGTGAAAAAGTAGGACTAGGAAGCATCGGGACGGAGGGCGTAACCTGATATAATATTCTGCCAACTTTGGCTTACTGATCGAGTACTCATACCACGCTTCGTCGTCCTCCTCCTCGTTCTCGCGTGGACGGGCGCGTGCTGGCACGTGCCGCGTTGTTGCACCATTCAACAAACGGAATCTCATGGGTAGCCAGACTTTGTGGCAGCGTGACCTTATTTTTCTCGCTTCGTGATATGCCCCTAAACTCGGCTAACATTTTAATTGTATTGATTTGAACACATCACATGTCTGCATCGTGCATGGCCATGCTTTTACGAGTGGATCGAGAGAATATCTCTCCAAGCCGGCGAAAAAAATAGGGTCTTAGTGATCCACCTCATACAACTCGGTTCACAAATTACTGAAATTTCGCCTTTATGACAACGTTTGGCGAGTTCGATTCGAACTATCACATATTGTCAAAAGGATATAGGAGTAGTGGACATCGCACTACTGGCCAATGACAGGGGTCGTAACTATAATTAAAGCTTGGTGTCACTGTTACGAATTTCCACCCGAATAATGGAGACGCCGGATACGAGCATGGCCACGGATTAACTGGCCAATGACCGGGGTCGTTTGCAAGCCATTGCTGTCGTGAAAGACTATCGATGCATGGAGTGCGGATTTTCCACTCCTAGTTGGTCCCCCTGCCGCCAGTTTGTTAGCAATTCAGAAAAAGTCTAGCAATCAACAAACACAGATTTATTTGCATTTTCACCTCCCATCAACTTAGAAATCAACCCGCGCTCAAGGAGAGGACAAGCACTCCTCAAGCCTCGAGTCCTCGACCGGTAGACCCCTCATTCAAAACTCTAACATCCCAAGCCGCCCATCCTCCTTCATCTCTCCTGGCTCCACCACCGCCACGTATCCTAATCCCTCTCCACCGTGCAGACAGGCAATGGAGGGGCTCCCCTCCCCCTCTCTCCCAAGTCCCTAACCCCTCCTTTAGACGATGCCGATCGGGTTCCCGGCGTCCCCAGCGCCTCAATCCGACCGGGTATGGCCGCGCTGGGAAGCCAACCGACGGAGATGCCCTGCTGATTGAGAGCACCCAAAGGGCGACGAAGGAGAAGGCCCTAAGCTCGGCGGGCAATGGCAAAGGAGCCCGCGCATCAACACTTAGTGGCAGCATGCCCAGTAAAACACACTATGCAAGATACAACTCTACATCAACAAAAATCGCCATATCATAATTTGTTGACGGGAAATAATGATGTTTACCCCATAGCAGTTCATTCATCGGCGTCTAGGCCAGAACATATATCGATCCGTAAGCTAGCACAACTAATACAGCAGACCGAATAGCTTTGATAGACACGGACTTAGTAGAGAACGGTGGTGGCAGCAATGCGAGGCAGAGATGATGAGGGAGATGAGGAAGCGGAGGGGGTGTCAGCGACGAAGTTGTCCGAGAGGCGATGATGCGGAGGAGAGGCGACTTGGCGAGAGGTGTGTGATTTGGGTACCAATCCAAATAGAAGTGAAAACAATATTAGTGTAGTAGTGCCGTGGCTTTCACGGCCCACGCCACTAGTACTCTTTTAATACTAATTGGTTATATTATTTTGGATGTTAAGAAAATAGTTGGATACTCACATCACCTATATACATCTTTTGAATATTAACTCTGTGATTTGTGGGCTCTACGTCTCGTCAACCCGACCCTTTGAAGGGCTTCGAAATGGTTAGATCAATGAAACATTTTCTATTTTTTGCGCAATATCGATATACATATTTCATGACCATGTGCATTTCATGTAAATTTTGCAGATACATTGGAAATCCAGCCCAATTTTGCAGGTGCATGGAAAATCCGGCCCAATTTCTCACCCTAGTTCTTACCGTTGCTTCTGACATGCGCTCGTTTACTAGGTATAAAGTTATCATCATCATTCTCGATGACATCAGTGACAACCTTCCTTGATCCACAACTCGTACCTTTGAATAAAAAGCAATGGAGCATAAAATATCACTACTAAAGCTGGCCGGAAAAGAAGAGTTGCAGGTACCATATCCAACGGGCCAATGAAAAAAAAAAGCACATGCATTTTCTTTAGGACACGAACGAAAGTTGAAGCAACAAGGAATAAGTACCAAACCATCACCGTGCGAACAATAGAAGGAACATACATATATCGATATAATGGTATGGCACCAAATCTTCAGTGAATGAGAGGATCTAAGATGAAATTGAAATATAGACGTTATTGAGAAATGGCAATTCTGGCCAAACCAAGTGGAACCGGCACCTATGAAGACGAAGGTTGTGACCCCAATCAAGAAATCGTGCATATCTTGCAAGGTTCTTTATTCCCCCAATGCATACCCCTAGTCATCCATAACAAACAAAATAAAAAATGCAATTACATACATGAGAGAGACACTGATCTCGTCCCTTACTTAGCGAAGGTGCCATCGGAGATTGAGATGAGATCATGCTTTGAAATGGATCATGAGAGAGACCCAAAAACATATGCAGGGTGGGATACAAGATGAAAAGTGTATTCAAATACATGCTTACAATTATTCGGAAATACATTCTCACCTTTAGTATCATGGTCACTGTACATGGGATTTAATTTTGGATTTGTGTTTAATTTAGTCAATAAAATCTTGGGTTGCTAAAATTAGCACTTTTTCTTCCCATTAGGATTTTGTTTCTCTCGTGCATGCTGGCTTTGTTACTTTGTAAATCTTCCTATAATTTTTTAACAGAGATGCATACTAAGCTTGAATTTTTGCACTCTGTCTCGGATTAATTGTCTTCGATTTTTCAAAACATGGATGTATCAATACACTAAAATAGGTCTAGATACATTCATATTTTGTAAAATCCACGACAATTAATTCGAGAAGGGGGAGTACAGAAGCTATTAATATGTTAAGTTGTTGGGGAGTTCTTCTCTTAATTGTCTAAACCGTAATATGCACATTTTTGGGCAGCACCCTATTATAATATAATGCTTTGTTCTGTACACTTTTATTTAATAAATCTTATGTTGACATTGACAACAAATATAGTTTAATTTTTTCATTGGGAACTTAAAATTCTGATGTATTTATTTTTATCAAGAAGTATTTTTAGAAAAGTCGTATTTCATTTGTTCTGGTACATATATTGCAAATATATATGCTTCAATCCGCACCCATGTCCAAAGCGTCAATTCTATGTGCCGATGAGCTAATCTAGGAAACATACTGCATAGAAGTGACTATGGGCCACTTTCCTACACATCTTAAGGGGATAAAAGAAATACCAATGACTTCAAAGATGTTCTGCAAATGAGTTCTTTAGAACCTGTCTAATCGTGCATACGAGTTGATTGACGACGCCTTAAACATGAATAGACCTTAGGTTGACTACTATTGTGATGCATGTTACTTCTTACGCAAAATCAAGTTTGCACAATTACAAATTCTAACGCTTCCAATCCTAGGGTGTTTATGAGCTTCGACAACGGCATGCACTTCCTGGTACTACAATATGAACCTAGAAATAAATACTCCCTCCGTCCTATATTTAGTGTCATGAAAATAAATGTATATTTTAGTTATAGGCACATCTATTTTAGCAACAATTAATATGAGATGGAGGGCGTTCTACAATATTAACCTAGAAATGACTGAACTCTACTCTTTCTCAAGTATGGTGCAGATATGCACATAGCGGGTAATGATAATTGTCCACCCCTCTTTTCATGTTTATATAAGAGTATTATTCAGTTAACATTTAAACACCATGTTGTCCAACAACCGTGGTCTAACGGGCAGTTCCATACTGCCATAAGGAGCACATGCTTCATGGGGAGTTCTGTGGTACCCCCAAATGAATGTCAGCCCTCCAATTTTGTCCATCTAAAGGCCTACAAGATTTCATACTAGTGTCAAAAGCGTGACCAGTAGAAATCATACTAGTACCAAATCTGAGCCGTACCAATATAACAGGCCGTAAACGGGCTGGCCCAACTTAAGCCCAGACTAGGCCTAACGGATAGGCATGGGAGACGCATCTGATGCCGCTGCTCCTCATCGCGACTGCGATGCCGCCGTTTCTCAAAAAAAAAAGCACTGCGACGCCGCCGCCCCTTCTTCCTCCTAGGTCTCGCGCGCATGCCCCACTCTTGCTCCACCCCAGGCGCCGCCAGTACCCTCACCACTTAGGCGAGCTCGACCGCCCCTCCTTCCAGGCCATGCGCGGTCTTATCCTCGACCTCGATCCAACGGCGCCGTCATCCTCGCTCGCCAACGCGGCCGAGCGCGTCAGGCGGTTCCGGGAGCAGGCCGAGCTTGGATGGTGCGGCGGGTGGCGGCGAGAGGGCGGGGCGGGGACGAGTACGCAGGCCCCTGCGAGTACGACTCCAGCGTGGGCAAGTCCAACCTCGTCTCAGGCTTCAGCAAGAACACCTTCTCCCTGTACTCTAGTTCGCCACCCCCACCACCCAGGTCCCCTTCCCACTCCTCTCCTCCGTCTCCAGTATTGTCATGAAACTTGCTTTGGATCAGTTGTGCCAATTTCTGCCTAGTGTATGCAACATTGTCACGAAATTAAAGTTCTACCTAGCTTATTAGTGTTAATTGCGAGCCTACAAGTTTATTAGTGAGGCAGTCTGCATGAGTGATGAGATTACGGCATTGAGCTAGCACACTGACCAAGTTAACCGCTGTTAGTAGCAGTAATTTTTGTACCAAAATATATGAGAATAGTACAGCTCCGTTGGGATGGTTAGATAGGTGCAGTCAAGCAAATATTGTGGGGTTTAGCTCTGAAGTAAGGAGTCGCATAGAAAATACTCCAGCACGTGCATTCACAGAATTATGAACTCGGGCAGAACGGTATCAAATACTTAAAAAAACATATCATCAATACATATAACAGTAGCCAATCCAAGGGTTTGTATTATCAATATATATGTCAACAAGAGGATCCATCTCGCATTTCAGTCGACATAGATCGACTGCCTCGGACGATTGTGATCTGCTGTACCTCCAACGTGCTTGCCTCGAACTGGCAGTGCTACACATCTATTACACAGAAAATTACGAAACATCTATTCCGAACTGATCTCTCTTCTGTATTCGTATACAGTATTGTGCAATATTTTAAACACGTTTTTCCTTGAATTGCAGTGCACTAACTTTTCTCTTCTCTACTGATAATAATGTATGCCAGGTTGTAGTTTGTCAATCCAGCAGGACCTTCTCAACAAATATGCTGAAGAGATGGTCAACTCTACAAGATACATTGGCTCATCAGTGTACCTTGTGAATGAAAAGAAACAACAAATTTTACAGTTACATCAAAAACTTGACTATATATGTACGGATCCGTGGGAGAAGCATGTAACCCATGATATATCAGAGGAAAGAGATTTGTAGAAGAGAACTCCAAATATAGGAAATATTGTACAGTTTTCTTGTTAATGTCAGTCCTGTATGTAGCTTGAATAATAATTCCCACTGTGTAGACATGTGGTATTTAAATATTTGTATCAAAGTTTGCACATTGTACATCCATCGTTGAGATGGCGCATCAGGAATTTTGCTACTATTGTGCACATGATCGAGTGAATAACATTCAGAGCTGATTGCTAATTTGCTCGATAATATTATTTCGTGGCGATTCTATCACTAGTACACAGAGAAAATATGGCGAAATATTTTGCAATGAGTCCGTTTACAAGCAATTGAAGAGAGCAACCAAAACACTAGCCTAGTCTCAAAACCACAAACTGCTATGATTCTGTCTGAAAAGGCTGCAATAACACGATCTGAGACTCGAGGAGGATGCACGTCTGAAAGACTAATGCAGGTTCCAGTCAGAAATCACTAAGAAGAAAAATGTCCTACAAAGCACTTCAAGACAGACCAAAGATTCTGCCATTCTGGGCATATCATTCTGCCCAGATATGAAAATCAACTAGATAGTCTGGAGAGTATCAAGCGGTGTGCATCTTGTAGACTACTGCTTCATATGACTTTTACACTGTAATGATTTAGAGCTAGTACTGAACAAGAGAAGCAAAAGATGTCTCTGTCAATTAATATTTCATGCTCGCACTGACGGTGCTGCGGTCGACACCAGTGTCCTTGCCATTGCCTTCCGACAGTATCCAGCGGTGCGCCACTGGCAGCGACATCTTCTGCTCCTACGCATCATTACAAATTTCAACATTTGAGTTTCATATCACAGATCATATAGATTATCTACAATAAATCCGCTGCACATTATAAAATAAACTCCACATATGCAGAAGTGACTATAGTATGATTACCTTGCCTGACACGATCTCGGTTAACGAGTCCAGTAATTGCGGTACTTAAGCACACACCATCACCTTCAAAATATAAGTATTTCACAAAAGAAATATTTCTGGTCACATAGCATCACCTACAGATTTAAGCACATGTCATCACCTACAGAAGATCTATGGGAGAAATGTGTACTTGCGTGAGGTTTCTCAGCAATTGCACATAACACAGTTACACTAGTTCAGTTATATACATGATCGTTCTGTAGAGGGGAGAGAGAGAGTACCTACTTTTGAGCGTCGCAAATTTGGTTGGTTTTTTCCTCAAATCACAAACCGCCCGGCATATAAAGAAGAGAAGACAGTGAATAATATGCATATTACACCTAGTGGCGGAGACAACATTATAGCATTGGGTTCAGCTGAACCCAATAAGTTCTGACAAAATCAGTAGTAAGTTTCTATTTAGTGAAGAAAAAACCAGTGTTTAACCCGTATATACATGAAGATGAACCCACTCGTAATCTTGGCTGGCTTTCCCCCTGATTACACCAAGTATACAATTGGCATGATAACTTTAGCTCATACCGCTGGGACTAGAGAAATGACTTGTATGTTGTTCTTAGGAGCAACAACGCTGAAACATGGATAGACACATCGGTGCAGGTTACTCACAAATCAAAATGCACACCTTGTTCTAGAGAAATTCACAACATTAGGGGATTTTCTTAAACTAGATAAGTGGTGAAATTGGATGGGAAGATGTTTAGCTTTGCTCTTACATTTTGACAAATACTAATGCGTACTGTCCATGGCCATTAATAATACCAGCTTGATTGAGCATTCATATTTTGGGGTGCTGCAAATTCCAAGATTGCATTTCAGAAATATTTGAAATAACCGAAACAATAATACTACTTCTAGACTGAACAGCAAACTTTGTTCTCATATTCTATCCTCAATGTGCAATAGCTCTTTTATGTTCCTAGTTGCACTCTCACATTATATCAGTGAACATTATCTGATGCGATTGAGCCACTGTACTTATGTGTCGCAATAGTGTTAGAGACAGAGTACGCGTGTTAATTATTTGCATAGTATGACTAAAGGAGGCTGCCAGTGACTTGTACGCGGTGCTAATTATCCCGTGTCAATTCTTTGCATACTCAATTTTGTAAAGAGGAACTTTCAGAAAGGCAGAGCTATGGGAGGGGGCAGAGACCTGGAGCGATTCGTACCTGTTCTTCGACGACGGAAGTGTGGCGTCGGCTTGCAGGCTGGATTCGTCGAAGGAGGAGTGCGGCCTAGAGGCGCAAGTGGGGGGGTCGCGTCTTCAACCGACGCCAAAAGAGGCGTCGGCGGAGGCGGCGTGCGATGGGGCGGCGACGAGGAGGACGATGGGGCGGCGGCGATTCGGGCGTTAGCTCCGTCTTCAGGTTCGGTGGGTGTTGGGCGGCAGCGAATCGGCCATCAGGTGGGGCGACGAGGACGAGCGAGGAGGACGAGGGAGGCGGCGGCGCGGCCGTCAAGTGGGGGCGACGAGGAGGAGCCGAGGACGAGGGAGGCGGCGGCGTGAGGAGCCGAGGAGGACGAGCGATACCCAGCGTTACTTTTTTTCCTCAGACTTCCAGCCAGCATTACTTTATTTCCTTAGACTTCGAGCCTACTGGGCCTCTTGGGCCAAATCTACGCCTTCTAATCTCAGCCGTAGATGGCAATTCATACTACTGCCTAGAGGAGACCAGTAAAAGGTACTGTAGAATAACGCTTCATATAATATTGCTACCATAACTTATACATACACCTGGGAGCATAAACTATGCTATATGCCGTATTAGTTTAGTAAGTTACATCTGAGTTTCCCACACACACTTGAATGCTTACAATTTCTTATGATACACTTGAATTATTACTTTAACTAGATGGCGGAGTAGTATGGCATTCTGGTGCTGTTATGCCCTCAATAAAAAAGTTGCCCTTTTGGATGTTTGATACGGTCACTACATGCATGACAAAGCTCGTAATCCATGTCACCTCTCTTATTGCGATCAATCTTTCTAAATATATCATGGCATCCACCTACATAGAAACAACATCAATCGCCAGCATTTCATAGATATTCAAATAGAAAAAATGGATTTTCGACCAAAAAAAAAATACATTCAAAATAGAACACTTGTATGTTGACATGGTAACAGAGTTCAAACATAATGCATAAATTAAAGGAGTAAAACATGTTTATTCGTCTACTAATTAAGTAATCATCAATTACATGTATGGCGCAACACAACGTTGTGGCCTATTTCATCTTTAAGGAGTAAAACATGTTAGTTTTTCTATTATTCCAGCAGTGATCGATACATGAATATGTGAATATAACACCGAGGCTTACTATTTCGTCTACGTCAACTGAGAACCCATATTTTCAACGCAGCGCACCAAATCATTGCCATAGAACATATGTAAGCACATGTTTAGATAAACGTCTGTTCCCTTTGCTGATTGATTCTTACGAAATGTGTATTCATTGTAAATCTACAAAGTTGTCCCTTACATCTGTCTTGCATCATGTATCACTTCAATGCTATATCAGAAAATTAAAAGACAGTGCCCCAAAAAAAAGGAGATTAAAAATCCGTACCATAACAAGAATCATCATCAATGGTACACAGGTGTACCACACGAATATGCTGAGCATTTGGATGTCGTAGAAGCCCCGGGATAAGCATAAGCTCAGCAAAGAACAACCTCTTGGTCTCGGATGCAGGTTGCGCAACAGTCTGCTCCTCCAGAGGAAGGGCTGTAAAATTAACGTGGCCATATGTGGTCCAACATGACTTAGAGAAGCAATTCCATAGTAGAGTCGTGGTCAACTTAAACATGCTCTGTTTTGGAACAGCATATTTTCACGATGAGTAAATTAGATAACACAAATGCAAGATAAACTGAGATTATAGGAATTCAGTACATTTTTGCGCACCGTCGTCTTGTTTTTATTGTAGTGCTCTAGAGCGAGTTTAGCAAAGTCTTTTGCTTGTTTGCAATGTTGGCGACCAGGGAACTGTTCTAGCATTTGTGCTTCCATACCCTCGGCGGTCAGGTGCTCCTCCCTAAAGTGCAAATTTGTGATCAGTTGTTTGGTTGCAACGAGTCAGTTAATCTGATTGCTGTTTCCGGGCGTGGAGTTGACATTCCGGCGCAGCGCTGGGACCATCTTCTTCTTGAAGGCGTGGAAGTCGAGCCTATCTTGCTCCGTGTGCAGATCGCAGTCCTCCCTGCGCATGTTCTCTCGATTTGCTCGATCTTTTTCAGCGTAGACGCATCCCACTTGTCCATCATCGCTTTTACAACCGCCATATGCTCTCGTGGCTGCCAAAGATGTTCCGTGTCATGCATTCGGGGCGTGGGATCCTTTTCCACCTTGGATGATCGCCCGCAGTTCTCCTCCCGGGGGATCCTTCAGCCCTTTCCCCTAGAGCGCCTCGGGTGTTGCTGTGGTATCACAGACTCTTCTGGACACTCGCCGTGCGTTGCGTGCCTCGGTCGCACCAGGACGACGGCTTTTGCGGACCATGAAAATAAAGGGGTGGCCTTTAGTGAATCCTAGGCCAGCGAAGGTCGAACTCGAGCTTTACTATACTTCAGTATCATTAAATGGAGTGTCCTCACTAGGTGGTTCACACAATCTAAAAAAAATTAGGTGTATTCATCGAATCCGTCTCCATTTTGATTTTAAAATATTCCTTATCCGGTTTTAACCAATCTGAAAGAAAATGATACATACAATTACTCAAAAATTAATTAGGATTATCTAAAGTTTTCAAACTAGATTACCCTGTTTTCAATTGAAAAGCCAAGACTAATCTGGTGCAGTAAGTTAGTTAGTGAGTGAACCGAACACACATTTCTTCCATAACAAGCATGCCACAACTTTTAGTTCTCCACTTCTCCTTGCTATTAGAAGCGTATTAGCCACTAGTATTACGAATTGCGTCCCGCGCCGGCAACAAGCTTGGCCACGGATTAACTCGCCAATAGCCGCGGTTCGTTTCGTGGAAGATTACTGATGCATGGTTGGTTGTTGCTTGTTCTCTCCTTGCCCGACCGGCCGGTACGGGACGTGGCATTCAGCTTGTTGGGACAACTGTACGTAACTGAGTACTCCGCGCTGTCAAGCCGTGACCAATCGAGCCTTCACAAAAAGGGGAAATATGACGAACGCGCAAAGTTTCCTCTCATGTTAGGGCATCTCCAGCCGTCCACCTAGAGCCCCCCAGGGGGCTTTTTTCGCGGCGGAAGCGGCGAATAGCGCCGTTTCTTCACCACTCGGCCCCCCAGAGGCCCAAATAGCGCCGAAACGACGGCGCTATTTCGCGCCGCGGCACCCAGGCCAAACCCAGCCCGCTGGGTTCGGCCTGGGAGCCGAAACTGCGCGGCCGCGGGCGTGGGCCAGCTCAGTCAGCGACGCGACGAGAAAGCGCGGGAACAGAACCGCCCCGTGATCGTCTTCTCAGCTTCCGCGCGGTCAAAGGCTGTCAGCGTAATGGCGTGGCGGACGCCCAGTGCATTCGCCCCGTTCAAAGGTTGCCGGCGTAATGGCGTGGCGGGCGGCAGCGAGGGGACGCGCGTGCAGTAAATGCCCGGCCGCTCGCCGCGCCTATAAAATCCCCCCGCCGCACGCTGCGCCCGCCATTCTTCCACCGGCGCGCTCCCTCTTCTCTTCTTCCCCTCGACGCTCTCCTCTCTTCTTCTCTCCACGCAATGGCCAGCAACAAGGACGGGGCTGCGGCCAACGGGTTCCCTCGCCGCCACCTTCGCCGGAGCGAGGCGATGGCGCTCTACCGCGCGGGCTACCCTTGCCCGCCGGACGTGCGCCTCCCGAGCTCCGGCGCGGGGCAGAACCGCTGGGCGCTCAGCGGCGGCGGGGTGCCCGTGCCTCCCCTCCCCAACACAGACCAAGAATTCCGGCGCGCCATCCGCGAGATGCGCGACGCCATGGAGAACCCCCAGCACTTCCCAGAGACGGGCGTGGACGAGTTCTAGTGGGGGCAGCTCACCAGCCGCCGCGACCGGGAGATCGCCTCCAACAACAACAACGGGGCGGTCGACGGCCGCTGCAACGCCAACGGGCGGCGCCGCTGGTGGAGCGCCCCCAACAGGACCATGGAGGCGGTCCTCGACCACATCCACGCCGGCGACCAGCCGCGCCTGGAGATGCCGCCCCGGCAGGACCAGCCGTGGGTGGCGCGGCGAGCGGGCGCCTCCTCGTCGTCCGCGACGTCCAGCTCCTCCGGCGCCCAGTCCGTCTCCACCTCCCCCCTTCCTGAACGCAGGCGCGCCTGCCCGCAGGCGCAACGGCGGCGCGCTCCGCATCGACGAGCCACGCTTCGAACGCGTGGTTCGCCCGAAGAGGGAGGACAGCGGCGACGACGAGGACGAGTGGCCCGACCAGAAGGTCGCAGAGCAGCTGTCCTTGGACACGCTGCAGCCGCTCGACACCGACGCCGCCGCGACGTGGAGTCGGCGAGAGAACAACGCGGCGGAGCTGGAGCTCCAGCGCCGCTTGCTGGCGGAGGCCGAGCAGCGCAAGGCGGCGCGCGACCGCGAGGGCGCCGCCAACGCGGCCCGCCTCCGCGTCCCTCCCCCGCTGCCGCCCAAGGAGAACACCTACACCATCCTCGACCTGGACTCCGACGACGAGGGCGTGATCCAGCAAGCCCTCGCGGGGAGCAGGTGGGAAGGCGGCGGCGACGAGGGACAGGGGACGAGCAAGCGCCCCGGCGACGGCCCCGACGACGACGACGACGGCGACGACGACGGCGACTACAGCCAGGCTATCGACGCCAGCCTCGGCCTTAATTAGATTTAAATTTTCAGTTTTAGTTTAAATTTCAGTTCTAGTTTAAATTCACGCCGAATATATACGCACTTCGCCTATTTTCAATAAAAATAGCCTATTTTCGAATTGCGTTTCTTTGGGCCGAATCATGGGCTCGGGGAGCGACTGGGAAGATTGCCCCCCTAGGTTCCAGAATAGCGCCGTTTAGCGCCGCGGCGGCCCTAAAACGGCGGTGTTTTGGGTCCTTGGGGGGCGCAACGACTGGAGATGCCCTTACACATATGATCGCGTTTTTAAAACCAGACCGCTGAAGTTAAGCCTATATATGCAGGGGACCGTGACAACCATTTCAACAACATAATTAAAAGTGCATTGACACGTACTCTAGATCTGGCTACAGTCATAAACAGGGCTAGCTAGCTAGACCGAGCATGTGCAACCCCCGAGCCTTCCGGGAGTACTTATTTATATATGTGCATGTGCATAGGAGATTCCTCAAAGACACCGGTTGATACAATTCACGGGATAAATATTCTTGTAGCAGCAGAGGCCGGAGAGGATTGATATACACACGCCGGACGTGGTTAAGCAGAACATAGGATTAGGAAGTATCGAGACAGAGGGTGTCACCTGGTATCTCATTCTTGCAACTGCGTATCACAACAACACAACGTGTACAACCATTTCATGTAATCCACTCTTCCCTCCGTCTTTGTCTTGGACGGCGGCGTGCCTGCACATGCCGTCTTGTTGCGTGATAACCATTCACCAAACGAAACCATGCGTAGCCACTTACTGGAACGTCATATTCCCGCACTTGGCTCCGTACCAGCATTGCTGGAGCAGCCCGAAGACACATCCCTCGAATATCAGCTGGCAGAGATCATCTATACATGCTTTCAACTATTTTATGTGTTTGTAGTCATCCGTTCTCAAATTGAGCTAGATGTAACTTGCCCGCAAGGGGGGCACTGGAGAGTGAGAGACTAGAAGGCGGCCCGCTGAGCTAAAACTATTCCCGAATACTTTTTCATGAAATAATTCGGCTATAATGAGATTGTTATTTTATTGTGTTCCGAATCCCATACAAGTGTTGTACTACAATTGGAGTCCTAACATACTAAGGCAAGATAACTGTGCTAAACATAGCCTGTATACAACTCTATTTCGTGTCCGCCAAAAAAGAGAGTTGTTTGCCCTAATATATAGTACAAGGTAGTCATAGAATAGATTGAGAGAGAAAGATGTGAGATCAAGAGAGATCCACCAGATTAGCACGTAGAGGGTTTGTCCTCTCGTGTATTGTAATACTCCTCCTAATTATAGTGATACGCCTTTATGCGTGCCGTGGTTTTCTCCCGTAAGGGTTTTACGTAAAAATCTGTGTTCTTGTTCTTAATTGATCTACTTTTCGTTGCGCCTATCTGTAACAAGTGGTATGAGAGTTTCAGGCTTGAAGATCGATTCGCTGCCCGAGAGACTTTTCGATGCGCTCCTGGGCAGCATCGCGCAACGAGTTGATTGGATCAAACCGCCGCAATATTGTGGCATCTTGCAGCTGGCATCTGAAGAATCGTCTAGGTCAGATCCGAGATCATCAGAGTTTTCCATCAGCATCGTGCGCCGTTTTTCGTGATCCGTCGGTCTGCCAGTGGATTCGTGGACGTTAGCCGACTCGGCGAGATAACCAGCACCGACCTGCTGTTTTTCCGTTCGTGTGCCTCTTTTCGGGTGATTTTTTTTTTTAAGATAGGGTGATCTCCAATTCGCGCTACTGATCACGAATTAAGCATGTCAAAGTCCCGAGAAGAAAAGTCGTGCTGCGGTCCGCGTGCCGTACCAGTCCGCCGAGATGGCCAGTTCCGTTGCTCTGTTTGCCGACCAGAGTACCGGATCAATCAGCTTAAGCATACACGTACGGATCAACTTCCAAGGAGAAAACCTGCTTCTGCGCTGTTTGCTAGCCCACGTGAAAGGCAAATAAATTTTTGGATCCTCATTTGCCACACATATACGGATCAAGTTTCCAGGAGACAAGTTCTGTTGGGCTGCTGCTATCACATGACTACATCAATTCATTGATCTTTGGCATGCTACGGGCACACAACAAGAGAATCTAATTGCTATATCCACCAAACTCCTACCGGGTGCTACCTATTCTGTTTATTGCTCTGTGTATTAATTCTATCAGGATTTTTGTGTGTCGGCTTGTACTACTTGTGTTACAGATTAATCTACTCATGACTTCCATGAAGTACCAGCTTTATTGTTAGATGGTAGCACAAGATTTTTGTATGGCCAGTCAATGCAAGCGATTTTTGGCGCAAGCCAATTATGAATGCACTGGATATTTTTGTTTAAGGTGGAGTTTTTGGGATTATGATCTGTTAGATATAATGGATGCAATATTGCTGCTGTTTGTTGAAGAACACAATTATGGAGGAGTTGATTATTAAGCCTGTTGGTAGTCAGCATATACTCTATACTCTCGAGAGATATTTGCTGTTATGCATGTGAAGGTTTTGTTCATGTTCGTGATGAGGATCAGTTGTTATGCAGGAGATATGTGTCTAGATACTACAACATTAGTACTGTTCGGGTTCAAGTACAATTTAGTTGTCTTTGCTCTTTCAAGAGAGATCTATTGTAAGCTCCAATGCATGTTTGAAAGGTTTCTTCATCCGACAATTGTTTTTACATGGACAATTATTAGACCATGTCATGGATTTTTCAGACGGCAGTTTTTGGTGTACGTGATACGCTCCGTAAAAGATGCTCTTGCATGAGTATTGTTTGCCGAGCTTTGTGCTTTCTATTAAGTAGCACGTTCAGATTCCATGAGATGAGTTCTTCACAATGCGATGTGCATCAAGATGTTGCACTATGAGCCATGCGCTTGTTCAGGCACCACATGACATATGGTGACTTATGTCACTTGATGATATTTGAGCAGTTTCGGTTTTTTGAGGTTAGTGGCATAGAATCAGACTTTTATTGGGAGTTTCCCAAATTTTGTATGTCTGCTTCGTTGACAGCTCTGTGTTTTCTCGACGACCTACCGATTGATTTGCTCAGTATGACTTCGTGAGAAGTTTATTAGTCCTATGAAAGTTTCAAGGCACAAGGTTTCACTACACCACGGACCAGTTTTAGGGGCAAAGAACTGCCGGCAAAAATCCATTTAACAAGGCCATTTAACAGCCGGTAAAACTAAACTGCCGAGAAAAATTGGAAAGGACACATTATCTGTCGGTAAAAATAAAGATCTATCGGCTATGAACTGCCGGTAATAATAAAAAATATACCGGGCAGCTGAACTGCCGGCACAGGTCAATCTCGGCAGATAAAATTGCCGCCACATGCTGTTGGCGCCAGCGAAATATTTTCGCGGGGTGCGTACAAACTTTGCGCGCGTGGAGCGAAAATGATTCCAGAAGCAGCACGCGTGGGTCAAAGGCTGAAAGCTCAGCGCGTGCGTGGCACACCAAGCCGCCGCCCTCTCTCTCCCCATCTCGGTTCCCCTTTCTCTCCCCACAACACCACGCCTCCACTCCCAATCTTCTCTCCTCCGCGAGAACTGCTGCCTGTCATGTGCCATCTCACCCCTCGCGTGCCCCACCATGAGCCTAACGAGGAGCCGCCCGCGTGCGCGGATGGGTGCTGGAGCCGACGGCTGACTCGACCAGCGGCATCGGAGCGATGGACGGAGGCGACGACGCCGGAGGAAGCTGCAACCGCCATCCACGACGGCGACCCCTGGCGCAGCACGGGATCCTCAGATCCGTAAGCGGCAAGTCTCAGCCCCGATCTACTCTCATGCCTTTCGTCTTGTCGGATTTCCGCTGATTTACTCGCGGGATTCATGGCTGGCTGCAGGAAGTCCATGCCCCGACCTGAGCCACACAGATCCTCTTCATCACCGGCCTCTCCAAGCTCCGGTTGTTGACGACATCCCACGCGGAGCAGAAAAACGTCTTCAGCACAGGGACGAGGAGATGCCCAGATGCGCCGCCGTCCTTATTCTCCGACCATCTGCTGCTGATGTACACCCTGCCCAAAACAAGGAGGATCGACCACATCAACGCCAATTCAGGTCTGCTCATGTCCCACTGCTCATCTCGGGTGCGTGAGTGCAAAATGGTTTCCCCCGTTTCTTTGAGCGTAGGCAAATGCATGCACAAGTCCAAATAGCGTGCTGCAATACAGATTCATCAACACTTGTACTCTGTGTGCGCGCACGCTCGTGTAATGCTATGGAATAACTAGAGGTTACTTTAGTTCGTTATATTAAGTGATACAAACCTGACTGTTTGAGCACACTCTCGGCAGTAATGTGTAGCAATGACATCAACATCGCATCTTTCAATCAGTCGAGAGACACGGAAAAAATAGTTGTTTACTTGTTTGAGTTGGAAAAAGAATACAACATACTACCGGTAATCATCCTGTTAGTCATTTGGAAGTGTTGTGCTCCAATGTATTATTTTGAGTTTGAAGAGCAATTCATATTTGTGTAGAGCCTCTAAAAATATATGAATACGAGTTTCAAACAAACCGGTCCCTCAAGTTGTTGCAGGTTACCAGAAACTATGTACATAGGTCTTCTGCAATTCTAATGTGTTCGTGTACTTATGATTAAGGTTTCTTGGGAAGTTGAGTCAGGATGTGTATTGCCCGTGTCTACAATACTTTTCTGTTTTAAGTCACTTGCTAATAATCTAACACCAACAATGTAAATATATAAAACCTATTGTTAGTAGTGTTTATGTGCCTATAAATTAATCATTTGCTGTACAAGGACACTAATGATGGACCTAGCAGGTTCGGTTCTCTCCAGTCTCCTAGACATGTGTTAAAAGAAGATCAAATAGATATTACTCTCCCATGTCACCTACTGTGTGGTATTGCTGAGCATACATGTTTTTCTAGTGTTAAAACCTATACGTGCCTTATAGATAGATATATCAGTAAGTGTATGTACCTCACCTGCTTGTATGTGTTTGTTTTGCAAGTGTATCTTCTGATGTTCCTCCGTAGTATCCAGCGAGGCTGTTTAATCTGTTTCTTCTTTGTGCCATGCTAGGAATCTAGCGAGGTTGCCAAGAGTTGAGCCTGTGCCTTCTCCCCTTGAGTACGTCGTCAAGGTCCATTAGCTCCATCCACAAGTACTCAAGGAAGATAACACCTCACACTTAAGGTCAGCCACTTTGTCAAAAAAAACTTGTTTTGATCAATATGTGATTGCGAATGTACCTGAGCTTAGCTGCTACATACCAGCCTGCCCCACTCCAAGTGATGCGCCTATACTTAAGGTCATTGATCTGTCATGCACCGATCCAAACTAGTGCACATGCTACTTGTTCGTATTGAACGATTTCCTTGGTAATGGTATATAAAATGTAGGGGCAATCCAAACTGGTTACAGACCAATGCTTAGCACGTGTTATTTAAGTATTTCTCACTTCACTTTATATGTATGAGTTGCACAGTCATTCTCAACATACACCGATCCAGCATAGTTTGTTATGATCGACTTTAATGCATTCAAATATGCTACTGTTCAGCTGTTTTGGCATCAGGATATCTGTTTGTGAACTATTGGTAGTGTTCATGTTTTCTACCTGAACCATGCTATTGCTGTTGTGCAGCGTAGGTCTTGGAGTTGTTGTTGTGCAGGGTAGGGCTTGGACTCGAGGATAACTTCGCTATGCGCCTCCAGCTGCTTGGGCCTGTAGTTACCGTGGCCTATGTACTGCTAGAGGAATTCGAGGGGATGCTGGATTGTGGACCCCAGCCACCAGGAAAGCAGAGGTCCTTTAACCTCTAGAATGAATACTTGGTAGATGTGAATCATGTATATGCCAGTAATCGATTGTCAATGAAGTGCATTTGTTTTCAATTTATCTTAATATTTGTATCGGGGATATGAACCATGTGTCTTGACAAGAATCACTTGTGGAAGAATTCAATGAATCATGTGAGCGTTAACTTGTGGAAGAGATGCATTATATTGTGCTACAATCTGTCATATATTTCATTGAACTGTACATGTGCATGCACGGAATAAAATGCTAGAAATTCGTGAGGGCAATTTCAGGGCAAGTTAACTGACGGCAATACTAAAGGGATCTGCCGGGCAAAACTAGCTATATTTTAGGGCAATCCAACAGCCGGGAAAACAACAAACAGCCGGCATAACTCTTTGCCGGCAGTCCAATCTATCTGCCGGGAAATAAACATAACTGCCGGCAAAAGTGGAGCTGGGAGGGCAGAAAAACTGCCGGGAAAGAAAAACAGCCGGCAAAGATATTTGCCGGCAGGGTTATAGCGGGCAGATAAAACTGCCGGGAAAAGTTTTTTCCCGACAGTTTCATTGCCCTGTAAAGTGATCTTTCCGGGCAGAAAATGTGCCCCCACATTTGGTCCATGGTGTAGTGTTTACTTGTGATGACTTTAATTGAGGAGTTGATGCTATCTATGATTATTGTACGGGTTTTCGTCTCAAGGTGGAGTGTTATATTGCAGAGAAGAACCTTCATTTCTGATTTCAACAGCAGTACATGATATTACCATAAGGATCCATCTTAAATATTTTACTCTTTGCATTTCTATTGATCCAGTATGGTGTGATTTTGCCATCGCAACAAGCACACCTAAAGGTTTTGGTATAAAGCATCAGAAACTGATTTGTTATGCCACATAATTGAAATTGAAAGTTCTTATTATTTAGAAATATTGATATTTCCCTTAGAAGATTTATATAATTTATTTTTAAGGTAAATATACTTGAGTAAACATTATTATTAGCCATTCAAAATGGTGTGCTTTGTCCACCCGAGCAATCACATTCAAAGGATCTAGTTTAAAACACTATAATGAGAATTGATATGTCTCTACATGCATTAGCGGAACTATGTGTATGTCGGGGGATGGGGGGACCGCCCCAAGACTTTGGAGAAGCACTAAAGATTTTTTTAGGCTGGTTGGATTAAAGGAAAAACATTACCCCCCCCCGCCCATTCATGATTTCTTATTTTCCCCAACCCCCCACCCCCAACCAATCTTGGCAAGCTCCGCCACTATCAACATGGTCAACAAGACGATCCATGATTCCTAAGCCAACCTATTGTCATTTTGAGCCAGCAAGAGCATCAACACGAGCATTCTGGTGTAATTTTTCGTTACTTCAGTTTCAAAAGTGCATAATGATATTTGCTTACCAGGTGTATGAAAAGGAGTTGCTGACATGTAAATAATATCTCCACATATACAAGTTTGTCTAATGTTACTTCCAATTTGTACAACTGGTTTATCTTTTGGGGAAATTTATTTTGTTTATATTGAAAATATGTGTTTCACCTTCATAAGGTTTTCTGCAAGAATTTTCTTTCTTTATTTTTATGTCCCTGGTGACTATTCTTTATTGAATAGACCTAGCAAAGCACCATGTGATATCTCACTTCTTCTATACATGTATTATAGTTGTATATGGTACCAAATCTTACTTTTCAATTGACTTTGGCAATATTACATAACTTCTAATCATCTTACTTACTGAAAGGCAATTATATATGGATGGAGTGTGTGTATAACAATTCTATTTGTTTTATTGAACGAGAGTTAGTCAATTTGCATGTTAATATAATCAACATGGATGAAAGTAGATCATACACATGGTCTACATTGGTGGACAGATTATATAGCTTGTCAACAAAATGAGAGCACTTGTTATGTATTACCCAATAAGACTTTGCATGTGATCGTTATTACTAATTTCTTTGATTTCTTTGAATCTCTAGGCTTCGCTAACACTCTTGAATATAAAGAAAAGAATACATGTACATACAAGTGTACGAAAAACCGTGACATCAAAATATTCATTTGTTGAGTATAATTTTGATCTAATCTTAGACATGGTATGGAATCGAACGGAATATTCTAATACCTTTTAAGCAATAGCTATGCAACTAAAGAAGGCATGGCTTGGTCGGGCTACCTAGGATGAAATTTGTGTATTCTCTTTTCTCATTTCCGTGCAATCACTAGTGGAAACAGGGGCATTAGTCCCGGTTGGTAAGGCCCATTTGTCCCGGTTGTGCAACCGGGATGGGCCAGCCGGGACAAATGGCCCTCCCCCATCGGTCCCGGTTGTGCCAGGACCCGGGATGGTAGGGATGGCCCACGTGGCGAACCTGGCCAGGAAGTTCGTTCCGGTTCGTGTTAGGAACCGGGATGGATACCTTTTCTGAAAAAGCTATATTGCGACCACTTTTTCTGTCGCGGAAGGGTTTTTTTTCGTTTTTTTTTTCAATTTTTTCGCTCCTGTCTCGGAATCCCCAACCGGCCTCCCCTTCCCCAACCGCGTCCCTTGGCCCACGTATTTAATTAAGCCGAGTGGCCATATTTTGGTCAAAGGGCCGACTGGCCCGCGTCTTTTATTAAGCCCACTGGCTACATTCGGTCAAAGGGGCCACTAGCCACGCGGGGGTCAAAGGGCCCACTGGCCGGCGACCTAGTGGCTGGCTCGCCCGGTCCCTTAAAGTAAGACCACAGCCACGCGCGGTCACTGGGCCCACTGGCCGCCTCGTCTTCCCGCGCCTCCACTTCCCCGCGCGCGCGTGGCCACAAACGACACGCCTCGGCTTCCCCGCGCATTCATGGCCGCCTGCAACCGTCGCCACGTTCCGGCCGCCGGTTGGCATGCCAGCCCTCCCGGATTCTTTTTAAAGGGCCCCCGCCGCACGTACACCCCATTCACCCTGGCCGTGCCCCAGCCCACCCAACCCTAGCTGCCATGTCGCCCCGCCGCTGGTTCAAGCGCGCGTAGAACGAGCACGAGGCCGGGTCCTCGAGCGGCGCCAGCCAGAGAGGCGCCGGCGTCCCCCGCGCGCCGGCGGAGGCCTTCGGCTTCGGTCCGGGAGATGTACGCATTGAAGGGCAGCCGCGCATCCCCGCTCCACCTCCGGCAGCGCGCCCACCGCCCCGCGCCGCACCGGGCAAGCTCTTCCGCCGCTACGTGCGGAAGGAGGAGGCCGAGTGGCACTGGGACCACGCCATGCCGGTGTTCTGGCCGGACGTCCACCTTCCGGACGGCTGGCACCTGAACCCGCAGCGCATCCCCGTGCCGCCGCCCCCGACCAACGAGGCCGCGCGCGAGGAGATTGAACGCCGGCGCCGTCTCCTGCCGGCCCACCTCCTCAGGAACCGCGCCGTCTCCTGCCGTCTACTGGGCCATCTGGTTCCAGCAGGAGCACGACCAGCGCCGTCGCTCCTACATCCCCATGGCCCAGGAGGAGGTGAGCGTCGAGGACTACCCCGCGCCACCGCCCGGTAGGGAGCCGGAGTTGTGGCTCCTGGAGGACATCGTCGAGGACGAGGCGGACACCGAGCTCCAGGCCGGTTTGGAGGAAGCCTACGAGGCCTCCCGCCGCTCCCTCGTCGAGGACAAGGTCAAGCGGTGGGAGCAGGTCCTGGCCGCCGCCGTCGACGACGGCGACGCCATGCCGCCCCCTCCAGCGCCTGCGCCTTGGTGGCAGGCCATGAACGCGGAGTTGGAGACGTCGGAGGACCAGCCGCCGCCACAGCCGCTGCCCCCCGGCCTGGAGTACGGGATGAGCTGGGCCTGGACCGGCGGCGAATGGGCTCAGGAGGAGCTGCCGCCGCCGCCGCACGCGCCCCCGATGCCTCCACAGCCACCGGCGGGCCCGCCCCAGCTGCCTGCCCACCTGTGGCAGGCACCCGCCTACCACTGCATCTCCTCCGACGAGGAGTAGGCCGGCGTCGGTGCGCCCCCCCAAATAGATATAAGCGCCTAGGCTACCCACCCTCCCAAGAAACGGCCGGCTCCTGTGGCCGCGCCGCCGCCCCCGATATAAGCACGGACGACCTCCTGTGGCCGCGCCGCTGCCCCCGATATAAGCACGGCCGGCCTTCTGTGGCCGCGCCGCCGCCCCCTATGTAAGCACGGCCCCTATGTAAGCACGGCCGGGAGAGAGGGCCGAGATATTTATACAAATGGGCCTCTAGTCCCGGCCTGTGCCACCAACCGGGACTAGAGGCACCCCCTTTGGTCCCGGTTGGTACCACGGGCCGGGACGAAAACTTATTTCGAAATTTGGTGGCACCCTGCGTGCCAAAAAAAATTAGCGCCAAAATTTGAAAATTGTTTAAATTTGCACATTAATAACTTCTATATACTTTCGAATTTGACAAAAATTTCAACATGAAAAGTGCTAGAATTTGCATAACTAATTCAAATCCATTTTTCGTTTAACTAAATAATTATTCTAACTATTGAAACTATTAATTATTTTACCATTTGCATATAATTTGAATATAAATATCTTACAATTTTTGTTTTCTCTTGTGATCTTCCGAGTGAGTCCAGAGCATACAAGTCATTCTGCGTCTCCAAATGATGATGACCCGATCCAAGGCATTTCTCCTCATAATCAGTACGATCGCCGCGACGGATGCATGGATAGATGAACCCACTAAGCCGGGTTATATTGGCTCTAGGAGCTGATCATATTGGCTCTCCATGAATGCATGAGCTTCAACATTTTCTCCAGCTTTTGCTGCAACTTTATATAAAGTTCGATAAATGGAGTTGTACCTTTTTAACACGGAGAATTTGGGATCTCCGTCTATAACAGAAAAATCATAGTTCTCCTTCGAAGGTTCAATCTGAGCATCATTTCGCCATCTTTTCAAAACATAGCGTGGTGGAATTTCTTTAATATTTCTGATCTCAAGAACCTTCAGTACCTGGCAACACGGCAGACCTACATTTTCAAACTTTTTGCAGCTACAAATGTATTCTGATGAGTCGAATCTAACAAAATGACCCCGCCGCCTGTTTTTGACAGTTATCTCATACTCAGATATGGGTCCAATTTTGCCACAGTTATAGACCACGCAATCCAAGATCAGTTCAAATTCTAATCTGAAAATCTCAAACAGTGCAGGAGTGTATGCATTAGCACCTTGCCAAAGTAACCGCAGAGGTGCAACCCTTTGCGTCATTTGAACTCCAAGGTAGTCCGCTTGTTGTTCAGCTAGACGTTTCTCCTCCAAAATTTTATCATATCTGTTAAAGAAGTACCGAAGATCTATTTCTGTTTTAAGGATATCTGTCAGGATGGTATCCGTACTATCACTTCGAAGTGTTCCTGCAATATCTGCCTACAGTTATCTCATACTCGGATATGGGTCATAGTTGTCAGCTTTTTACCGGTCAATACAAATTACTGGTCAAACAGAACTATATGATCATGTATTCCACGCTTATTATTACACATCACCCACAGACGGAGGAGAGAGAATCAGCAAAGTGGGTGGTGGGGTCAGCTTTCACTGTAACATCACCAACATCCCTATCTAGTCTTCTGAATTCTCCCTTGCTTATGATCGCTTCGGCCGTAACCATGGAGTATCTTCATTATTTAACGGGATGGTGGGGTCAGCTTTCACTGTGAAGGGTGGAATTTCAACAAACTTATTATAATCTTCTGACATGTCTGTCATGTCCTCGATTCCCACGATGTTTCTTTTCCCTGAGAGAACTATGTGACGCTTCGGCTCATTGTATGATGAATTTGTTTGCTTATTTTTTCTTTTTTCGGTCTGGAGGACATGTCCTTCACATAGAAGACCTGAGCCACATCATTGGCTAGGAACAATGGTTCGTCATTGTAACCAATATTGTTGAAATCAACTGTTGTCATTCCATAAAGCGGGTCTACCTTTACCCCTTCTCCATTCAGGTTGACCCATTTGCACTTGAACAAAGGGACCTTAAAAGAAGGTACATAGTCAAGTTCCCATATCTCCTCTATGTAACCATAGTATGTGTCATTTTTTCCATTCTCGTTTGTTGTATCAAAGCGGACACCACTGTTTTGGTTGGTGCTCTTCTTATCTTGGGAGCTCGTGTAAAATGTATTCCCATTTATCTCGTACCCTTGAAAACTCCCAGTAGTCGGAGATGGCGACCCTGCCAACATGTACAGCTGATCTTCAACAGTGGTGTCATTTATAAGATGTGTTTGCAACCAACTTCCGAAAGTCTCCATGTGTTTGTGTTTAATCCATGAGTCATCCTTCCCCGGGTTTGCAGAGCGTACAATATTCTTGTGTTCCTCGAGATATGTAGCCATGAACATAGAATTTTGTAGAACTGTGTAGTGTGCTTTGGTGAAAGAATGCCCGTCCCTGGGTATCATTGTTTTCTTTCCCAGCGTTCCTTTTCCCCTCAGTCTCCCCTCATGCCGCGATTCAGGAACATCAATCGTCTTAAGGTCAGGAATAAAGTCAACACAGAACCCAATGACCTCGTCTGTTCCATAGCCCTTCGAGATGCTTCCTTCTGGCCTAGCACGGTTATGGACATATATATTTCTTCAAGACTCCCATGAACCTCTCAAAGGGTAACATATTGTGTAGAAATACCGGACCGAGAATATGAATCTCTTCACATAGGTGAACCAGGATATGAGTCATAATGTTGAAGAAGGATGGTGGGAACACCAACTCAAAACTAACAAGACACTGGACCACATCCCTCTGTAATCTTGTCAGAATTTCTGGATCGATTACCTTCTGAGATATTGCGTTCATGAATGCACATAGCTTCACAATGGGTACTCGAACATTTTCCGGTAGAAGCCCCCTCAATGCAATCGGAAGCAACTGCGTCATAATCACGTGGCAGTCATGAGACTTCAGGTTTTGGAATTTTTTCTCTGCCATGTTTATTACCCCCTTTATATTCGACGAGAAGCCAGACGAAACCTTGATACTGTAAAGGACTTCAAAGAATATTTCCTTCTCTGCTTTAGTAAGAGCGTAGCTGCTTAAGTAATGGCGCCCTATATCTGTGTGCTTGTTGCTTGGGTCTTTCATACGTTGCTGGTCCTCCTGTGCTTCTGGCGTATCTTTTGACTTCCCATACACGCCCAGGAAGCATAGCAGATTGACATATAGATTCTTTGTCACGTGCATCACGTCGAACGAAGACCGTACCTCTAAAACTTTCCAATAGGGTAGCTCCCAAAATATAGATTTCTTCTTCCACATGGGTGCGCGCTTATCAGGGCCGCAGGGAACTGGTTGGCTGCCAGCAGCCTTACCAAAGATTACTTCTAGGTCCTTGACCATATCGAATATATCATTACCACTATGGAGCTCAGGTTTCTTCCGGTTATCTTCCTCACCTCTGAAATGCTTCCCTCCTTTCTTTCTTACGGGATGCTTGATCGAAAGAAATCTACGATGCCCCAGGTATACAACCTTTTTACATTTATCCAAAAAAACACTGTCAGTCTTATCTAAACAGTGTGTGCATGCATTGTATCCCTTGTTTGTATGTCCGAAAATGTTACTAAGAGCAGGCCAATCATTGATGGTTACGAAAAGCAACGCCCGTAGGTCAAATGGCTTTTGTTCGTTCTCATCCCACACATGTACACCTGGTTTGCCCCACAATTGTGAGAGTTCTTCCACTAATTGCCTTAGATACACATCAATGTCGTTTCCAGGTTGCCTCGGGCCTTGGATGAGAACTGGCATCATAATGAACTTGCGCTTCATGCACAACCAAGGAGGAAGGTTGTACATACATAGAGTTATAGGCCAAGTGCTATGACTAGAGCTCTGCTCCCCAAAAGGATTAAAGCCATCTGTACTTAGACCAAACCATAAGTTTCTCGCCTCTCCTGCAAAGTCTGGGAAGTCTCTCTCGATCTTTCTCCACTGTGATCCATCGGCGGGGTGCCTCAACTTTCCATCTTTCTTACGGTCTTCTTTGTGCCATCGCAACAACCTAGCATGCTCTTTGTTTCTAAACAGATGTTTCAGCCGTGGTATTATAGGAGCATACCACATCACCTTAGCAGGAACCCTCTTACGGGGGGGGGGGGGGGGCTCGCCGTCAACATCACCAGGGTCATCTGCTCTGATCTTATACCGCAGTGCAGTGCATATCGGACATTCATCCAAATTCTCGTACTTCTCACCGCGGAAGAGGTTGCATGCATGTATCTTCTACACATCTAATCCTAGAGGGAAGAGAGCTTTCTTTGCTTCGTACGTAATCGCAGGCAATTCGTTATCCTTTGGAAGTTTTGGCTTCATTAGTTGAAGTAAACTCTCAAATTCCTTGTCAGTCACACCGTTCTGTGCCTTCCATTTCAGCAACTCCAGTGTGGTACCGAGCATTGTGCTACCATCTTCGCAATTTGGGTACAACAATTTTTTGTGATCCTGTAACATGTTGTCCAGCTTCAACTTCTCCAATTTATTTTCATAGTCTTCCCTTGCATCAGCAATAACTCGGCCAAGATCATCATCGGGCTCTTCTGATGCCTGTTCTTGATCACCTACTTCTTCTGCATTCTCTTCCATTGCAGTATCGTCGTATTCAGGGAACAAAGGATCTTCTTCTTCTTCTTCGTCGTCGTCTTCCATCACAACCCCTCTTTCTCCATGTTTGGTCCATCAATTATAGCTGGGCATGAAACCTCTCCAAAGTAGATGGCCGTGAAGGATTCTTTCGGAAGAGTGCTCTCTGACGTTCCGACAATCAACACATGGGCAACACATGAAGTCATTATCTTTGTTTGCCTGAGCTACATCAAGAAATGCACTCAGGCCTGCCATATACTCGGAAGTGCGTCGGTCACCATACATCCATCGTTGTCGTGCATCCATCTGCATCGTATAATTAAGTTTATTAAAATACATTACAATAACATATTAATACATAGATGACCACAGTACATCGACAAATACTATTTTTTTATGTATCAGTTACAGATGAAAAAGATAAGTTTGTTAACCTCGGTCGAAGATACCATTTTTAGTGAGCTTATGTGTGGCTCGGGAATTTCGTCGAACACATCGTGTGCATAGTAAAATAAAACACACTAACACCCACCTCTCTCACACCTCCAAGCAAAAAAAAAGGATGGAAGAGGGGGGCTGGGGCAGTATATATAGGGGAAGGGGGACATTGGTCCCGGTTCGTGGCCTGAACCGGGACAAATTCTCATGCGCGTGCCACGTGGCATGTGGCTAGGCATTGGTTTCGGTCCGTGGCACGAGCCGGGACCAATATCTCCCCCACGAACCGGGACCAATGCCCCCAGGCGATTCCTGTTGCCCCGGGCAGACAAACCGGGACCAATGCATAGCATTTGTCCCGGATTTGGTTGCAACCGGGACAGCTGCCCCCTGGCCCTCTGGACGAGAGGGGTTGTTTCCACTAGTGAATTGATTTAAATAGCGAGGTATGACAAATAGAGGCAACCACAAAATTAGCTAAATCAACGCTATATCGCGTCTAAATGGCGCTATATGCCGCCAAATTAGCTAAATTGTACGTAGAAATCATTTAGCGCGACCCTCCTAAAATGCTATAGCGCAGCTATAGTATATAGCCTAATATTTTAAACTATGTTTACGTGTTAAGACTGATTGTGAGTATTACCATTGGTGCTTAAGGATTTACTTTGAAACTATATATGTACTATTTTGCCGTTTGAATAAAAAGTATTCTGAACAATGGTGCAACTATAAAAATGGATCCTCTGGATGCTGATAATAATCTCAGGATCAATTTTGATCGAGCTGATGAAGTTTTATGAGCGATGTAGTTTTGACTGGTAGCGTCTCGTTACACATAAGGGTCAAAACCATACCATCATCTGAAAATAAGACCTCTTGGGACTTATCAGGCCCGAGTACCAGTATATAAGGAAGTGGTGACTGATAAAAAGGAAGTAAGATGTATTTTAATATCCTACGGTTTTTGCATATATTTTTTCGGTATTTATGCAGGTGCTTTTCTTTCTACATGAGGCACATGCTGTAATTTAGTGCCTATTTTATGAATGTTTTCCTGTAATTTTAATTGATTTAATACTACCGATCTTTAAGAAAGAAGTATTCATTGTATGTTCACTTGAGTATTGTTAAGAAAAAACATATGCTCGCACATATACTTCATGTTTGCAACCCTTTCAGTTATTCTTAGTTCTTAATATGATCGAATCACTATTTATTTCATTGATTCTTATTAATGATCAACATCATAAATTTTTCATCTGTGCTTTTTTCCAGGCATTTCATCTTCTCTGATTTACTCGGTTCATGGTGACTCTATCAAATTGTGGCATTGCGGGCTAAAATTCATCTTGAGAGGATTTAGTCTTCAGATTTTTGTAACCCCCACTTACCATAACATAGCAACTTACCTGGATGGAGCCATCATGCATCTGAAAGTATACACGTCAGGTTTTCTTGCTGGTTGTTATTACGGTCACAATCGATGAATCAAAGTAGTGCACGAACATTGCAGCCTGCTGCTAGAAATAATGAATAGGGTTTTGAGGACCTAAGAAAGCAATATAATCCACTCATTCGGGGAACAAAGGTGATACTATTCTGCACAACGTCCCTGTGATTCATCTTACTGTGCAGAAGATAGTTGTAAAAGAAGAGAGTAAAAACTAAAAAGGTAGGTTGTTTTTACCTATGTCTTTTCGTACGATAAGCTAGGAGATTCAGAGAAATTCAAGAATAGACCATAACTTATGAATCATTCATAGTAAGTGCATGACATGGAAGCTTTTATCTCATGCAATTATTACCAAATAAGTAGCTTATCTATAATTCTTATAAAGAAAAACCTCACTAACAGACATTAATGATTTTTCTATTTTAACATGCAACCTATCCACATCATCCATTCTTCTAGCCAATCAATTATCCATGTCATCTCTACTAATATTTATTAATCACTACATGGAAACTACATATCACAATTTCTTAGACCACCAAATTATTCTGATTAATAACTTAAAATATATATACTATGATTAATTAAATTTTGAATATTCACTCAGAAAATATAAATATCACATCTCTTATTTTTTATTAGAATATACAGTAGTTTCTAAAGCGATCCCCGCAGCAACGCGTAGAGTATCCTTCTAGTATGGCTATAAGTAAATGGCCACAAATTTACTTCTTACACATGCTTATCTTCTTATCTAGCTTAAGAAAAACCCCAGACTTTTGGGTTTGTATAGTTTGTAGCTTTTTCAGATTAATCATGATGTTCTTGTATGTGTTTGTGCTCTTTGAATGTTCATGACAAGATCCTCTAATTACATTCATGTTTTGATAGTTTTTATGCCGTTTTAAGAACCATCAGAAGGTAGCCCTCGTACAATATTTCATATTATAGGAAACTACATTGACGTCCAAGGTACAAAGATGTTTGATGCATATCATTAGCTCCAACTCCACAAGTGAAGTTTGTTCAGGTTAACTTGTAGAGTTCCATGCAATCCCGAATCTAAAGGAAGCCCAACACTCTAGCCTACCGACAAGCTGAGATGTTGCTTATTGAACAAACTCGTGTGATCAAATACTCTTGTTGGCATGGTGTTGTAATCTGATTCATCTGAATACACAAAAACAGTAACTGGGAAAAATTTCAGAATTGATGGTGCACTATCTATTTTTAGTACTACTATTTTTGGTGAACTACTAAAAAGCTCTATATCCACCGACAACCTACTAAAATGGCACAAAACACTCCTTATGATCTAGCTTATTGTATTATTTAGGACTGTACAATTTATCAATCCCACTCTAATAGTGCTTTGCAGAAGTGATCTTTGTGCATTATTGGTGACTTTTTTTTTGAATCTTCCATTTACTTGAGATAAGTTTTGGCGATTGTCACCAACAGATATTTAGCCATCCCTTTTAAATGATGACGTTGCACAACTTATATATTGGTCTCCCTAACTTAAGCTGATATTTCGTGCAAAAGGCAACACCTCATTGCACAACATTATGTCTATATATTTTATGTTTTCCATGTGTGCAGATACCACAAGAAGTTTACATGTTGATGAAGTATGCTTGATCAAACAACCTCCAGGTGCATTTCAGCCCACAAAAAAGAAAGTGAAACTTCTCCCATTTTTATGATAGCTGCACACAAGGTTGTAAAATTGGGAAATTGCTACTTATTCGTTCACTCGATGTTGTGTTGAGTTACAATATTATCACAGTCTTGGGGACAATAATTTGTGATCACTGTGACTAGCCTGTAGATATGGTTCATTTGCTAGATGTCTCTTGGATGAGATAAATAGGGAACATACGATATATATTAGATGTATCTTTGACGAGGGAAGGTGAAACATACAATTTATTTGCATCTTGGATGCGATAGGGGATAGCACCATCTTCTTCAGTGGTTACCCAGAGAAGGTGGAGACAAGCGCTGATTCGTGTACTTCTCAGTCAGGCTGGGCATAAAACCCGATACCCGAAGTCCGAACCCGATCTACCCGAACCCGAGAAACCCGAGTACATGTTCGGGTGGTAACATACAAAACCCGAATTTTACTGGGAAAATTCGGGTGTCTACCTCCGGTACCCGATCAGTCCGAAATACCCGAAGTAAATAAAAAAAATGCCAGCCCAAATTAAAGTTACGCATAGGCTAAGCCCATCCCAAAAGCATATTTTGGCAGTACACTGTAAGCACGTCACGCCTCACCATCCACTCATTAGCCAAACTAGTCAAACGTAACTAACCTACATGTCCCGACCTGGCTGCCGGCCCCGACTGAGATATGAGAGCGTGCAGTGGAGCGCCCCGCTCCCTAGATGGCATGCAGTTGTCCAGCTCCTTGCCGGCCGCTTCTCTCGCATAGTGGACCCTACCGTAGCAGCTTTGCCGCGACGCCGACGGAAATCTGAAAAATAGTGCCACAATTTTGGTTCTCCATGTTGCATTTCGGGAAATTCGGGATAAAGCGAACCCGAACCCGATTTTCCAAGTACCCGAATTGTCGGGTAGCAAAAAATTTGGACAAATTTCGGGTGTCATATTTAGGAATCCGAATTTTTAATAACCCCAATTACCCGACCCGAATTTTGGGGTAAACCCGAACGCCCAGCCTGACTTCTCAGGGCGGCAGCCATTGAAAAAGATTGAGGTTGCTTGTTCCCTGATAGAAATTAAAATGTCTAGAGGCTACCCTCGAGAGGGTCAGCTTGACAAGACATCTTTGTTCAAATATATCTAAGAAAATAAGATGTCATATCAGGTTACCTAGAAACATTTTGTTCCCTTGACAATTGCTCATTTTTGTTGTCGTTGTTCTATACTATACAATTGTATTCCTGTTTTTTTCGTAAGAGAGTAAGATGTCAGATCAAATTACTACTAAACATTTTGCCCTGTTGAAAGTGTCGATTTGCTTACTCATTCATGTTGTGGTCGCATGTGGACCAACTGAATATAAATTGCGGCCATGTTTCCTTGTCTGTGAGCTAATTAGGTATACAACTTGAGCTTTCATCATAAACAACAAATATTAGAATGACAGGGTGTTAATTGTGAAGCATGGATTTGATTGTTACATTGAATTATTAAGAGATGCTGTTATTTTATTGGTTAGCTTGGTCTAATGCTTGCAGTCGTATACCATATTTGCGACCAACTTGTTTAAGTTGTAAAAGAAAATTTGGGTTTGATATGTGATCTAAATATGTTTAACAAGATCTCCATAAGGAGTCAGCTTACCTCGATTTAAGTTTATTTTTGGTATACAAATGTACATAGTAAATCTTCATAAGAACGAGTTTTCTTACATAGCATAATAAGGAGTCCTTATATAGCACAAGTCTCTTATAAGTCACATGGCTTTTCTAGAGCAAGCAGGGCAACTGACTGTAATGTGCAGGCCTGCTAGTTAAAAACATGCACTGAGTGACACATACTCTGGCTGCAGTCATGAAGGGCTAGGCAGGTCGGTCGCGTGCAGCCCTCGACCCTTCTGGGAGTAGTCTATATATACGTGCGCCTGTATGCATTCCTCAAAGACACCGGTTGATAACATTCAAAGAAATATATTCTTCGAGCAGCCCAAGGGGTTAAATAAAACGTAGGATTAGGAAGCATCGGGAGAGAGGGCGTGACCTGCCCTCACATTCTTCGAACTAGTTAGCGCACAAAGACGACGTGTACCATTCTCAGTTGTCCTCCTCGCTTATCTGAATCGTTCGTGTGGACGGCCGCGTGTCGGCACGTGCCGCGCTGTCGCCTGATCATTATTCACCCAACGGAACCATGCGTCGCCACACATTGTTTCATTCCACCTTCCTGCACTTGGCTCCCGTGCCAGCATCGCTGAAGAAACCTCAACACCGAGGCTCGCATCTCCGTGCACTAGACTACGCATCGTCCATGCGCGAGAAGCATCTCGCTCGGATCGTGCAAATGAGCTTACATGTCGATTCTTTTATTCATACAAAATACCATCTCCGTTATCAAATAATTGGGTGGGTGTTTAGCATTCGAATTTGTCCAGAAAGTCCAATGCACTTTAAAATAGAAAGAAAAAGCGTCTTTCTTATCCCCCGGGAATTAAGCCCAATAACAGTCAGAGGTAGTGATTTAAACAGAAGAGATGATGACTTGCACCTTTCCAATACCTGTTCTACTTAACTCTATTATTATTTTTATATATCCACTTATTTTAACAAAGGGATTATGTAAAAAATGATATGAAATGCGGCAGAAGGGTGGAGTAGAAGACAAGTTCTGACATGCCGCTAGCTCCATGCCAGGACACTGGACACATCCCGATGCACACAAGGTCGTCGCATCGCACACAGCTAGCACAAATTAGCCATAGAAAAAGGGAAATGCTTTCTATAGGCCGACCTAAGCTAGCGATCGCTAGGCCGTTTTCCTTCTTTCCGCATGCGATCAGCGAACAGAGCACCGTTGGCCTCTTGCGCATGTGTGGCTGGCCCAACAAGAACCAATTTCGTTGGTTTGGCCCAGTTTTATGTGTAAATAGCCCACCACAGTAAAGAGAAGCAGACACAATTACGCTAAGTGTTTTCACCAGGTTCTGTCAACGTTGCGTACGTATTAAAAAATTTGCTTTGCTCACATTTTGTTGAGAAAGCAAAAAAAGATGTTGCAATATTTTTTCTGAACGTTTTCTCTACAGAAATTCGTGCGCATTTAGAATTCATTTAGAATGATATGTTTATACGCTCATTCACATGTTGCAAACATGTGATTTTATTGTTGCTATCGATTTAATTTTTTGTTGAAATAAGTGATGATTTTTGTTGCAACTGAAACAGAGACAAATTGTTTTGTTGCTTACCAACATTTTAAGTGATACAAATATTTTTTTGTTGCGATATGTTGCGATTTTTGTTGAATTGATTGAATTTTTTTGTTGCAACGAAATAAACACATTGTTTATCTATTCTTTTGTAACATTACTTTTTTCGATTTGTTTTGGAACAATTTGTTGGAATACTTTTTTTTTGTACACGCGGTAATAATTTTTGTTCTGATACCTGTCAATTTTGTTGCAATGGCATTTTTGTTGTGATTATCGAGATAACCGAGGGCAACATGATATACCTCTTCGGTTAACTGGTCCATTATGGAGTGCGGGTTCAGTTTCTAAAAAATTCAGGGACCAAAATGAAAAATTATGATTTGTTATTTACAGCCATTTGATGGAGATCTAATGGTGGGGGAGGGGACCTACGATTAGGTCGCGTAGGGCAACCTACGCATAGCGTTCGCCATAGAAAAATTGATAAACTAGTGTTAGACCCAGTCGTGCACGTGGTGTCGCTCGCATTCCATACTCTGTTTCTACGGTCCAGCGAGAGAATGTGAGCGGGCGGCGTATAGTGATTGAGAGGTCGAAACTTATCGGAACTTTTCTTAACACTAGTTAGTATACAAGTGCAACACACGTCTATCTAAGCACGGACTATGAAACTATAAATCAACTAAAAAATTGAATTATTTGCGACAAAATAGTTTTCACCAAAATTCTTAGATTGCATGATTACAAAATCAACCAAGCGTAAACAATAGTCATTCTACCCAATATATACCACATAGAAATTATAGAAATGTTTTCTTAGAAAAATATCTAGTTAACCCAATTTTAGACAAATGATTGGAGAAATAACCACACAAGTCATGACGCCGTCGTGTACTCCGGTAAGGATCTCATTGCTCAAGCTCTAATGGCAGTGACGGTACGTAAGGCGCCACATGGGCTCGCTTTGGTACACGCCAAACACTGTGTCGTCCTCGAAGCCCGCGCATGTGTGTCTTGTGGTCTCCGTCACATAGGCTATGCTTAATTTTTGATGACGTCCACCATGCAATAGAGGTAGGATGGGTGCTGGCGAACGTGGCTTCTGTCGGTTGCGTTCTGATCGTACATAAACTGGTTTTGAAGCCAACGGCGTACGACACAGGGACAGCTTATAAGCCGATGGGTGCTGATGCTCGAGTGAGTTGTCAATTAATCTAGAACACTCGTCGTCTTTTCCGAGCACGCGCAAAGACTTTGCGTGTGATTTTTATTAAGATTTAGGAAAGATTTATTTTAGATATAAAGAAAAGGAACCAAAAGACTGCCTAGCAAGACAAGGTCCTAAAAAAACACCCGACTGCTAGATCCGTTTGGCCTCCACGCGCCTACAAGACAAGGAACCTCTTCTCAATTAATCTAGAGCATCCGTCACGTATAAGAGCATCTCCAGCCGTGCCCCAGGAGCCCCCCAGGGCGACCTTTTTAGCGCCAGTACACAGTTTTTTGCCCAGTCGCGCCCCCAGCATGTCGAATAGCGCCGGTTGGGGCCATTTTAGCGGCCGATGAACCCAGGCCGAACCGAGCGCGCTAGTGGTCTGCTGGAGGCACCGGCGGAAGCAAAATCTCGTTTGTGGGCCAGCATAGTCAGGCGAAGGGAGACTTTTCCATGCCCTCTTTCCCCTCCCTCGCCGCATATCGCCCAACCTTGTTCTCTCCCAAGCCGATGTCGGCGTTGCCCCTCTACCCCAAACCTCCACGCCGGCTAGAAGCCATTTCGCTGTCGCAACTCCCTGCCGTAGACACGCCAACCTCGCTCCCTCCTCTAGACGAGCTCGCCACTTCAAGGCGAGGCCACAGGCAGCGGACTCTCCACCACGCTCGTTAGGTGTTCGACGTTTTGCCTCTTCGGCAATGGACTCCAACGATGAGAAGATGTTCGCCACTCTGATGGACGAGGAAGCTGACGCAACTGTCGACGACGCCGAGCACCTCATGTGCATCGACGCTCTGGTCGCTCTGTTTGCGCAGAACGCGAAACCCTGACGTGATGGATCATAGTTCTGTCGCCGGAAGGGCAAAGAGAGCAAGCGAGTGGAGGGCTACTGCATACTCTACGCCGACTACTTCGCCGGTGCTCCATTGCACGACGAGGCAGTGTTTCGGCGCCAATTCCGCATAAGCCGGAAGCTCTTCCTCGACATTGTGCACGCCGTTCAGGAGTTGGACAGCTATTTCATTTGCAAGAAGGATTGCACCGGGACGGTTGGATTCACCTCGCTCCAGAAGTGCATTGTGGCTATGAGAATGCTTGCATACGACACTCCCGGCGATACCCAAGATGACTGCATGTGCATGGCTGGGTCCACCGCCTTTGAGTGTTTGAAGAGATTCTGCAAAGCAGTGGTGGCAGTGTTTGGCCCAAATTACTATAGATCATCCAGTGCTGATGATGCTACTCGGATCCTAGCACAGAATGAAGAAAGAGGATTTCTGGGTTTGCTTGGAAGCATCGACTGTATGCATTGGGCCTGGGAGAACTGCCTGTTTGCTTGGCAGGGGATGTACAAGGGCGCGAAAGGATCTTGTAGTGTGATACTTGAGGCAGTGGATAAAGAGGTCCTCTGGATTTGGCACGCCTTCTTTGGCATGCCTGGAACTCACAATGACATCAACGTCCTGCAGTGCTCCCCGGTCTTCGCAAATCTTGTTGAAGGCCATGCCCCTCCGGTGAACTATGAGATCAATGGCCACCAGTACAACAAGGGATACTATCTAGCGGATGGTATCTATCCAATATGGTCAACATTTATGAAGATTATCTCAAAACCAATACCAGGAGGCAAGCGTTCTTGGTTTGCTCAGCGCCAAGAGGCTTGTAGGAAGGATGTCAAGCGAGCATTTGGTGTGCTTCAATCTCGGTTTGCTTTTGTCCGGTACCCTGCTCTGACTTTGCTCGAAGGAGAATATGTGGGAGGTGATGAATTTATGTGTTATTTTGCACAACATGATCATCGAGACCGAGTGTGACGACCCAATGTTTGGGACTGAACAATATTCCAGACAGGGTCCTCTTAGAACTGTCCATCATCAGGTGTCGGCAGAATGGAATGCATATCTAGCTAGGTGACAGCAGATCCAAGACCACCAGGTGCACCAAAAGCTGCAGCGTGATCTCGTGGAGCGTCTCTGGAGACTCAAAGGCAACGCCTAGTTTCATGTGTTTTCATTTCTACTCAAAACTTGTTAAATTATGTTAAAATATCTTGTTTTTGGCGATTTGTGTGCCAAACTTTGTGATAAATATATATTCTGTACAAAATCATGCCGAATTTGGTTGAATTTAATCGTGCCGAATTTGGTTGGAGATGCTCTTAAGTCAGTAAGAATGTTTTTTATTTTAGTTTGTAAAATCTTCATATTCAATTAACTTGCCATTCATGTCTGCTTTGGGCTTCTCCATGGTTGATATGATCGGTGTTTTCAAACTTTCAACCTAATCATTTTTGTCTTGTGCATGTGAGTGTCCTTTGTGTCGCTTGACACTCTTTCTTCCCCGGGTTGCATTCTTTGGTGAAGCTTTAGTTTTTCTTTAATATGGTAAAATATAATTTAAAAATGTATATGTTAGTGATTAACGATAAATCTTCCCTCTCAATATTCTACTATATGGTAAAATATACAATTTGAATATACAAATATGTCAAACATGAAGTATTCAAGTGACCAAAAACTACTTGCCAATGCCTCTTAACTGACAAAACGTAGTGACACAATCAAAGGCGCCCCCTCGTAACACAAAGATCATATATACCACATATGTGTTAATGGCATAAAGAATAGATCGTCACTAGTTTGCCACTATTATCCTGTTGCTTCGTATACAACAACAGGTCCACAGAGTAAGAAATTTTAATGCTTCCAAGTTCTATGATTTTGGTTGCTTTATTGGCATAGCAAACATAATTTCAACTAAGTAAAAAAGTTGTGCACATTACTCATATGGTTTGTATGTACGAACAATTCAACAACTAGGGTATACTCTTGTTTTGCTCGGGTATGTGGGATGGCTACCATGTTCCCTCTTTCATCCTGACATGGTTAAATAGGGGCAGTACTGTCTGTCTGATACAATGTGGTGCAACAACCATGCTCTTCAATCCCGTCATAAGGAGCACATTGCACAAATATACCGTTTTGACTGGGTGGAGGGGAAGAGTATAAAATCAACAATAACATCATAAAATGCATGACAAATAATGAATATGAGAGTTGATCGGTCAATGTTCAAATAGGTATGGAGAAAACTCTCACTATTTACAGAATATATAGTCATCTAGAATATGTTGCCAAGATGATAAGCGCCAACTAATTAACTGAGACTACACCAGATCGCAAGTGCAGACATGGTGTTTTTCATATAACAGGCCAAAAGGCTAGACATTTAATTAATAATGCCTTCAAAAACGAGAGAGATACTGAGCTGAACCAGCTTACGTGAGTGAAGCAGTAGGTTAAAGAAAAGAAATTGGGCAGAAACAAATATAGACACCGAACAACATTGCGACAACAAACCTATATAAAATAGGTTATACTCCCTCCATTTGGAAATATAATATGTTCTATCTATTGTTCATGTTGACTAGATTAAAACTAATATGAGTGGACATATACTAAAAGTTGTCTAGATACATATAGATATACGTGAATGTGAAAAAATGATGAAATGTTTTATATTTAGGAACAAAAAGAGTAGAATTTACTTCGAGCATACTCCCGTCTCGAAAGAAATTACAAAATGATGCACGTCTGCACGGGCCTAATCGTCACCATGATCCATTAACACGAATAATCCAAACCGACGTTTGGTTACGACACGTACCTACGGCCTACCTATCACATGAGATCCACCATGGCCTTCCAGTGAATTGAAAGTTCAAGTGTGACACCAATTGGCCGAAATGGATTACTCGTGCATGAACGTCATCGAGCCGCTTATGTTAGTGTAGTTAGTGTACGCGCGTGTATTGACCGTGGCTGAACGGCCCTAGCTAATTTAGTTATGGTTCTCAGGCAATACATATGACATGTACTTGCCCAAGAGAGGCCACGCAGTGCATCGCTAAGTATAGATTATCCGACACTGGTAGAAAATAGGCCTTCGATATGCCCCCATTAGTCCCCAAAATAATGGACCCGCGACCATAGGGGTGTTTAGTCACGGTTCGGGACGAGACCCGCGACCAATAGTCTGGGCCCAGCGCGCTCGGTCCACAGCTGGCGGAGGGGAGGGGCTTTAGTCCCGGTTGGCCAGACCAACCGGGACTAATAGGTCCTCGGGCTGGCCCCAAGGCCTTTAGCCGCGGTTGTCCAGGTGAACCGGGACTAAAGGCCCATCCCTATATATAGGACTCAGCTCGCTGCACTTAGCCACATTTGCTCACAATATTCACAAGGGGTGGTGGGTATGCTTTTGGTTCCTACTATGCACACAAGGTGTTCGATGAAATGCCCGATAGAATGAAACACACATGATATAAAGTGTCCGAGCCGCACTTGAGCGTTTTCATTTATTTTACCTCCGTGATCGCGGTTAGCAACTTGAACCTTTCATGATTTGTATTATTTCCAACTAGTTAGTTTAACAAATGCATGATGGTTAATTATATACTTTATATAATAATAATGCAGATGAATCGGCAATGGATGTACAGGTAACCGACTCTCCGGCGAGTTCACTACGGGTTTGAAAGATTTCCTCGTAGTGGCAAATGCGAACAAGCAGCGAGGTTTTTATTATCTGTCCATGTGCTGAATGTAAGAATGAGAAGGGTCACTCCTCCTCAAGAGTCGTTCACATGCACCTGCTTTGGCACGGTTTCATGCCAAGCTATAATTGTTGGACCAAGCATGGAGAAAGAGGGGTTAGAATAGAAGAAGATGAAGAAGAGGATGATATCGATTTCAACTATCATGACGTTTTCGGTGATACTTTCATGGAGGATGATGCTGAAGGTGGGGAAGGGTTTGGTGAAGGTGAAGAAGAGGCACATGATGAGCCCGCTGATGATCTTGGTCGGACCATTGCTGATGCACGGAGACGCTGCGAAACTGACAAGGAGAGGGAGAATTTGGATCGCATGTTAGAGGATCACACGAAGTCGCTGTACCCAGGATGCGACAATAGTCTGAAAAAGCTGGGCTGCACACTGGATTTGCTGAAATGGAAGGCACGGGAACGTGTAGCTGACTCATCATTTGATAATTTGGAAAATGTTGAAGAATATGTTTCCGAAGAATAACGAGTTGCCCGCCAGTACGTACGAAGCAAAGAAGGTTGTGTGCCCTCTAGGTTTAGAGATTCTGAAGATACATGCATGCATTAACGACTGCGTCCTCTACCGTGGTGCATACGAGGATTTGAATGAATGCCCTGTGTGCACTGCATCGCGTTATAAGATCAGAGACGATGACCCTGGTGACGATGTTGAGGGCGAGAAACCCAGGAAGAGGGTTCCCGCCAAGGTGATGTGGTATGCTCCTATAATACCTCGGTTGAAACGCTTGTTCAGGAACAAAGAGCATGCCAAGTTGTTGCGATGGCACAAAGAGGACCGTAAGTCCGACGGGGAGTTGAGACACCCCGCTGATGGAACGCAATGGAGAAAGATCGACATAAAGTTCAAAGATTTTGCAGCTGACGCAAGGAACATAAGATTTGGTCTAAGTACTGATGGCATGAATCCTTTTGGCGAGCAGAGCTCCAGCCATAGCAACTGGCCCGTGACTCTATGCATCTACAACCTTTCTCCTTGGTTGTGCATGAAGCGGAAGTTCATTATGATGTCAGTGCTCATCCAAGGTCCGAATCAACCCGGCAACGACATCGATGTGTACCTAAGGCCATTAGTTGATGAACTTTTACAATTGTGGGGCAAACCTGGTGTACCTGTGTGGGATGAGCACAAAGAAGAGGAATTTAACCTACGAGCGTTGCTTTTTGTAACCATCAACGATTGGCCTGCTCTCAGTAACCTATCTGGACAGTCAAATAAGGGATACAAAGCATGCACGCACTGCTTACATGAGACTGAAAGTGTATTTTTGGATAACTGTAGGAAGAACGTGTACCTGGGTCATCGTCGATTTCTTCCCCGAAATCATAACGTAAGAAAGAAAGGCAAACATTTCAACGGCAAGGCAGATCACCGGCCGAAGCCTGCGGAACGTACTGGAGCTGAGATATTTGATATGGTCAAGGATTTGAAAGTCATCTTTGGAAAGGGTCCTGGCAGACAATCAGTTCCGCAGGGAGTTGACGGGCACGTACCCATGTGGAAAAAGAAATCGATATTTTGGGAGCTACAATATTGGAAAGTCCTAGATGTCCGCTCTGCAATCGACGTGATGCATGTTACGAAGAATGTTTGCGTGAACCTGCTAAGCTTCTTGGGCGTGTATGGGAAGACAAATGATACAAAGGAAGCACGGCAGGATCAGCAACTTTTGAAAGACCCAGATGACCGGCAATGGTTTCAAGGTCGTGCCAGCTACGCTCTTACGAAAGAAGAGAAGGTCATTTTTTTTGAATGCCTGAGCAGTATGAAGGTCCCGTCTGGCTTCTCGTCGAATATAAAGGGAATAATAAACATTGCGGACAAAAAGTTCCAAAACCTGAAGTCTCACGACTGCCACGTGATTATGACGCAATTGCTTCCGATTGCTTTGAGGGGCCTCCTACAGGAAAATGTTCGAGTAGCCATTGTGAAGCTATGTGCATTCCTCAATGCAATCTCTCAGAAGGTAATCAGTCCTGAAGATCTACCACGGTTACAAAACTATGTGGTCCAATGTCTTGTCAGTTTCGAGTTGCTGTTTCCACCATCCTTCTTCAATATTATGACGCACCTCCTGGTCCACCTAGTCGAAGAGATTTCCATTCTCGGTCCTGTATTTCTACACAATATGTTCCCCTTCGAGAGGTTTATGGGAGTATTAAAGAAATATGTTCGTAACCGTGCTAGGCCAGAAGGAAGCATCGTAAAGGGCTATGGAAATGAGGAGGTAATTGAGTTCTGTATTGACTATGTTCCTGACCTTAAGCCGATTGGTATTCCTCAATCGCGGCACGAGGGGAGACTAAGTGGAAAAGGCACGATCGGAAGGAAATCAACGATATGTATGGACGGTCATTCTATGACTGAAGCACACTACACAGTTCTGCAAAATTCGAGCTTGGTGGCTCCGTACTTCGAGCAACACAAGAATATTTTACGCTCGAACAACCCGGGGAAGCCTGAATCATGGATTAGAAAGGCCCACATGGAGACTTTCGGCAGTTGGTTGCGAAAACATTTAATGAATGACAATGATGTTGGAGATCAGCTGTACATGTTGGCCAAGACACCATCTTCGACTATAACGACTTTCCAAGGGTACGAGATTAATGGGAATACATTTTACACGATTTCCCAAGATAAAAAGAGCACCAACCAAAACAGTGGTGTCCGCTTTGATGCAGCAACCGAGATTGGGCAAAAGGTCACATATTATGGTTACATAGAGGAGATATGGGAACTTGACTATGGACCCTATTTTAAGGTCCCTTTGTTCCGGTGCAAATGGTTCAAGCTAACAGGAGGTGGGGTAAAGGTGGACGAGCAATACGGAATGACAATGGTGGATTTCAACAATCTTGATTACCTTGACGAACCATTCGTCCTAGCCAAAGATGTCGCTCAGGTTTTCTATTTGAAGGACATGAGTAGCAAACCGAGGAAACGGAAAGATAAGAAAACGATCAGTGCATCATGCGATGATCCAAAGCGTCACATTGTTCTTTCAGGGAAAAGAAACATCGTGGGAGTGGAGGACAAGACAGACATGTCAGAAGATTATAATATGTTTGGTGAAATTCCGCCCTTCAAAGTGAACACTGACCCAAGCATTAAGTTAAATGATGAGGATGCTCCATGGATACGTCCAAATCGTAAGAAAGCAGGGACACAAGGGAAGAATTGATGTGTAATAATTTATTGTACCAAACTTTGTTGAATGGATCATGTTTAATGGATCATTTGAATTATATTATCTCTAATTAATTTATTGTACCAAACTTTTACTAAAAACAGAAAACAGACGCGCTAGCGCGCCGCAATGTCGCCGGAATGCAAATTCTTTTATTAAAAAGAGAAACCAGACGAACACTACTCCTCGCCGTCGTCGTCGGGGAACTCGTCGGTGACCTCCTCGTCGTCGTCGGGGAGCATGATGGTATGTCCGAGATAGGCCCCCACCTCGGATCGTCGGAGGCCCAGACTTTGCCGGCGTGGTCGGCCCGACGAAGCTCTTGCAGCGCCTTCGTCCTGGCCTTCCGAGCGGCATCTAATGCGAGGTGGCGTTCGAGGCGGCGTTCCGCCCGCTGAGCCGCGCGGGTCTGCCAGAGCTCCTCGTCGGCGCTCTCCTCCCCCGGGTTGTTCCGGTAATACTCGCGGACGACGCGGTCTTCCCTGGCGTCGACTAGGCCCTGAAACGCGCGGTGGCGGAGGTGGAGGTGGTCGCGGCAGTGATGATCTGCGGCTTCGGCGCCCTGGCCTCCGCTTCCCAGACGGTGTGGCAGTCGTTGAAGTTCATTAGCGACCGCGGGCGGTTGAGGCGCCAGGCCGCCGCGTCCCAGGCGCGGGCTGCCTCCGCCGCCGTCGCAAAGGTGCCGAGGGGGATGCGGTCGTCCCCCCAACGGATATCTGCGCTGAACATTCCGTTCTGCCGTGCTCGGACGCCGCGGAAGCCGGTGGTGCTGTTCCTCCTCGGAGGCATGGTGGAAGCGCGACGGTGAAGGGGGTGTAGAACAAAACAGACGGTATCGCCGTCATACAGCCCAACCGTGGCTACTGGGTGCATATATGCATACCAATTGCACGGCTGGACGTATGACGGCGAATCCGGATGTTTTGTATTTGGGAGATGAACTGACCGGTGTATAAAGCTGGGCTATATATAGGGTCCTCTGGCTCACAAAGTGTTGAGCTAGGGTTTTGATCCAACGGTTAAGAAACATCTCATTCAACGGCTCACAACAGCTCGAAAGGAACACACCGTAGCCCTGATCGAATGGCTCACAACAGCTGGAAAGAAACACACCCCGGATCCAACGAATCACAAGCGGTTGAAAGAAACACACGATCCGTGTGATTCTATCTGATTGGTCCAAACGAAACCCTAATTCCCATGTAGTCCCGGTTGGTGACACCAACCGGGACAAAAGGGATGATCCGATTCCCAATGAAACCCTAACCATTTAGTCCCGGTTGGGGACACCAACCGGGACTAAAAGGATGTTTTCTTCTCAGTATATATATGTATGCATTTCCATACCATTGGCATAAACACATACAAACTCACTACTCTCTCATGGCTTCTACCGTACCCACTCTAACATTCATCCAGGCGGAGGCACTTTCCGCCTCGAACTACCCCTGCCTGCCCGGCTACAGTGTTCCCGCCGGTTGGATGCTGAGCGCCGAAGGAGTGCCGGTCCCTCCTCTTCCTCAAGGTGTGGCACGTCGGGCCGCCATCACGAACCATTACTACCACGAGCTCACGCCGGAGCAGCGGAGGAATCCCAGTTGGCATCCCGATAACCAACATACTTGGGATGTCTTCTTCATCAATCGACGTGAGAGGGCGCTCGCCAGGTATGAGGAGGACGGCCTGCCTCCTGGGAACTTTCACGAGGCCGGTCGTCGGCTATGGTGGTCCGGCCGGACTCTACAGAGCGTCATGGACTACATCAGGGCCAGCGATATCCCCCGCCTGCGCTACCCTCAGGCCCAGTCCTGGAGTCGTGATCCTCCGAGGGAGTGCAGAGCACCGTCAGACGATAGTGACGACGACGGCGGCGACTACGACGACTACGAGTGGATGTACTATAGGCCTAGGCAGGAGTATGACTAGCAGCAGATATCAGATCATGCATCTATGCTCTCCGTTTAGGTTTAGATCCGCTCTTGCCATTATGTACTGCCTTTTTTATCTATGGGAAATTTTCTGAAAGATCCTCTGACCCTGAGTAGACCTCACTATGCTTGCTCTGACCCTGGCCAGTCAAGCCTCCGTCCCTTCTGTTCACTAGATTTGACACAGCCGAGTCTCTCTCAGCTGAATTTTCTGATATATTATTTGTATTTTTAAGATTTTAAAATGAAGTAGTTTTATTTTTCTGAATTTTCTGATATATTATTTGTATTTTTAAGATTGGAAAAAGAATTAGTTTTATTTTTCTTAATTTTCTCATATATTATTTGTACTTTTAAGATTTTAAAAAGAATTAGTTTTATTTTTCTGAATTTTCTGATATATTATTTGTATTTTTAAGATTGGAAAAAGAATTAGTTTTATTTTTCTGAATTTTTTCATATATTATTTGTACTTTTAAGATTGGGAAAAGGAATAGTATTCGAATAACCACCTTTAGTCGCGGTTGGTGTCACGAACCGGGACTAAAGGCTCGTTCTGCGCGGGAACGAAAACGCCGCGAAAATTTTCACCTTTAGTCCCGGTTCGTGACACCACCCGGGAATAAAGGCCCGCGGAGGGTACCCCAGGGGACCTTTAGTCCCGGTTCGTGACACCACCCGGGACTAAAGGCTTGACCTATATATGTGCGATGCCTTCCTGCCCCAAAATTTTCTAAGTACCAAACCCTCGTCTTCCCTCGCGCCGGCGCCCGCTCGTCTTCTGCCCCGTCGCCATCGGCGTCGCCCGCGCAGAGGACCGCGCCGTCGCCATCGCCGTCGCCGTCGCCGTCGTCGCGCCCTTCTCTCCACCGCCTCCACCCTGCTCCGCCCCCGCCCCGTCGCCGTCTCTCCGGTAGGTTCCCCGCGGGCCGTCGCCGTCGCCCTAGAACCAACGCCATCGAACGGCGACCACGAAGATCCCTTATTATATACGGCATGATAGCCAACCCGATCCCTTATGAGCCGGGCCCAGAAGATGAGCAACAAGAGGATGTAGTCTCTTCTTATCTGAACTTTGATGATCAAGAACATGAAGGAACGGACATTGTCGACGATCAAGAACATGAAGGAACGGACATTGTCGATGATCAAGGAGATGAAGGAATGGACATTGATGACGGAGGTCAACCGTCGACAAACGACAATCTCCAATTGCAAAGAACAACCACCTCCGGCGAGGTATATATTTTAGCCATCGGTCTTATTTTAGCCCTCGGTCATATTTTAGCCCTCGGTCCAATTGCAAAGACTAACGCGCGCGACTCTCTTTCTTATTTTAGCCCTCGGCCGGATCTAGTATCACAAAGCGTGGCAAATCCAAGGCGATGAAAGATGGAGAAACATATACCATCGAATCAGTCAGTGAAACCGGCAAGCCCCTACAGCACACCACAAAGTTTATCAACCAATGCGGAGTCATTGTTAGAGACACCGTCCCGATCACCGTCCAGGAATGGAAGGAGCCAAAGAAAGCACGTATTGGTTTCACTTATGTCGACAAGAGAACGAAAAAGATTATGTTTAGAAAGCTTACTGCACATTTCATTCTACCTCCGGAATACAACAAAAAGGATGAATTCGGTGAGGAGGTTCCGGGTGGACGTCAGAGGAGGAGGATAGTCAAAGAGTTCGCTCTTCAGAAGATGGCCGAAGCATTCCGGAACTTCAAGAAAAAATTGTTCTGTGAATATGTCAGCAAGGGCAAGACTCCGGTTTTCACTGGACAACATGAGAAACTGAGAGATGATTGGACAGAATTTGTGACGCAACATAAATCGGAGCATTTCAAGGAAATGTCAAAAAAAAAAAGAATAATGCGGAAAAGAAACAGTACCATCATGTTATGGGGCCAGGAGGATACCGCGTTTCGGCGCCTAAGTGGCAGGCGATGGAGGACGGCCTGATGGCAAGAGGAATCCGTCTAGGTACAGAGGGATGGGACGAAAGAGCCAAAATGTGGTGGTACGGGCATGGGGGATCGCTAGACCCGGAGACAGGGGCGTGTGTTCACCGACAGAAAACGTTTGCTCCCACAAAAGACCTTGTTGACGCAATGACCAAAGCTCAACAGGGCGTGATCACGTTCAACAGAGAGAGAGACCAACTGACCCATGCCCTCGGGATTCCTGAACACGGAGGACATATACGAGGCAAAGGCAGATTGCCGTGGAAAGTAGGGTTTTCCCAGGAGGGTGACCCGTACTGTTACAGAAGCCGTAAGAGAGGTACGGACCGGAATGCAGATCAAATGACGCATCTTGCAATGGAAGTTTGTGACCTGAAGAAGGTCGTGGCGGGAATACTTGAGAAAGAAAAAGCGGCGGCTGCAGGGCCGCATCAAGAACATGCAGCGGATCTCGGAAGCCAGCATCAGCGGAGAAGCAGCGTGGCTTCCACGGAGGCCCCGACTGCAGGTGCTAATGCACCGATGATCGAGAGTCGTGCACCGGAGCCTCACTACCCCGTGGATGATGTAAAGGAGATGAAAGAATGTGATCTGCATTATCCCGTGGGGAACATTTCCATGAAGGTAGCTACCGGCAGTGCTTTACCCTGTACACCTGGAGCACTCCGTCACAACAACCCCATTCCATATGGCTATGCTCGTGTCACGGTGGAAGACATAGTCCAAGCGTTTGAGGACCTGGAGATTGACAAAGCTACACCCGAAGGGGAGAGAAGACTTGGAGATGTCAAGCGCCAGTTCATTATATGGAAAAAGAAGTACATAGTGTTTCCAGGCGAGACGCCAAGGCTAACAAGTCCACCCCCCTACGATGGTGCAAGTGCTGGTGGTGGTGGTGGTGGTGGTGCTGGTTCACCTACGCCTCCTTCACGCCAGTCGACGCCGTCCCCCGATCCACAATCTTCGGCGGGTAAGCAGCCGTCGCCCACGATTCCTCCTCCGGCGGTTAAGCAGCCGTCGCCCCCCATTCCTCCTCCGGCGGTTAAGCAGACGTCTCCCCCCATTCCTCCTCCGGAGGAAAAGCAGCCGTCTCCCACCATTCCTCCTCCGGAGGAAAAGCAGACGTCGCCCCCAATTCCTCCTCCGGAGGATAAGCGGACGTCGCCCCCCATTCCTCCTCTGGAGGATAAGCAGACGTCGCCCCCCATTCCTCCTACAGCGAAGAAACAGAAGCAGGCGGACAGCAAGGGAACCTGCTCTTGGTCTATTAACCCGGAGCCTTATGTACCTAAGACCACACGGGTACCGGAGCCATCACTGGAGCCTCTCCCCCCAAGTCCTTGGGAACTTAGTGATGCTGAAACCAAATTGGCCGTGAAGGCTGACGTTGACAAATGGAAGGGCCGACTGAAGGCGCTAAAGGAGCCTGAGCCCAAGGAAGTATTCCCTCCGATTGTAGACTATTGGGCTACGGGTTTTTTGTCGACAGTGTCCCAAGCCGTGAAGAATTTGCCTAAAGACTATGATATTGAACTTCGTAAGCAAGCAGGAATATTGGAGGAGGAGAAAGCAAAAATAGTGGAGGAGAAGAAAGGAAAAGGAAAAATGGATGCAGAGTAAACAATCGATCCCCCCGCTCATAGTGAAAGCCGCTCCGGAACAGGACCCCGAGGTCATAAAAGCTGTGACAGCATTGGGATTGACTGTAGCTACTGCCATGAAAAATGCGTCCGAGGCCAGTATGTCTCTTCGTGCCTTTTTAGGCATGGACGATGCGCCAATGGCTGACGTATCATTACAATATGTGAAGAAAGGGCCTCTCGTCGAGCCTGCGAAGGAAAAGGATCTACCACCACTAATGCAAAGTCTGCTACGTTGGTACAAAAATTTCATAGCATGGACCGACAAAGAATTTGTGTATGTGGATTATACAGAGGAGCATCACACCAAAAAGTACTCTGTAACAGTTGAGATGAGTGAAATGTTCCAGCTGTTCAATCTGCGTGAGCTCGACAAATCTATCCTGAGTTGCTACGTTCTGTAAGTGATTTATTTCTACCTCATCTCGTTCTTCATTGCCTACACTATATATATATATATTGTCCTAACTATATTGTTGCGTACGCTATTATGCAGATTGAAGATTTGGGAATGCAAAATAAGACTCATCCATGATGTTGGGTTCATTGACCCACAAATCATTAATGGAACCATGTTAGAACGTCACCCCAAAGACGTGGAGAAAGACTTGTACAATTTTCTTAAAAAGCATGAATCCAAAAGATATATTCTATTTCCTTACTATTTTGGGTGAGTGTTTCTCTCATGTTCCCATTCTCTTTTGTTTACTCCATGCATGGTATGTCTAATCGATAAGTTATGCATGACTGTGCATCTAACGTGTCCGCAGGTACCACTGGCTTCTTCTAAAAATTGATCTTCACAACTCCATAGTTTTGATCATTGACTCTATGAATTCAAATACAGATCTTTGGATCAACATGAGAAAAATGATGCAAAGGTAATTATTTTTCAATCATTTGCGCTCTATATCGATCGGTCTCTTTTGTTCATTTAAGCTAATAACTCCCTTGTTCATTTAATTTTATTTGCAATGTAGAGTTTGGAGACGGTTCTCACTTGGACATGTCGGTGGATTCAAAGAACAACTACAATTTAAAAATATGGTCAAAGGTGTGGATAAGCAGCCACCGGGGACCGGTCTATGTGGATACTATGTCTGTGAGAACATACGGAAAGAAATATGTGAGAGGAAAAAGGACGAGCTCACGCGGAAGGGTCTCAATAACTTGCGGAGGGCGCTTACTCCAGAAGCTCGCTTCCGACCAATTCAAGAGGAAATAGCAGGATTTTTCCATAGGCATGTCATCAATAAGGAATGAGAGTACCATGCGTCCACCGACGATGACTATTATTCGCATATATAAGCCCTGAGTACTTTGATTCGAATTTATGTAAGCTCATCCATCTTAATTGTGTAATATGGAAACTTGTTCGAGGTTGTATATATGGTCACCCGATATTGAATATATATTATATATTCCTATTGAATTCTCCTTGTTTGATATTTCATATATATATATATATATATATGCATTTATATATAGTATCGTAAAATTTATATATATGTGTACTGAAACTTCATCAAAATTAAAATAAAACACAAAATAAAATATAAAAGAAATAAAACAAAACAAATTAAAAGGGAACCAGGTTTAGGGGGGCCTAAAACACTAAACCTGCGCAGGTTTTCAGTCCCGGTTAGCCACAAGAACCGGGACTAAAGGTCCTCCGCCGCGACGGACCCCTGGCGCCCACGTGGACGGGCCTTTAGTCCCGGTCCGTAAGTGACGGGACTATGGGGGGAGGGGGGGCTTTAGTCGCGCATAGCTAGTCCCGGTTGCCCGGCCGGGATTAATGGGCCTGGCGAACCGGGACTGTAGGCCGATTTTCTACCAGTGCGATGACCGAGGGCGGCGGGCTGGATAATCTATTTTGTTGCGGATCATCTCCTTGTTAAACGACCCCTGCACTCGACAACAATGAAATCAAGGGACCATATTGATTAGGCGACATGATACTGTAGTTGGGCCAGCTAATTAAACAAATACATGGAGGTGAACGGATTGATGCATATCCGTCTTATATGGCCCATACATCACAATGACCTAATCAGTTACTGAACATGCATTCAAGTGTTTCCAACAACTAACACTTTGCGTCCTTTGTGTCCATGTACAATAACGTATAAGAATCGTACAACCAAGTTATTTTGATAAGGCCACTAAATAGTTTAGTTTTTCAATTATATGTGACAAACAATATGACTAGTATGTAAGATTATATTCATTTACGATTGTGTTTACCTTTTTAAGGAATAATTAAAACGCGCGCAGGTTCTTTAACTAAGCAGGAAGGTTTATTTTTAGTGTGTAAAGTCATCATATTCAATTAACGCGCCATGCATGTCTGCTTTGGGATTTTTCCATGATGGTATGATAAGTCTTGCAGAAATTTTAACCTCATCGGTTTTTTTCTTGGGTCATTTATCGAATTGCCCACAACGGACTACTTGTACTCAGTTTTACCCCTATAGCTGAATCGATCTCAGTTTTTCCCCTAGTCTGTGCGCAACTACTATGAAGAGGCTGGAACGGTAAGTTTGGAGTCGACTCCGTTTCGTGAAGTGGGACCGAGGAGTCAGACTCCGTTTCGCGAAGTGGGTCCGGGTGGGACTGCCAAGTTCGTTGAAACCATCCGGAGCTTACAGGTGGGACCGCGCAGTTAGTTGACTACGCTGAATAGTCCACACCCGAGTTTCCCGCCACCACCGTCGTGCGCTGCCGCCCAATTTAGTTGACCCGCCGTCGTGCGCTGCCGCTCTCGCCGCCGCCACCGCCGCACCATCCCCTGCTGCGCCACGAGCACCTGCGGCACCACCACCACCACCACCACCGCTGGGTTCGGCTTGGGGGGCGAAAAGGCGGGGCAGCCCACGCTGGCCAGAGCTGTCAGCGACGCGTGGAAAAAACGTGGTCCCCCGGGTCGTTCAAAGTCTGCCGGAGTAACGGCACGCGCGTCGCAGTAAATGACCCGCCAGGGCTACAAAAGGCCCCTCACCGCTCGCCCCGTGTTTCCGTATAACTCCGGTATTTCCCCAGCGGGTAGGGTTTCACCGGGAGGGGAGCTACAGAGCGTCTGGATACCAACACAAGCTAGGGGGTTCCATACCATGATAGTATAGGTGTGTTGTGTGCTTTGGATGTCAAAGATTGCTCTCCGGGGTGTGACCCGCTTCACCGGCATCCATTTCTCTCTCGTGAGCGCTTACAGGGTGAAACTCCTGTATCGGACCAAACATCCTGAATCTTCCGAAGAGATGGGTTCTACCTTTTTGTTTTTGTTCCTATGGGCTATCCTAGAACAACCAAGCAAATAGTTCCACATTGCTATCCCCTTTCGACGCAGTTACCGCGTGTTTCCGTATAAGTCAGGTATTTCTCCAGCGGGGCTACGGTTTCACCGGGAGGGGGGCTACGGAGTGTCTGGATCCCAACAAAAGCTAGGGGGTGTCATACCATGTTATTATATGTGTTTTGTGTGCTTTGGATGTCAAATATTGCTCTCCGGGGTGTGACCCGCTTCACCGGCATCCACTTCTCTCTCGTGAGCGCTTAGAGGGTGAAACTCCTGTATCGGACCAACATCGTGAATCTTCCGAAGAGGTGGGTTCTACCTTTTTGTTTTGTGTGCCTATGGGCTATCCTAGCACAACCAAGCAAATAGTCCACATTGCTACCCCCTTTCGACGCAGTTACCGCGTGTTTCCGTATAAGTCAGGTATTTCTCCAGCGGGGCTAGGGTTTCACGGGGAGGGGGGCTACGGAGTCTCTGAATCCCAAAAAAATCGAGGGGGTGCCATACCATGTTAGTATAGGTGTGTTGTGTGCTTTGGATGTCAAAGATTGCTCTCCGGGGTGTGACCCGCTTCACCGGCATCCACTTCTCTCTCGTGAGCGCTTATAGTGTGAAACTCCTGTATCGGACCAAACATCGTGAATCTTCCGAAGAGGTGGGTTCTACCTTTTTGTTTGCCTATGGGCTATCCTAGCACAACCAAGCAAATAGTAAACATTCCTACCCCCTTTCGACGAAGTTACCGCGTGTTTCCATATAAGTAAGGTATTTCTCCAGCGGGGCTAGGGTTTCACCGGGAGGGGGTTACGGAGCGTCTAGATCCCAACAAAAGCTAGGGGGTGCCATACCATGTTAGTATAGGTGTGTTGTGTGCTTTGGATGTCAAAGATTGCTCTTCAGGGTGTGACCCGCTTCACCAGCATCCACTTCTCTCTCGTGAGCGCTTATAGGGTGAAACTCCTGTATCGGACCAAACATCCTGAATCTTCCGAAGAGGTGGGTTCTACATTTTTTTTGTTCCTATGGGATATCCTAGCACAACCGAGCAAATAGTTCCACATTGCTACCCTCTTTCGACGTAGTTACCGCGTGTTTCCGTATAAGTCAGGTATTTCTCCAGCGGGGCTAGGGTTTCACTGAGAGGGGGGCTACGGAGTGTCTAGATCCCAACATAAGCTAGGGGGTGCCATACCATGTTAGTATAGGTGTGTTTGTGTGCTTTGGATGTCAAAGATTTCTCTCCGGGGTGTGACCCGCTTCACCGGCATCCACTTCTCTCTCGTGAGCGCTTAGGGTGAAACTCCTGTATCGGACCAAACATCGTGAATCTTCCGAAGAAGTGGGTTCTACCTTTTTGTTCTGTGTTCCTATGGGCTATCCTAGCACAACCAAGCAAATATCTCTAAAAATGTCTAGAAATGACATGGCCGAGTAGTGCAGACAGCACCCATCTACACTATTGTACATGCCTTAAAAACAGAGGGAACTAGATCCTCTTACTTTGCCCACCTTATGTTTTCTGACTTTCTCCCATGACACGTGGGTCCGGTGTGTGATGGGCTCCATTTGTCAGTGACCTAAACTCAGAGGATCACGTTCCCGCACAGAAAGCGCTCGTCTCAGCGTCTGCAGGCCGTTGACGCCGAAGTTTGCATGCATGGACTCGATCTGCACCGTTCCTTACGATCAAACGATCGAAAATGAAGCGGTGCATGGACTGGGTGTTTTGTCTCAATGTAACGACATGTAACAACGGACACTGTCTAGTGGGGCCCCGTTCACCAGCCCGGTGCATGCACGCCTCGTTTTTTCAGAGTAAACAACGTGGCAGAAGAAGAAAATAGTTAACGTCGCGTCGCATTTGCAGCAGCCCTGCACGCCTTGTTTCAGAAACACGAGTTGCGTCGCATTTGCAGCGACGCAACCATCCACGCCTGGTTTCAGAAACACGAGTCGCGTCGCATTTGCAGCGACGCAGCCCTCCACGCCTAGTTTTCAGAAGATACGCATCAATGCATATGCAGCGAGGCAGGATTTGGCGTGAGACTTTGGACTTTCTTCTCTTCACCTCTTTAATACACGCATGCAACGTCGAATCACTTCGACTGACGAATGCACACGCGCTCGTACTCCGTATCACTAGTTGTCCGGCCTACGCCTATGCCTATGCCTGTTCTACACCGCTTTGACCATGCATCGACTCTTCTACACTGCATCCAATGTGTTCACACAGTTTGCTTCATCTACCCAAATAAATTCACGTCTAATCGTGTCTTTAAATAGTCCTTTTCACTCGTCCTCCATATTCTCACCCCTCTCCAGCCCTTTGCCCTTATCTCCCTTCAAGCCCTAACACTGTCTTCCTACTCACTCCCTTCAAGCCCGGAGTCGGTCTCCGACGAGGACAACCACCCCAAGGCTCGGCCTTGGTACGAGGCCGAGTGGCCCGAGGCGGAGTCGGACGTCTCTCCCAAACGGGAGCGATCGCCGACGCCTCCCTTCGTCCAATGCCCCGTCCCTTCCACCACCACCAAGACGTTGGACATCTCCCCCAAGACGAACCGCCGCATCAAGAGACCGGAGCGGCTGGAGGCGAAGGAGTTGAAGGCACAGGAGAAGAAGGAGGCGAAGGAGGAGGCGAAGGCTTTCCGGACCAGCATCAAGCGGTCCCGTGAGAGGCAGGAGGAGAGGATGCGGGCGGAGAACCGCCACGCCCGGATCAACCAGGAGATGGAGATCCGGGCGGCGGAGTGGAGGAAGTAGGGCGGCGCCGGAGGGCGGGAAGGGCTCCCGCATGCATGCAGAGCGGGAGCAGTTAGGGCTAGGCCTTTTTTGTTTAGTTAAATGTAATGTTTATCGGGCCGCACTGAATATATGTAAAGTGGGGCCAGTTATCCTTTCTAAGTATGTTTAATTATATATAAGCCCTATATATAAAGTTATGTTCTTATATTTGTCCAAATGTACCCACTGTTTAGAAGTTTTATCCTATCTAATCATCGCTTTAAAATCTGCACATTGTAAACAAAATTTATATATAAGAGATGTGCTGCTTTATGCTTTCTAAGATAACATAAAAATTTGAGTTGAGCACAGTATATATTTTATATTATTAATACGAATAATTTGATGGTTTAATAAATGGATAATGCGTAGTCTGCATGTAGTGATTAATAAATATAAATGGATAATGTGTAGTCTTCATGTTGACATTGGGTCTCATGTGACATTGGGCTGCAAGGAACGGTCAACAGGTGGGGCCCACATGCAGCGCCAACCGTCAACAGCTGGGGCACACAAACCGCGCCAACGCTCAATAGCTGGGGCCCACAGGCCGCACCAACGGTTCTATAATGGGTCCCACAGGTCAGGATTCTAACGGGGGGCCGAAAGTAACGGTGGGAGCAGCGAAAGGAGTCCTTGCGCACTGACTAGGGGCAAAACTGAGGTCGATTCGGCGCTAGGGGTAAAACTGAGGTCGTGGTGCCAACTGAGGGCACCTTGTTAATTATCCCTTTTTTCTTTGTCAAGTGAGTGTATCTTACTTGCTTAGGATGCATTTTTTTGTGAAGCTTGAGGTTTTATTTAATATGATAGATTATAATTTTTTAAATGTAGATTTTAGTGATTAACAATAAATGTTCAACCCCAATGTTCCGTCTTTTTCTACACCGGTGCTAGGGTATCTCCGGAGAGGGGACCCGGAGCGTCGGGGATCCCACCTAAACAATTGTTTTGCCATGCCATGTGTCAAGGGTGTTCCTTGGGACTAAATGACACTTGAACACACACCACTACGATTACTTTTGAATTTTACGACTAGATTGAAATTCCAAGGAAGCGGGATACACGACAGTGGATCTAAACATTCTAGGAAACATGGACAAACCATTTGTCCCAGCCATCTTGTGGCTCAGGTATAGTCATACTCCTGCCTAGGCGTATAATACATGTACTCGTATTCGTCGAAGTCGCCGCCGCCGTCGTCGCTGTCGTCAGATGGGGGCTGAAATGTTGATGGCGGAGCACGCCTGGACTGCGGGTAGCGCAGGCGGGGGTTATCGCCGTTCCTTATGTAGTTCATGACGCCCTGGAGAGTCCGGCCGTGCCACCATAGCCGACGACCAGCCTCGTTGAAGTTCGAAGGAGGCGGGCCGTCCTCCTCGTACCTGGCGAGCGCCCTCTCACGCCGATTGAAGAAGAAGGCGTCCCAACTTGCGCGGTAGTTGGGATCCCATTGGGGATACGTCCGCTGCTCCGGTGTCAGCTCGAAGTAGTAGTGGTTCGTGATGGCCGCCCGACGCGCCACACCTTGAGGGACAGGAGGGACCGGCACGCCTCCGGCGCTCAGCATCCACCCGGCGGGGACGCCGTACCGGGGAGGGTAGGGATAGTTCGAGGCGCAGAGCTCCTCCGCCTCCGAGTAGGTTATAGTGGGTACGGTGGAAGACATGGAAGAGTTGGCGCGAAGAAACGGAAGAGTGCTGGGTTGTAGATATGTGCTAACTAAGCTAGATGCATGTGTGTTTATATAGTGAGAAATGGAGGGAAGAAGCACACGGATCGTGTGTTTTCTTCGAGCTCTTCCGAGCCGTTGGATCTTTCAAGTGATTGTGAGCCGGTGGATCAAAGATAGGCACACGGATTGTGTGCTTGTTAAAGTGCTTTGCCGAGTGTCATATCACGGGACACTCGGCAAACCTATAAACTGCGCGGGAGGAGTTGGCGCGAAGGAAAAATCTTTCGAGGGAACATTTTTATGCCGAGTACCCCTCTAGACACTCGGCAAAGATTAGAATTTCTACGCGGGAAGCGTTGGCGCGAAGAGGGGAAATTTTCACCGCAGAGTTTGCCGAGTGGTGCACCACGACACTCGGCAAAGACACTATGTACGCCGAGTGCCCGTTACGTTGACACTCGGCAAACCAACGCCACCGTTCCGTCACGGACGAAACGCACGGAGCGTCACGTGGCTCCCTCGTATGCCGAGTGCACTATTTTTGCCGAGTGTTTTATGTTGGTTTGCCGTTGTCGATTTATATGCCGAGTGTGCCATGCCGAGTGTCCTATACAGGGCACACTCGGCATACAGTCTGTTTGCCGAGTGTTTGGTTGTGCCGAGTGTTTGCGGGGACGGTATCGGCGTACACAGCGGTATGCCGAGTTTCCCGTGATTTGGCACACGGCAAAGACGTTATGACTCGGCGATAATCGATTTTCCAGTAGTGACTACTCGCCAATGCCTCTTAACGGACTAAAAACATAGTGAGACGACCCTAGAGGAACTTACTACAAAGATCACATATGTCACATTTATGTTGATGGCACCAAAAATAGACTGTCACTAGTTGGTCATTATTATCATCGCTAGTAGAAAATAGGCCTTCCATACGCCCCCATTAGTCCACAAAATAATCGACCCGCGACCATAGGGGTCTTTAGTCGCGGTTCGGGACGAGACCCGCGACCAATAGTCTGGGCCCAGCGCGCTCGGTCCACAGCTGGCGGACGGGAGGGGCTTTAGTCCCGGTTGGGCAGACCAACCGGGACTAATAGCCTTTAGCCGCGGTTGTCCAGGTGAACCGGGACTAAAGACCAATCCCTATATAGGACTCAGCTCGCTGCACTTAGCCACATTTGGTGTCACTTCTGCTCACAATATTCACAAGGGGTGATGTATGCTTTTGGTTCCTACTATGCACACAAGGTGTTCGATGAAATTCCCGATAGCATGAAACACACATGATATGAAGTGTCCGAGCCGCACTTGAGCGTTTTCATTTATTTTACCTCCGCGATCGTGGTTAGCAACTTGAACCTTTCATGATTTGTATTATTTCCAGCTAGTTAGTTTAACAAATGCATGATGGTTAATTATATACTTTATATAATAATAATGCAGATGAATCGGCAATGGATGTACGGTAACCGACTCTCCGGCGAGTTCACTACGGGTTTGGAAGATTTCCTCGTAGTGGCAAATGCGAACAAGCAGCGAGGTTTTATTATCTGTCCATGTGCTGAATGTAAGAATGAGAAGGGTCACTCCTCCTCAAGAGTCGTTCACATGCACCTGCTTCGGCACGGTTTCATGCCAAGCTATAATTGTTGGACCAAGCATGGAGAAAGAGGGGTTAGAATGGAAGAAGATGAAGAAGAGGATGATATCGATTTCAACTATCATGACGCTTTCGTTGATACTTTCATGGAGGATGATGCTGAAGGTGGGGAAGGGTTTGGTGAAGGTGAAGAAGAGGCACATGATGAGCCCGCTGATGATCTTGGTCGGACCATTGCTGATGCACGGAGACACTGCGAAACTGACAAGGAGAGGGAGAATTTGGATCGCATGTTAGAGGATCACACGAAGTCGCTGTACCCAGGATGCGACAATAGTCTAAAAAAGCTGGGCTGCACACTGGATTTGCTGAAATGGAAGGCACGGGAAGGTGTAGCTGACTCATCATTTGAAAATTTGCTGAAAATGTTGAAGAATATGTTTCCGAAGAATAACGAGTTGCCCGCCAGTACGTACGAAGTGAAGAAGGTTGTGTTCCCTCTAGGTTTAGAAATTCTGAAGATACATGCATGCATTAACGACTGCATCCTCTACCGCGGTGCATACGAGGATTTGAATGAATGCCCTGTATGCACTGATTGCGTTATAAAATCAGAGACGATGACCCTGGTGACGATGTTGAGGGCGAGAAACCCAGGAAGAGGGTTCCCGCCAAGGTGATGTGGTATGCTCCTATAATACCTCGGTTGAAACGCCTGTTCAGGAACAAAGAGCATGCCAAGTTGTTGTGATGGCACAAAGAGGACCATAAGTCCGACGGGGAGTTGAGACACCCCGCTGATGGAACACAATGGAGAAAGATCGACAGAGAGTTCAAAGATTTTGCAGCTGACGCAAGGAACATAAGATTTGGTCTAAGTACTGATGGCATGAATCCTTTTGGCGAGCAGAGCTCTAGCCATAGCACCTGGCCCGTGACTCTATGCATCTACAACCTTCCTCCTTGGTTGTGCATGAAGCGGAAGTTCATTATGATGCCAGTGCTCATCCAAGGTCCGAAGCAACCCGGCAACGACATCGATGTGTACCTAAGGCCATTAGTTGATGAACTTTTACAATTGTGGGGCAGACCTGGTGTACCTGTGTGGGATGAGCACAAAGAAGAGGAATTTGACCTACGAGCGTTTCTTTTTGTAACCATCAACGATTTGCCTGCTCTCAGTAACCTTTCGGGACAGTCAAATAAGGGATACAAAGCATGCACGCACTGCTTACATGAGACTGAAAGTGTATTTTTGGATAATTGTAGGAAGAACGTGTACCTGGGTCATCGTCGATTTCTTCCCCGAAATCATAACGTAAGAAAGAAAGGCAAGCATTTCAACGGCAAGGCAGATCACCGGCCGAAGCCTGCGGAACGTACTGGAGATGAGATATTTGATATGGTCAAGGATTTGAAAGTCATCTTTGGAAAGGGTCCTGGCGGACAATCAGTTCTGCTGGGAGTTGACGGGCACGTACCCATGTGGAAAAAGAAATCGATATTTTGGGAGCTACAGTATTGGAAAGTCCTAGATGTCCGCTCTGCAATCGACGTGATGCATGTTACGAAGAATGTTTGCGTGAACCTGATAAGCTTCTTGGGCGTGTATGGGAAGGCAAATGATACAAAGGAAGCACGGCAGGAGCAACAACTTTTGAAAGACCCAGATGACCGGCATCCGGAATGGTTTCAAGGTCGTGCCAGCTACGCTCTTACGAAAGAAGAGAAGGTCATTTTTTTTGAATGCCTGAGCATTATGAAGGTCCCGTCTGGCTTCTCGTCGAATATAAAGGGAATAATAAACATGGCGGACAAAAAGTTCCAAAACCTGAAGTCTCACGACTGCCACGTGATTATGACTCAATTGCTTCCGATTGCTTTGAGGGGCCTCCTACAGGAAAATGTTCGAGTAGCCATTGTGAAGTTGTGTGCATTCCTCAATGCAATCTCTCAGAAGGTAATCAGTCCAGAAGATCTACCACGGTTACAGAACGATGTGGTCCAATGTCTTGTCAGTTTCGAGTTGGTGTTTCCACCATCCTTCTTCAATATTATGACGCACCTCCTGGTCCACCTAGTCGAAGAGATTTCCATTCTCGGTCCTGTATTTCTACACAATATGTTCCCCTTTGAGAGGTTTATGGGATTATTAAATAAATATGTTCGTAACCGTGCTAGGCCAGAAGGAAGCATCGTAAAGGCCTATGGAAATGAGGAGGTAATTGAGTTATGTATTGACTATTTTCCTGACCTTAAGCCGATTGGTATTCCTCAATCGCGGCACGAGGGGATACTAAGTGGAAAAGGCACGATCGGAAGGAAATCAACGATATGTATGGACGGTCATTCTATGACTGAAGCACACTACACAGTTCTGCAAAATTCGAGCTTGGTGGCTCCGTAATCGAGCAACACAAGAATATTTTACGCTCGAACAACCCGGGGAAGCCTGAATCATGGATTAGAAAGGCCCACATGGAGACTTTCGACAGTTGGTTGCGAAAACATTTAATGAATGACAATGATGTTGGAGATCAGCTGTACATGTTGGCCAAGACACCATCTTCGACTATAACGACTTTCCAATGTACGTGATTAATGGGAATACATTTTAAACGATCTCCCAAGATAAAAAGAGCACCAACCAAAACAGTGGTGTCCGCTTTGATGCAGCAACCGAGATTGGGCAAAAGGTCATAGAGGAGATATGAGAACTTGACTATGGGCCCTCTTTTAAGGTCCCTTTGTTCCGGTGCAAATGGTTCAAGCTAACAGGAGGTGGGGTAAAGGTGGACGAGCAATACGGAATGACAATGGTGGATTTCAACAATCTTGGTTACCTTGATGAACCATTCGTCCTAGACAAAGATGTCGCTCAGGTTTTCTATTTGAAGGACATGAGTAGCATACCGAGGAAACGGAAAGATAAGAAAATGAGCAGTACATCATGCGATGATCCAAAGCGCCACATTGTTCTTTCACGGAAAAGAAACATCGTGGGAGTGGAGGACAAGACAGACATGTCAGAAGATTATAATATGTTGGTGAAATTCCGCCCTTCAAAGTGAACACTGACCCAAGCATTAAGTTAAATGATGAGGATGCTCCATGGATACGTCCAAATCGTAAGAAAGCGGGGACACAAGGGAAGAATTGATGTGTAATAATTTATTGTACCAAACTTTGTTGAATGGATCATGTTTCATGGATCATGTGAATTATATTATCTCTAATTTATTGTACCAAACTTTTACTAAAAACAGAAAACAGACGCGCTAGCGCGCCGAAGTGTCGCCGGAATACAAATTCTTTTATTAAAAAGAGAAAACAAACGAACACTACTCCTCGCCGTCGTTGTCGGGGAACTCGTCGGTGACCTCCTCCGGGTCATCATCGTCGCCGAACTCGTTGGTGACCTCCTCGTCGTCGTCGGAGGTGCATGATGGTATGTCCGAGATAGGCCCCCACCTCGGATCGTCGGAGGCCCAGACTTCGCCGGCGTGGTCGGCCCGACGAAGCTCTTGCAGCGCCTTCGTCCTCGCCTCCCGAGCGGCATCTAACACGAGGTGGCGTTCGAGGCGGCGCTCCGCTCGCTTAGCCGCGTGGGTCTGCCAGAGCTCCTCTTCGGCGCTCTCCTCCCCCGGGTTGTTCCGGTAATACTCGCGGACGACGCGGTCTTCCCTGGCGTCGACTAGGCCTGAAACGCGCGGTGGCGGAGGTGGCAAAGGTGCCGAGGGGGATGCGGTCGTCCCCCCAGCGGATATCTGCGCTGAACATTCCGTTCTGCGATGCTCGGACGCCGCGGAAGCCGGTGGTGTTGTTCCTCCTCGGAGGCATGGTGGAAGCGCGACGGTGCAGAGGGATGGAGAAGACGCGCTCGAGGCGCGACAGTTTATACCACGCCCTCCAGGCCACGCGTCACAACTCCCGCGCCACGCGTCACAACTCCCGTGCCACGCGCCACCATAACACAACCCAAGCATGGATGGATGTGTTAAGGGCTTGTTCGGTTTCATTTATTTTGAAGGGTATTGGCATGGATTGAGGTGGATTAATTCCCATGTAAGTCAAAATCCCCCTCAATCCCTTCCAATCCACTCCAATCCACTTGGTGTGGGGATTAAACGAACAAAGCCTAAAAGGGGGGGTGTAGAACAAAACAATCGGTATCGCCATCATACAGCCCCACCGTGGCTACTGGGTGCAATATGCATACCAAATGTACGGCAGGACGTATGATGGCGAATCCGGATGTTTTGTATTTGTTCGATGAACTGAATATATGATGTATCAAACCTTAAAGGGGGGTGTAGCACAAAACAAATGGTATCGCCATCATACAGCCCAACCGTGGCTACTGGGTGCATATATGCATACCAAATACACGGCTGGACGTATGATGGCGAATCCGGATGTTTTGTATTTGCTCGATGAACTGAATATATGATGTATGAAACCTTAAAGGGGGTGTAGAACAAAACAATCGGTATCGCCAGCATACAACCCTGCCGTGGCTACTGAGTGCATATATGCATACCAAATGCACGGCAGGACTTATGCTGGCGAATCCGGATGTTTTGTATTTGGGAGATGACCTGACCGGTGTATGAAGCTGGGCTATATATAGGGTCCTCTGAATCACAAAGTGTTGAGCTAGGGTTTTGATCCAACGGTTAAGAAACACCTCATCCAACGGCTCACAACAGCTCGAAATAAACACACCATAGCCCTGATCGAACGGCTCACAACAGCTCGAAAAAAACACACCCGGATCCAACGACTCACAAGCAATTGAAAGAAACACACGATCCGTGTGATTCTATCTGATTCGTCCAAACGAAACCCTAATTCCCATGTAGTCCCGGTTGGTGTCCTCAACCGGGACTAAATGGGTTAGTCCCGGTTGGGGACACCAACCGGGACTAAAGGGATGTTTTCTTCTCGCCATATATATATGTATGCATTGCCACACCATTGGCATAAACACATACAAACTCACCACTCTCTCATGACTTCTACCGTACCCACTCTAACATGCATCTATGCTCTCCGTTTAGGTTTAGATCCACTATTGCCATTATGTACTGCTTTTTTTATCTATATATATATATATATATATTCAAGATTTTAAAAAGAATTAGTTTTTTTTTCTAAATTTTCTGATATATTATTTGTACTTTTAAGTTTGGGAAAAGGATTAGTTTTATTTTCCTGAATTTTCTGATATATTATTTGTATTTTTAAGATTGGGAAAAGAATTAGTTTTATTTTTCTGAATTTTTTGATATATTATTTGTATTTTTAAGATTGGAAAAAGAATTAGTTTTTTTTCCTGAATTTTCTGATATATTATTTGTACTTTTAAGTTTGGGAAAAGGATTAGTTTTATTTTTCTGAATTTTCTGATATATTATTTGTATTTATAAGATTTTAAAAAGAATTAGTTTTATTTTCCATAATTTTCTGATATATTATTTGTACTTTTAAGATTGGGAAAAGGGAAAGTATTCGAATAACCACCTTTAGTCGCGGTTTGTGTCACGAACCGGGACTAAAGGCTCGTTCTGCGTGGGAACGAAAACGCCGCGAAAAATTGCACCTTTAGTCCCGGTTCGTGACACCAACCGGGACCAAAGGTCCGAGGAGGGTACCCCGGGGGACCTTTAGTCGCGGTTGGTGTCCCCAACCGGGACTAAAGGCTGCCCCTATATATTCTCTACCCCCAAAAATTTCTAAGTCCCTCGTCTTCTCCGCGCCGCCCTCGCCGATTCTGTCTCCGGTTGTTGCCCGCCGCCCTCGCCGATTCCGTCTGCGGTTGCTGCCCGCCACCCTCGCCAATTCTGTCTCCGGTAGGTGCCCGCCCGTGCGTGCTTGAGGATCTGTGGAGGACCGTGCTCGACGATCGGAAACGACGACGATGGCCGTGGCCCTCGCCGGAGGATTTTGTTTAGGGTTTAGGTGCCCGTGCGTGCGTGCGTGCTTGGCCGTGCCCGTGAAGTGGCCGTGGCCGTGGCGTGGCCGTGCGTGCATGCACGGTGGTGCGTGGCCGTGGCCGCGGCCGTGCTCGTGCCGTGGCCGTGGCCGTGCGTGCGTTCACGGTGGTGCGTGGCCGTGGCCGCGGCCGTGCTCGTGGCCGTGCGTGGCCGTGGCCGTGCTCGCGGGGGAGAGAGGGGAGTGGCCGTGGCCGTGGCCCTCGCCGGAGGAGGAAAAAAAACGCTGACGTCGCGTTGACGTCACGGCCCGCGGAGGAGGAAAAAAACGCTGAGTTGGGCTGCACTCGGATTCTCAAAAGAAAAAAAAAACTTGGGCTGCACTCTTTTTTTGCTAATTCAAAAAAATACTAAGTCAAAAATATTCGTAAGTGAAAAAATTTCCTACTAACCCTAAGTCTACTAACCCTAAAAATATATTTTTACTAATATTTGCTAAGTCTACTAACCCTAAATATTCCTAAGTCAAAGAAAAGCTAAAAAAAATTGCTAAGTCTACTAACCATAAATATTCCTAAGTCAAAAAAATAATGAAAATAAGTTTTAATTCAATAAATTCAGAATATTAAGTGTAATATACCAAAATGACCAGAAAAGCAAATGCAACCTAGCTATGGGGTTCTCCAAGTCATTTGAGCAACTAATCTTGGACACACCTCTAAAGTATGGTTTTCCCCCTCCGGTGATCATAGTTCTTCCACCCCAAACCCTAGCAATCTGTTTTCCCTCCTTCTACGACTATATTTGCTAAGTCTCCTATATACTTAATTAATTTTTACTATATGCATGTCTATAGGAGTGACATATGGCGGACAATAGAGCCTTGCCGCTTACGGATCAGGAGGCTGAAGGTATTATATACGGCATGATAGCCAACCAGATCCCTTATGTGCCGGGCCCAGAAGATGAGAAACAAGAGGATGTAGTCTCTTCTTATCTGAACCTTGATGATCAAGAACGTGAAGGAACGAACATTGTCGATGATCAAACAGGTGAAGGAACGGACATTGTCGATGATCAAGGAGGTGAAGGAATGGACATTGATGACGGAGGTCAACCGTCGACAAACGACGATCTCCAATTACAAAGAACAACCACCTCCGGTGAGGTATATATATATATATATATATATATATATATATATACACATTGGGACTCTCGTGATACAAACTTACTGAAATGTGAATACATATGCACTAACGCGCGCGGCTCTCTTTCTTATTTTAGCCCTCAGCCGGATCTAGTACGACAAAGCGTGGCAAATCCAAGGCGATGAAAGATGGAGAAACATATACCATCGAATCAGTCAGTGAAACCGGCAAGCCCCTACAGCATACTACAAAGTTTATCAACCAATGTGGAGTCATTGTTAGAGACATCGTCCCGATCACCGTCCAGGAATGGAAGGAGGCAAAGAAAGCACGTCTTGGTTTCAGTTATGTCGACAAGAGAACGAAAAATATTATGTTTAGAAAGCTTATGGCACATTTCATTCTACCTCCGGAATACAACAAAAAAGATGAATTCGGTGAGGAGGTTCCAGGTGGACGTGAGAGGAGGAGGATAGTCAAAGAGTTCGCTCTTCAGAAGATGGCCGAAGCATTCCGGAACTTGAAGAAAAAATTGTTCCGTGAATATGTCAGCAAGGGCAAGACTCCGATTTTCACTGGACAACATGAGAAACTGAGAGATGATTGGACAGAATTTGTGACGCAACATAAATCGGAGCAGTTCAAGGAAATGTCAAAAAAAAAAATAAGGGGCCAGGAGGATACCGCGTTTCGGCGCCTAAGTGGCAGGCGATGGAGGACGGCCTGACGGCAAGAGGAATCTGTCTAGGTACAGAGGGATGGGACGAAAGAGACAAAATGTGGTGGTACGGGCATGGGGGATCGCTAGACCCGGAGACATGGGCGTGTGATCACCGGCAGAAAACGTTTGCTCCCACAAAAAACCTTGTTGACGCAATGACCGAAGCTCAACAGGGCTTTCTCACGTTCAACAGAGAGAGAGACCAACTGACCCATGCCCTCGGGAATCCTGAACACGGAGGACATATACGAGGCAAAGGCAGATTGCCGTGGAAAGTAGGGTTTTCCCAGGAGGGTGACCCGTACTGTTACAGAAGCCGTAAGAGAGGTACGGACCGGGCTGCAGATCAACTGTCGAATCTTGCAACGGAAGTTAGTGAGTTGAAGAAGACCGTGGCGGGAATACTTGAGAAAGAAAAAGCGGCGGCTGCAGGGCCGCATGAAGAACATGCAGCGGATCTCGAAAGCCAACATCAGCGGAGAAGCAACGTGGCTTCCACGGAGGCCCCGACTGCAGGTGCTAATGCACCGATGATCGAGAGTCGTGCACCGGAGCCTCACTACCCCGTGGATGATGTAAAGGAGATGAAAGAATGTGATCTGCATTATCCCGTGGGGAACATTTCCATGAAGGTAGCTACCGGCAGTGCTTTACCCTGTACACCTGGAGCACTCCATCACAACAACCCCATTCCATATGGCTATGCTCGTGTCACGGTGGAAGACATAGTCCAAGCGTTTGAGGACCTGGAGATTGACATAGCTACACCCGAAGGGGAGAGAAGACTTGGAGATATCAAGCGCCAGTTCATTCTATGGAAAAAGAAGTACATAGTGTTTCCAGGTGAGACGCCAAGGCTAACAAGTCCACCCCCCTCTGATGGTGCAGGTGGTGGTGGTGGTGGTGGTGGTGGTGCTAGTTCACCTACGCCTCCTTCACGCCACTCGACGCCGTCCCCCGATCCACAATATCCGGCGGGTAAGCAGCCGTCACCCCCCATTCCTCCGCCGTCGGTTAAGCAGCCGTCGCCCCCCATTCCTCCTTCGGCGGTTAAGCAGCCGTCTCCCCCAATTTCTCCTCCGGAGGAAAAGCAGCCGTCTCCCCTCATTCCTCCTCCGGAGGATAAGCAGTCGTCGCCCCCCATTCCTCCTCCGGAGGATAAGCAGACGTCGCCCCCATTCCTCCTCCAGCGAAGAAACAGAAGCAGGCGGACAGCAAGGGAACCTGCTCCTGGACTATTAACCCGGAGCCTTATGTACCTAAGACCACACGGGTACCGGAGCCATCACTGAAGCCTATCCCCCCAAGGCCTTGGGAACTTAGTGATGCTGAAACCAAATTGGCCTTGAAGGCTGACGTTGAGAAATGGAAGGCCCGTCAGAAGGCGCTAAAGGATCCTGAGCCCAAGGAAGTATTCCCTCCGATTGTAGACAAGTGGGCTACGGGTTTTTTGTCGACACCGTCCCAAGCCGAGAAGAATTTTCCTAAAGACTATGATATTGAACTTCGTAAGCAAGCAAAAATATTGGAGGAGGAGAAAGCAAAAATATTGGAGGACGAGAAAGGAAAAAAGAAAAAAAAGCGGGAAACAAGTTGACCAGCTCGGGATGCAGAGTTAACAATCGATCCCCCCGCTCATAGTGAAAGCCGCTCCGGAACAGGACCCCGAGGTCATAAAAGCTGCGACATCAAAGGGATTGACTGTAGCTACTGCCATGCAAACTGCGTCCGAGATGGGTATGTCTCTTCGTGCCATGTTAGTCCTGGGCGCTGCGTCCGAGATGGGTATGTCTCTATATCGATCGGTCTCTTTTGTTCATTTTCTAATATGCAGTAGCTAATAACTCCCTTGTTCATTTAATTTTATTTGCAATGTAGAGTTTGGAGACGGTTCTCACATGGACATGTCGGTGGATTCAAACATCAGCTAGAATTTAAAAATGTGGTTCGTGGTGTGGATAAGCAGCCACCGGGGACCGGTCTATGTGGATACTATGTCTGTGAGAACATACGGAAAGAAATCTCTGAGAGGAAGAAGGACGAGACCTCGCGGAGGATTCTCAATAACTTGCGGAGGGCGCTTACTCCAGAAGCTCGCTTCCGACCAATTCAAGAGGAAATAGCAGGATTTTTCCTTAGGCATGTCATCGATTCCAAAGGAGAACACCATACGTCCACCGACGATGACTATTATACGCATCAGCCCCGAGTACTTTGAAACTTGTTCGAATTTGTGTATGGTCATCCATCTTAATTGTGTAATATGGAAACTTGTTCGAGGTTGTATATGGTCACCCGATATTGAATATATATTATATATTCCTATTGAATTCTCCTTGTTTGAAATTTCATATATATATATATATATATGCATGTATATAGTAGCGTAAAATATATATATATGTGTACTCAAACTTCATCAAAATTAAAATAAAACACAAAATAAAATATAAAAGAAATAAAACAAAACAAATTAAAAAGAAACCAGGTTTAGGGGGCCTAAAACCACTAGTAGGGAAAGGGCTACCAGTGACGAACAAATATCAGCTACCGCTGGCGAACTTGTGTTCGCCAGCGGTACCACGCCAGTGGTAGCAGGTTACCGCTGGCGAACACCAATTCGCCAGCGGTAGTGCAGGTTACCGCTGGCGAACAAGGTCTTGTTCGCCAGCGCTATGTTCGCCAGCGGTAGCTCCGCTGTTCGCCATCGCTACTGGTTCGCCAGCGGTAGTCAGGTTGTTCGCCAGTGGTACAGTTCGCCAGCGGTAGGTACTGTGTTCGCCAGTGGTAAGTTTCACAGGTTTGTATTTTTTCTTTTTTTTGTTATAACAGTTTATATATTCTGATTCTGTATATATTCCCAGGTCCAAATACATTAAAATTCTATAATTTATAAACTTTCACACATATAAATCACTGATAGCACATCGATAAATCATAGATACATATGCATCCATCCATAACGAATTTAACACATCGATAACGATATTAACACATCTATACATATGCATCCATATCCAATTCTCATAAGTACGAATACAACACATTGATCTCAATAATATGTCGGAAGATTTCGAACCCAAAATATAGCCATCTAATTAGTTCAACGATTACAAAGGTATGACTACTACATATCTATGCAACGTACGCGCGATATAGAGATCAATCGCAAAGAAGACTAGCTAGATATACGGTCCGTCTCCGCTTTAGCTTCCGCCTCCGCTTGCGATCTTTCGCTAGGGCCAGCGCGCCGTCCACTTCTTCATCTCTCTGTAGACCAAGATAAAAGCATTAGACCGGCAAAGGAAATCACAAGTTCTTATTAGGAGCAATTCGTAACGAATCGAATACATACCGTCGATCATTTCTTCCTCGATGTTGTGATCTTCTGTTTCTTCTCCGGCGGGAACGGAAGAGCACCTTCTAACGAGTTGAATGGTCTCTCGTCAGTCTGCTCTAGCACATATTGTCGCAACTCATTGTTAGATGGTGGGGTACCGTTCCAGTGGAAGCTAGATCCTGAAGTTACTACATCCTTATAGATGATTGTGCAGATCTTGCGCTGGATGCGACCAAAGTTTTGTCTGTACTCAGCATCAGACCATTCCACCATGCTGCGAGACCATTTGTCCACAGCAGACATGTATTGCAGACTATGTTGGTCCTTCACGATCTCCGTCATGTGTTGGATGAGGTACCATGCCTCCATTTGGCCGCCTGGCGCCTGCTTGGGGCAGGGAAACTCTGTTCTGTGTCTGAACACATATTTTCCTTTAATTTGTTTCGTCCTGTCGCAGAATCCTTCCCCCCTGATGTAGCCATCCATAGCATCATTGAGAACGGACTTGATGAGGGTGTAGTTCTTCTCCTTCATCGTACTCCCGGAGTCGAGATATACTGCGTGCGCGTCTCTCGGGTAGAGCATGATGAGGGTGCCGTATTTGTTTCTGCGCAAAACAGGAGAGTCCATATATATAATCCTCAAAAATTGTATATGCGCGAACTTATGTAAAGATGGGAAATATAACTTACTCAGGAAAGTAGGGCACGAGGGTGATCCTCTTGTTCATATGGTTAGTGAGCAACACTTGTTCGAGGTACTTTGTCGCTTTTGCCCTACCCTTGGGGTTGTTCAAGTACATGTCGTGCATGTAGTAGGGGTCTGCTAGCCCGATGTTTCTGACATTCTCTACGGATAGCTGATGCGCCAAGCTGAGCGTAAACAGACGGACGATTGACGAGTGGAGTGCTTTCATGTGGAACATCCGGAAAATGTCGTCAAATCTAATGATGATCTTGTTTGCGTTGCCTTCAGTGACAAATCCCGCCGTAGATGGCACCTTTGCGACCAAAACCGGCAGCGTTGGATTTTTCTCTTTGAGAAGCACCTCCTCCATATATAGTACACCGTCATGGACGCTACGCATATCACCTGTCAGCAAGGCGACCAACCTCGGCGGAAGCATCGGTTTCCCCATCTCATGGATCTGATGCCAGTCGGTTATGGGTATCCTATCCAATACACGTCCTGTCTGCGGCTTAGACTTGGTCCCCTCCACCGGTTGGCTCATCGATGCAACGGCAGGAGCCTTCTTAGTTCTTTTCCGTGCATACTTGATGTTAGGCTGAGTCTTATGAAATACATCCGCTACCGCCTCTTTGAGGGCATCCTGGCTGATGACTTCTTGCTCGGGGACTGCCGGCTCTTGAGAAGAGAAAAGACGCTTTGTGCATCGATATTTATCCGCTTCCTCCGCTGGCAAGAGAAGTTGATCAAGATCATCCAGGCCGGGCGCCCCCTCGTAAGGATCGTCGACGAGGTAGTCATTCGGGTTCTCATCTTCGTCGCCGTCGTGCTGCACGGACTTTGCAGGTGAGAAATCCTTGTGTTGGCTCGGGTGCCCCGACCCCTGGACCGGTGTTGGAGTGTTGGCAGGAGTACTTTCCAAACGAATTAGTGATTTCGGCCAGGTCAATGGCCAAACCAAGCATTGCTCCAGGTTCAACTCGCTGTCGGCTGCGGGTGGTTGGTTTGGAGGATCGAGAGCACCGCAACCAGGGAGCACCCGACTTAATGTCACTCTGAACACGTCCTCGGGCATACGAACGCCGTGGGATACGTGGTTCAGAGGTGTGATGATTTTTTCCTTTGGCGACGTCCTTTAACTCGCCGTTCACATTAAGGAGCAATGTGCATCCCGTCTCGTCGGCCTGCGAAACGTCGCGCGATCGTTGTTAGAGACTGATGCCGTCACGAATCAAGTCATAATATATAATTAAGCAGTGCACATTGAATTACCGTGAGGGCATTGAGCTCGGACAAGGGGGATGGACCGCTAAGTGTCGGCGGCGGCGTTGAAGAGATGTGGCGGGGCGGCGACGGATCTTTGCGACCTTCCGGCTGAGGGTTGGGGGCCGGCTCGTTCCGCGCAGCAGACGCCACGACGGGGGCCGCGTTCTGCGGCGCCACGACTGGGGCCGCGTTCTGCGGCGCCACGACGGGGGCCACGTTCTGCGGCGCCACGCCGGGGGCCACGTTCTGCGGCGCTGGCTGCACCATTTGGGCTATGTTTATCTGCGGGAGCGGCCCTTGTCCTCCACCTAGCATCCACGGCGCTAAGGACTGAGCGACGGTCGAACAGATGGTAGGGAGGAGCTCATTGAGCCTCTCGTTCACAAGCTCGTCGACCGTCTTCTCCGGGCCCTTGTTCCGCTCCTTGCGCTTTTCCCTGGTGTCGGGGTAGTATTGCGCATGCCGATGACCCTTTCCGAGGCCATGCACATGGCTACGATTCGGCTTCTTGTCAAGGGGCACTCCCTTCATCGCGTTAAGCGCCCTAATGAAAGGGGTGTCATACGGGTCCTTGTTCGTCGTCGCCGAGGACCCCCCGTCAGATTGAGATAGGCGTTCTTTTTCTTGTTCCTCGAGATACTTATCCTCGAGCAGCTTGACCTTCTCGTTCAACACAAGATCGCCGGGCTTTTTGGGATCTTCCCTGTAATGGGCCCTGACAAAATTTCTCACCTGCGGGTCGGTGATCTTGTCAAACGGGTTCGGCCCTTCTCTCTTCGAATCCTCCTTGGCCCATACTTTCTGCTTCCCAAGGTAACCCCGGCTTCCGAGATTGTGAGGGCCAATGTTCTTTTTTCGCTGTTCTTTCCCCCATTTAGTCAGCGCAATCCTTTCCGGTTTGAGTTCGTCGATCTTGAATTGGGCCAAGTCTTCCTCGGAAATGGAGGGCCACATCTTATGGATCTCATCAAAATCCTTACCCTTCGCAAGCATCTGCCGCAAACTGGATCTCCAAGTCGTAAACGCTTTGGCGAACTTGTTCAGTGCTAAGGAGTTGACCAGATTCTTCTTCAGGTCCTGGTTGTCGTAAGGATCCGGGAATTTATACCTTGTGTGCAGCTTCTCAATCAGCAGGGCGGCATGAGCCGTGTTTTCTTTAGCTTTGAGGTGCTCCATGTTAACGTTGCCGAAGTCTCGAGCTATGCAGCCTATCTGGTTTCCATAGCCCTTGGCATAACTCTCCGGCTCGAGGGGAGCACCGCTGGGGTCCACTTCCGTGAACTCTTCCCGCATGGTGGCGAGCATGTTGTGCCGCCTCTCTTTGCGCCTAGCCGCCGCCTCGCTACCGGAGGCGGTATCCCCGGTGCCACTACCGGTTTGATCACCTTCTGCGCCCGATGTATCGTTGTGTGGCTCTAGCTCCTGGCGAACGGTTTCGTCCATCTCGTCGTCTGCATCGTCGCCCTCCATCTCTAGATCCGGGTGCGGATCTACGGGTCCGCCTCCCGCGCTTAGCATGGAAAGCCACGCATCGTCGTTGTCTCCGCCGTGTCCGAGACCAGAACCACCCGCCTCGTCGTTGTGACCCATATCTAATGAAGGAGAGAAAACCCGAAATAAGTTCAACAAATCCTACAATTTAGACGATGTACCCCATATGAGTCCAAATTTCTCGGACACTCTAAGTTGTGATATTTTTAGCAAAGATCATGCCAAAATTCACGGAAAATTTCGGCATGACCTTTGCTAAAAATATCACAAATGGAGTACCCAAATTTGCCGGAACGGAAATTAATCAACATTCCGGCAAATAGGGACTCACGTGGGGTACCTGCACATAAAAACCCACCCCTCATATAATCCCACCCCTCATATTATCATCGTCATCCACACGAAGGTGGGCACATATCAATACGACCACACCATCACCACCATCCATACACCACGCCATCCATCACAACCATCCATCACCACCATCCATCACCACCACCCATATCACCACGCCATCCATCACAACCATCCATCACAACCATCCATACACACCATCCATCACCACCAACCATCACCAACAACCAAAAACAATTGCGACATAACATGGGCACAAAACTATGATTTCTGTTAAGATATATAAGCACATGGGCACAAAATAGAATGAATTTTTTTCTGTTTGAAAAATGGCAGAATTGAAATTAGAACAAGTTTGTTCTACCAAACTCATCCAAATGATCTCAAAATTTTACCACGGTCTCTTTATGTTAAATAAGAATTTACTGCAAATTTTCATAAAGTTTTTAATTGTTTAAGGGTCCCAAATAAATTCTGCAAACTAACAGTAACTAGAAAAGCAGAAAAACAGAAAAAAAAAACCAAAACAGAAAAACAAAATACACTTTCAGGTGTGTGGCTGGTAGGGTATTTGTAGGTGGGAAGGGGAGCCTTTTTGTCAGCTTCACTTACCCTTACATTCCTTACAGTTTGGGCAGCAATGGCCTTGTTGCTTGTCAATGCGTAGTGAAAGGAGGAATGGATATACAAAATTCAGGGAAGTTTTGACCTTTATTGAACAGCAGATACATAACCCAACCAAGGCCTTCATTGATGATTGTACATTCCTACTTACTGTACATTTTAGCTCAGGCCATACGAGTACTAAGTTGTTTAGCAATACTGACATGATTTGCAGCATTTGTAGCTATGAACAAGCACATTTACGATAAGCATGCCAAATTGAAATTGTTTGAGTTCTCCGAGATTGAGACAAGAGCACAAACGATGCAACACCACTGAGCAGAACACGCTGCTATCAGTTGAGTCTTTGAGATACATGCCAAGTGTCATTATCTGTGAATTCCAACTGGTTGTGTTTCTACAGACAGAATTCTCTATCGAAACACTCTTGTGTGCTCCAACTACAGTAAAGAAACTTGCGTTTTGTTATGTCCAAAATGAAATCACCAGTCTGAATCTTGAAGCCCAAAACATCCACCTATCTACAGGCAGGCAAACTAACCTTACATCATTAACCCAGGAGACCCGAGCAACCTCTAATTTTTTACATTCAGCCCCAAGCAACCTACTAATGCTTAGAAATTGCCAGGAAAACTTAAAACAATACAAAATAGAAACAACATTCAGATTAACATCTACCACCTACTACTGCCCAAAAGCATCATTTTGCTGCACAGCAGCTACAACAGCATCTCATGGAGACAGTGTGGTTGACACCCTCATCAGCATTGTTTCCATCAACCATGACCACCAGTCATCTGGGAAGCATCTGAAACGCTTGCCTTAAATTTATGAAACGAACACATGCACCCAAATTGACTTATGTTTAGGAACAGATGGAGTATTTCTTATTTCTCCTAATATTGTTACCTTACAAATGTAACCTGCAAGCACACATTGTTGAGGGGTATGGTTGTTTTTCTAGCTAGAAGTGGGCTGTTAATATTGAAACCCAGGTTCTGTTAATATGAAACATGCATAACACACACCATTAGACACGATTTACTTCCGTTGATCAAATTGAGGAAGAAAACGCGGGCGTTTGGAACCCTCAACTAATACCAGTAGCATCACAACTATTAGCTACTCTCCAGGTCAACTATTAGCTGAAAATTTACCTGTAGAACAACCGTCGAGCACCTTCTGTGCGTGGCAGAAGAGGGGCCAACAGCGGGCAGCACGCCGGCGGTGCCGCTGCAGAGGCAGTGCGGCAGCCGCAGGGGAGGAGGAGGGAGCCGCGGGCCGGGGAGGAGGAGGGAGAAGCGGGGGAGGGAGCAGCGAGCAGCGGGCCGGCGTCGATGGAGAGTGGCCGGCGTCGATGGAGAGTGGCCGGCGTCGATGGAGATTGGGGCGAGAGAGGGAGAGGGCCGGTGGAGGGAGTGGAGGGGCGGTAGGGACCGTGGAGCAATGGAGTGGGAGAGGGCCGTACGCGCGGTGGTCGCCGGTACCTCCACTCGCCGGAGACAGGGGAGCGCTAGGAGAGTCGATCGCGTGCGATTGAATCGTCGTGAGAAAAACGGCTAAGTCCCGGCCCTGTGTACCTCTCAGTGGGGGGTTACCGCTGGCGAACATAGCCTATGGTTCGCCAGCGCTATCCTACCGCTGGGGAACAAACGATTGTTCGCCAGCGGTAACATAGCGCTGGCGAACCATAGGCTATGTTCGCCAGCGCTACCTTTTTTTTTATTTTTCTTTGAAATGATTTACTTTATTATTTTTTCTTAATTTTTCTTGAGAAAAAATACTGTTTTATTTCAAACACATTACAAATAATAATGTTTTATTTTGTTTTCCATTATTCCCTTTATGTTTTCAATTAATTTATATTTGTTTCCTTTATGTTTCAAATTAATTTCAAACACATTACAAATAATAATGTTTTATTTTGTTTTCTTTATTTGTTTAAATTATTCAAAGACATTTCATTTATAATAATTCAAACACATTACAAATAATAATGTTTTATTTTGTTTTCCATTATTCCCTTTATGTTTTCAATTAATTTATATTTGTTTCCTTTATGTTTCAAATTAATTTCAAACACATTACAAATAATAATGTTTTATTTTGTTTTCTTTATTTGTTTAAATTATTCAAAGACATTTCATTTATAATAATTCAAACACATTACAAATAATAATGTTTTATTTTGTTTTCCATTATTCTCTTTATGTTTTCAATTAATTTATATTTGTTTCCTTTATGTTTCAAATTAATTTCAAACACATTACAAATAATAATGTTTTATTTTGTTTTCTTTATTTGTTTAAATTATTCAAAGACATTTCATTTATAATAATTCAAACACATTACAAATAATAATGTTTTATTTTGTTTTCCATTATTCCCTTTATGTTTTCAATTAATTTATATTTGTTTCCTTTATGTTTCAAATTAATTTCAAACACATTACATATAATAATGTTTTATTTTGTTTTCTTTATTTGTTTAAATTATTCAAAGACATTTCATTTATAATAATTCAAACACATTACAAATAATAATGTTTTATTTTGTTTTCTTTATTTGTTTAAATTATTCAAAGACATTTCATTTATAATAATTCAAACACATTACAAATAATAATGTTTTATTTTGTTTTCCATTATTCACTTTATGTTTTCAATTAATTTATATTTGTTTCCTTTATGTTTCAAATTAATTTCAAACACATTACAAATAATAATGTTTTATTTTGTTTTCTTTATTTGTTTAAATTATTCAAAGACATTTCATTTATAATAATTCAAACACATTACAATTGGCAGACAAATGCATACATAGTTTCTCAGTGTTTGATCTTTTTGCCTTTTTTGGTCGAAGTTGCATAATTTAACCCCACATTATGACTTCTTCTTCTGAATGGAAGACCATGCCTAGGTAGCGTAGTTCTGCTTCTTCTTGTTGTGTATGTTGCATGACTATCATCATCATCTTCTTGATCATCGTCAATATTTGGGTCGCCGAACGTGTCGAACTCGTCCTCGTCAACGACTCCATCCATTCCGATGATATTTCTTTTCCCTCTCCTCACGACAACACGGCTAGGCCTTGCGGGGTCTGTTATGAAGAAGCATTGGGACACATGCTTAGCCAATACCCATGGCTCATTTTGCGCTGTGACATTCGCGCTTGATGAGGTTCCGGCTTCGGGAATAACCATGGTTGTAAAGTATTGGTCTTCTTTCCTGACGGTCGACATCCTAGCCCATCTGACGCGGAACATAGGCACCTTCTCTCCAGAGTAGTTAAGCTCCCATATCTCCTCGATCCTTCCGTAGTATCTTAACTTTTTGTCACCGGTGTAGGATTCCATCGTTACCCCTGAGTTTTGATAATCGGAAGTTTTGTCTTTCTCCTCTGTGTAGAAAGTGAACCCGTTGATATCATATGCTTGAAACGTCGCTAGGTTGGGAGCTGGGCCATGTGCCAAGGCGTACAATAGTTTATTTTTGCACAATCCCTTGGCGGTGGATTAGCGACGATCACATCTTTAAACCGAGCGGAAAGTACCACACAACTTTCCGAGGAGCTTTCTTCTTCCCTTTCTTGTATCGAGCGGCGCTGCAAACTGGACAAATGGTTTTGTTCGCGTCCTCTTTCCGATAAATGTAGCAATCGTTGATGCACACATGGTATTTTTCGTGAGGTAAATCAAAGGGGCACACGACTTTCTTGGCCTCGTCGCAACTTTTAGGACAGGTGTTGCCCTCTGGAAGGACATCGTGCCAGTATTGCAGGCTTGCATCGACGCTTATGTCGCTCCATTTGTATCTCGCCTTCATCTGCAGAACATCGAGGGCCACTCTCAGGCGGGACTCTCCCGGACCGTAGCCTGCATACAACGGTGTCTTCGAGTCTATCTCTAGTTGCGCCAGCTTCGATTGCTCTCTAGCAGCAGATATCGAGTTAGTCGTCTTTCTCAAAAGCAGTTCTTTCAGATGAGGGTCACGCACAACTTCCGTTAGGGGTGTCCCTGTGTCCTCGTGATCTTCTTCCACGTCTTGTTCAACATCTTCTCCATGATCATGTGCTGGGTCATGAGGCTTATCTTGGTCCTGCTGTTGTTGGTCCTGCTGTAGTTCTATTCGATCGTTGCTATTGTCCTATTGCACATCATTTCCTACCTCCGCCGCCCCATGGACTTCATCATCTTCATCATCACTTACCCACTGACTGTTATACCCATCCATGAAACCATACCTTAGGAGGTGACTGAGCAAGTCTCCGGTAAAGGGATTGAGCAAGCCCCCTAGTTTGCACTTTCGACATGGACATCGTATCTCCTTGCGGCCATTTTGTAACATGTCTTCTGTCGCGTGTCTCAAGTAACTATTCACGACACGTTCACTCTTAACGACCACCATTATATGTCGCCTGCACGAGAGCGCGCGCCGATATAATTAATATTAGAACCAAACATAATATATATATATTTCGATATTCACGGAAAAAAATCGGCATGACCTTCCTACAAATTGGAGGTTAGAGGAGTGTCAAACTTTGCCGAGACGGAAATGAATCAACATTTCGGCAAAGTGGCAACTCATTTTCATATCAAAAATTTCACTTCATGTCGTATTCACGAAAAAATTCGGCATGACCTTCCTACAAATAGGAGGTTATTAGGGAGTGCCAAACTATGCCGAGACGGAAATGAATCAACATTCCGGCGATAGTTGGCTACTCAATTTCATTCCACAACATGCATTTATCGTCTCCATCACACGACCATTGTTGAATCCGGTGAAATTTCACACATATTGCATATCGCGTGTATCCGGACAAAATTTATATACAAACTCATTTAATTATATATTATCATTCATCCCACCTCAAATGAATAGATGGCCACACGATGATATCCGGAGAAATTTGGAGCTTTGGAGAGAAAGGGGTTAATTCTAGATCTAGATGGCTAGGGAGGGAAAATTTGGGGTAGAAATGATGTTAGGAGGGAGATAAACATATATATACCAACTAAAATAAATTTAGTTGGTTCAAAATAGAGTAGGAGGGTGGAGAAATTGGCATAATTTCGAGCTAGAGAGAGAAGAGGGAACAAGGTGAAGAAGAGAGAGTGGAGGGGAAAGTGGGTAGGTGGGGGTGTCACTTTGTGGCAAGGATCTGCGGAATACCGCTGGCGAACAGGTGCTTCTGTTCGCCAGCGCTAAGATGCGTGCTGGGCCCACATCTTAGCGCTGGCGAACGGAAGCACCTGTTCGCCAGCGGTTGTGGGCGTAGCGCTGGCGAACAATAATAGCCGTTCGCCAGCGGTAAAATGAGGCAGCGGCTGTACCGTTTCAAAGCGCGCGCGGGTGGGGCCCAGACTTACCGCTGGCGAACAAGGGTGGTAGTTCGCCAGCGGTAGTGTTTCAAAGCGCTGGCGAACACTTATGCCCGTTCGCCAGTGCTGTTAGCGCTGGGCAACGACAATTCGCGTTCGCCAGCGGTATGGTGGTGGCTATAAGCCATTCCCTACTAGTGAACCCTAAACCTGCGCAGGTTTTCAGTCCCGGTTAGCCACAAGAACCGGGACTAAAGGTCCTCCGCCGCGACGGACTCCTGGCGCCCACGTGGACGGGCCTTTAGTCGCGGTCCGTAAGCGGCGTGACTATAGGGGGGGGGGGGGTGTCTTTAGGCGCGCATAGCTAGTCCCGGTTGCGCGGCCGGGACTACTGGCCTGGCGAACCGGGACTATAGGCCTATTTTCTACCAGTGCATGTTACTTCATGTACAAAACCAGTTCCGTGAAGTATCCCGATGCTTTCAAGTCCTATGATGGTTGTTGATTCGTTGGCGTTGCAAACACAATTCCAACTAACTACAAAAGTTGTGCACATTACTAATATGGTTGTTAGAAATGGAAAACGAACGACTGAGCAATACTCTTTGCTTTGCTCACGTATGTGGGATGGTGATCCTGTTCCATATCTCATGCTGACATGGTTAAATAGGGACACCACTGCGTGGAAAATAATGAATTGATGGAAATGTTTAAATAGGTATGGAAAAACTATCACTGTTTACAACATTTATAGTCATCTATGATATGCGTAAGCTTACAAGCGCTAACAAATTAGCCGACGCCACATCAAATTGTATGTGCCTGCATGACGTCAATGAAGCAGTGCTGTCAAGGTTAGAAAAATAATTAAGAAAAAAAAAATCCATGACTCATCTACATTGAGACAACAAACCTACATGACTACATCCCCTATCGTCCAACTGGCTCGTTCACTGTCGCCGGTGATCGAGTGCCCTGTCCCCACGGTTTCCCCTGTGAGGCCGGATGGGCGAGCGATATTGTCTCGAATTCCCTGTGACCTACGGGTCAATTGCATGCATGAGGGTAGTAGCTGTAATGGGAAGAAGGCGATCCATTTGCTTGTTTGTGGCCCCTTTACGTTTCTGCTCTGGTGTGAGATCCTTTAGAGCTTCTCTAATAAATTGTGGAAACTTGGGTGTGTATATGTTCATATACAAACTCATGTAAAAATATTACATTTTATATGATCTCAGTTTTTCAGTAGAGTGTCTAAAATTGAAGACGTGTATATACTCTCTCCTATATTTGAGTAATATAATGCAACCGATAAATTTAAATAAGTTGGTTAATATCCATTTATAAATAAGTGGCACATACATCACCAAATAATCAACACAATTAAGATAAGCTTGATTTCTATAAAAAATAAATCTGCATTTTTTCTTTCTAAAAATTTGGGGAAAAACCTAGACATAGACAAAATCGAGATCTATAACTGTGTATATTTTCAAGTCAAAATTCATATTACTCATCTCTCCCCCTTTTGGTTGTGGTTGAAATGTGAATACATTCACACTCGAGCAAAAGTTTGAGGGCTGTGGAAACGATACACTACACCCGTTTTCACAGACCACTAGAGAAGGTTTTTGCCCCTCCTTTGTCCAAATTATGTTTACACACACGTATACACAGGCCACTAGGAATGCTGTTATGTGGTTCTCCTTCCTCCTAGCTTCCTGCGGGACAGGTGCCCCTCACTCAACCATTGGATTGAGAGCGCCCACACTCAACTCCCCATGTCGTTGTGCAAGGGTTGGAGGGATCTCCTTCATCTCTCCTGGTGGTCATTTTTAAAATAGAGGAATGCTAGAATCTTCAACCTGCAGCCTGTGAGAGATAGCATTGTAATTATACACGTACGTGTATTGGACTCTGGTCCAATCCCCACCTGTACACACGTACGTGTATTGGACTCTAGTGCGATCTCTTCCTATATACACGCTTGCACCTGATCATAACTTTTAAAGGACCTTGGTGATCTTCACTTCTTTCTGGGACTTGAAGTTCAAAAGATAATGATGGGTTAGTTATGAGTCAACAAAAATATGGTCGAGATGTTATTGCACGTGTTGGCATGGAACATGGCAAAAGCTTCCCTCGTCACCGTCAGAAAAGATTAATGCACATGAAAGAAAATTGTTGGGGACAGATGATAGCAAAAAATACAGAAGCATGGTAGTTGCGTTGCAGTATATCACCCTTACAAGGCCTGATATTTCGTATGTAGTCAACGGTATTTGCCAGTATTTACATGCTCCCACTGTAGTGCATTGGACGGATGCTAAGCGCATTATGAGATATGTTAAACATACAACTCGTATTGGCTTGACGTTTATGAGGACAAATTCTACACTAGTGAGTTCCTTTTCAAATGCAGATTGAGCAGGTTGTGTACGTGATGGACGGTAGCTTTGTTCTTTTCTTTGGATCAAATCTTATTTTTTTGAGTGCGAACAAGCAAGCCACAATGTCGCGGTTCAGCACCGAAGCAGAATATAAGTCCTTGGCGAATGCTACGTCCGAAATAATATGGGTTTAATCACTACTTGCAGAACTTGGCGTTACACTAGTCATAGTGGAGAGTAACTAAGTAGTAACATCAACGCCACGTAGGCAAAAAATCTGACGTGTCAAGTAATTATTGTGGAGAGAGATGGTAGTGGTAACATAGCTAGTTGCCATCACATCACATATTTCAATGGACTATGTTTCTACAAGATAATAAATGCTTGTTTGCATGACACCACATGTATACTACTCCCCACTATGGAGGTAGTAACATAGCTAGTTACCATCACATCACATATTTCAATGGACTATGTTTCTACAAGATAATAAATGCTTGTTTGCATGACACCACATGTATACTACTCCCCACTATGGAGGTAGTAACATAGACTAGTAACAACATCATGTTACTACTCTTAGTTACTCTCCACTATGAGCAGCCTTAAGCCACCATGTCTATAGTGTGATAATTTGGGAGCAACATATTTGTCAGCCAATAATGTGTTTCATGCGAGAGCAAAATACATTAGGACAGATTTCCACTTTGACAGAGAAAAAGTTCTAAACAAGCAGCTGGAAATTCGCTTTTTTTCTTCAAAAGACCAAGTTGTTGATGGTTTTACAAAACGTTTCAGGTGCGCCACTTCGAGAAATTTAAACATAATCTCAACTTGACCAAGTTGTGATTAAGGGAGCGTGTTAGAGATAGTATTGTAATTATACACGTACGTGTATTGCACTCTGGTCTGATCCCCTCTTGTACACGTACGTGTATTGGACTCTAGTCCGGTCTCTCAACTGTTAAATGTGTGATCTTGTACGAAGCTCGCCATTCACAGGGGCGGCGCAATTACTCACTGCCTGATCCAACGAGCAATGGGGCGGATCATTCTCCATGTTTTTCCATGGCAATATGCAGTTCTTCTTGTTTATGTTTTTGATCTTCTCTATTTTCTTTTTTGAGAACAATCTTCTCTTTGTTGTTCATGAACTAATTTTATTCTGATAAAGCAAATATATTGATATTAAGATGATACCAAATACATCCAGTTTCTGCAACAACATAATGTTTATAGCTAGTCTATACATTAAGGATACAGGTAGCTAAAAAGTAAAACAAAAAAGAAAGTTAAAAAGAATGACCCCATTGAAGCGATTAGAGACTTGCAGCAGTATTAACAACCCAAAATCATTGAAAACACCTAGACTCCGAATAAGGTTCTCCAAAGTGATGTCTCAGGAAGGTAACAATACACAAGGTTTGTCGTCGCCCTATCTGAGGCAGATCATGGCTTTTTACCCCGGAGATGTCCAATATCCAGACAATGCTTTCATCAAGGAAACGACTATAGAGCCGCCACTGGCACAACCAATAAAGATCAGACCTTGGGATTTCACCCCGGAAATTGAAATCTAGAGCTTAAGGAGCAACACCAAGAACGAAGTAATCCTGTGTCGCTGACTCCACTTACCGAGAAAACTGCTACATTTGCTGAGCATCCGGCTAAAGATCATCACGTTCACGGTTTAAAGTGAACATAGCCACACAAAAGAACCACATGCACACCGAGACTGCATCTTCTTCCCAACCTCTGCAAGTACTCACTAGGATAGCCACTGATACTAAACGATCTCGATCGACTCGACACGAGCATTCGAGATTATACCTTCCGAAGCTAACTGTTCTTCAGACATGATGCACCTTGGTAATCGAGGCCAAGAAGATGCCGGTGTCGATGTACCCAAGAAGTTGACATGATGCACTTTACATTCGCCTTGAGCCAAGGACGTTGCCTTCTACGGCCTTGGATATGCACCTGCATCACAGGCGCGGGACTTGGAGGACCAAAAGGCATGAGGTGACATCCTTAGAGCACGAGCCTTCCCGGAGCACGGAAAGCCGGAGTAGGCATGAGGGTGCTGTGGTTGGCAACCAAAACACGGATCGGAGAGGATGCTTGCGCCATTGTCGGCCATGAGCACACTGGCATCCTGGCATCCCACACAAAATTACGGCCACTTAGTGCACAGCAAGCAAGCCATTAGTCATGCATGTACTTGGCGAGGAGGGCATGCACTCCAGGTCTCGTTGGGACCATCCGGTTGCGCTGCGCCGCTGCCCCAAGCAGGAATTTTGTTTCAGGTCTACAGGTAAACTCGAGCCAGATCGCGTTCGTAAGTGGCAGCTGATCCAGCGACTGACTGCTAGCCTGCAGGTGCACACCGGCCGAGATGAGGCAGCTGAACCCGCGTATGGCTGCCAGCCTACAGGCGCACTCTGGCCAGATCGCCGTCAGATGAGAGGTAGCTGATCCAGTGGTCGGCTGGTTGCCTGCAGGTGTTGTCCGGCCAGATCATGACCAGCTAGCGGTTCCCTGCTTGCGTTCAAGTGTTCCCCGGCCAGATCGCGGTCAAAAGAGTGTTCATGTACTACTGTATACTCTTCTTCTTCGATTAATGAAAAGCAGCTCCTACTGCATTTTCGTCAAAAAATTAATTACCAATTGCTGCCGGTATGGAGACCGACGCTGGCGACGAGCATGGCCACGGATTAATCGGAAGGGGTCGTTTGCGAGCGGTTCCTTTCATGAAAGATTGCCGATACATTGTTCAGGACGTGGCACACAGGTTGTGGGTGAAATACACAACTGCAGACTCGCGTGACCCTCAGCCATCCTAGCTAGGTACGTACAGAGCCTTCACAAAAGAAAAGGAGACGGGTGGGCATTTGATCGCGCTCACAAAACCAGACCGCTGGTGTTAAACCTTCATGAACATACTTAAACATCCAGTCATCCACCGACACAAGCCATGACTGCAGTCATAAAGGGCTAGACAGGTCGGTTGCCTACTCACCTCAGTCCGTGAGCCTTCCAGGAGTACTTATATATGTGCGTGTATAGTTTCTTCAAAGACACAAGTTGATACCACTAACAAATCACTGTATAGATATTCTTAGAACAGCGCAGAGGATTGGTGTACGCTGAAAGTGGTTAAGCAAAACATAGGATTAGGAAGCATCGGGACAGATGGCGTAACCTAATGTAACATTCTTCCAACTTGGTTCGGAGTTCATCCTCCCCCTCGCTTCCCTCGGTCGCTGGCGTGGACCGCCGTGTGCCTGCACAGGCCGCCTTGTTGCCAGATCACCGTTCAACAAAGGGGACCATGCGCAGCCGGACTTCGTTGCAGGGGTGCTTCCCGCACTTGGCTCTCTGCCAGCATCGCTGGAGAGACCTGAAATCGGAGACCTAAAAGATAATCTGTATTTTTTTTTGCTAAAGAAGGAAATAGATATCTATTATATACTAAAAGCAAAATAAGGTTGTCTAATAGAGACACCAGGTTGCTCCACGTGTATCAAAATATCTCCTCCGTTGATTAAGTGGTGGGTCCTAATTATTACGGTTTAGATTAACTTTAAAATTAACAAAAAGAAAGGTGCGTTGTAACATTTGACACGACAAACTTAAGTAGCGGTTCCCCGACAAAAAGGTACTGTCACGTCACACGTCAATCAGGCAAAATAACCACTTTGGCTTTTGTTTCTTTATTATATCGATGACAAGTAAAATAGGCCGGGTTCGCTGTTGGCCAAGGCCGTTTCCGATCGATGCTAGGCTGCTAGCTACCGGTTCATCGGAAACGTTTGGCTCTTTTTTGCATGCACTTTTCATTTTTTGCAATCCGTTTTTTTAGGTGCACACAGATTGTTAGAATCGGTCAGTCCATCATAGGTACGAAGCGTTTCCAAGGGCAGTTTCCGATCCGTGCATATGTAGCTGTTTGTGTGGCATCCACGTGGGTAGAATCAATCGGCAGTCTCTTGATGGGTCGGTCGGACAAGGAAACGGGAATTTGAGGAAATATTTTTCTTTCTTTTTTCCGTCCTATCAACACCACGTATCCAAACATATTACTTCAAAAGATACTACTCCCTCCATTTCTAAATGTAAAATGTTTTAGCTCTTTTTCACATTCACACATGTCTATATATATGTAGACAACTTTTAATATATATGCTTACTCATATTAGCATGTATCCAGACAACATTAGTAATACCTTAAACATCTTATATTTAGTAACGGAGGGAGTACTACTTTGTTTCCTTCTATTGTATCTTCTTCAAATGCAAAAGCTAAGGAGTGTACCTACTCTGAATACACGGGAGGAGCATTGATATTGGCACTAAAGGCATGATCCGTAGGAAAAAAAATCATGAATTCACACAAATAATGATGCGGTTGTCAGTTGGGTGGAGTCATGGAAAACTATAAATAAGTAAAAAAATGGCCTCGACAAAACTAAATAGTATAAATGGGCAATCGACTCACAAAATTGTAAACCAGTATGATATTTTAAGTGTCCAGAAAAGGATCGAGAGAGGAACGAGTCGCCCTTTCACACATGAGCGACGACTAGAAGTAGTAAGATAGCAAAAAAAAAAACTATGGGTAGTATTCTTATATAAAGCAAACCATTATTTGATTAACCAGTGGACCCAATTGAATTAGTAGAAGAAGTCTGATAGATCTTTAATTTTTATTAGTATATAAGCTATATAAAACATATTGGCCTCTGATAGTCGATAGATCTTTACATTATATATAGATGTATTGCAGCCAAAACCATATTCATAATTATAGATAAACTGATCACACTATATAGATCTTCATAGATGTTATTAAATGCAGCAGGGTGGATAGAAGTTAATTTCGAGGATGATTAGTGAAACATGGAAGATTAAATATATTTACGTGAAAAGTGATTGCGTACGGATCTTAATATGGGGTGGATACAAAACCTTCTTATTTGTATTCATGTGATACAAGTATCTATATACGACTTTTGAATTCTTACTTTTTAACACTTTCAACCAAAATATAAATGACGCCCTCGCATTTGCGAGGGCCACTATGCTAGTTTAATTTAAATACCGCTTTGGCCACGATTTGAACTCGAGACCTCTGTGTGCTCTGATACCATATTGAATTGTTGCACTGGCTAATTATCTTTAAAGTCCGAACCGATGAAAAGGGCTAGCCAATACATTATATTCTTAACAAGATAATCTGTATAAGCCTTCATAAACGTTTTGGAGATGTGGTGAACTGTTTTCAAATTAGGCTAGATGTAACTTGTTGGGAAGGGCGGCGAGATGGGGAGTGATATGATTAGAAGGCGGTGCTAGGATAAAAAAATTCCCCAATAGCTTTATCCATGGAATAATTCAGCTATAACTAGTTTAACATAGAGACAAATAAAAATGTGAATTTTATAATGACACTGGCCCAAGTGTGACAAAACCACAATCCTATGTGGTTATTTTTTAATACGAATCTGTTGATAGGAATATAATTTACTCTTTAGCACAACTAGCGTAAAACGGATCAACATCTCTATAATTTTTGTCAAGTAGAACTTAGTTATCCCATCGTCTTACATATTAGGCACGGCGGTGAGTCCAACCACTAGTAGAAAAAACCCTATAGGTTCTTACCTTCAGTCCAGGACGAGAGGGGAAGGGGCAAACGTTCGCGTCTCCTCGAACCCTTTTAGTCAAGCGTCGTAACACGGCTCAGGACTAACAGTCGTCTAGCAACCATTCCCGTCGCCTCAAACACTTTTAGTCCCGGGTCGTAACACGGCCCGGGACTAAAAGTCGTATGGCGACCCTTCGTCTATCCTGGGAGCATTTAGTCACGGTCGTAATATGGCTCGGGACTTAATGCCCAAACCGTTTGCCTCCCGCGCTTCGGAAGTTGTTCCACCGTCAGGAGAGGCTTAAAAATAGAGAAAATTCAAATTGCTAGAGTATCCACGGCCACTCTTTTCTTCCTCTTGCTCCCCTCTCTTCATCTTTCCCCATTCTTCATCATGAGAATTGAGTTGTTGAATGTGACCACACATTGTAGGATTCTCGAAGTCGGCTACACAACCGAGAGCAAGAGGATTCCGGATCTTCTTAACCTCTTGAAGCAATGGATTTGCGAAGATGGTGGGGATTTTCTTGGCCTTGATCTCGAGTACACGACCAATCAAAAAGATGTGGCCGTCATCCAAATTGCTCACAAGAGGCATGTCCTTCCAATGGGCAAGGTAAACACAAACTTCTCCGATCGATCTTCTCCTCTCTTTCTTTTCCCAATTTTCTCCTCGATCTTATTTTGATTATATATATAGGATCGGAAATTGCATAGGATAGCAACATGTGTATCCATGTGTATTCATATATATATATATATATATATATATATATATATATATATATATATATATATATATGTATATCGAAAATAGTGGGCTACCACCGGTGCTAGCTACGCACCCTAATCCAACCATTCAATCGCCTTATAGAGCACGTTTCAACCACCGATCGACTTTAACGGCGTTCTGCGGCTTCCGTCCATATTTCTGGACCTGACTGAAGAAAATGCATCCCATATCCCCTGGCCCCGCACGTCCCACCCTGTCCTCCTCCCGACCTCCACCCAAGCCTCCTCCCGTCTAGACACTCCCGGGCCCCCTTCCATGGCTCCTCCCTTGCCTCCCGAATCCAAGAGTCGCCTCCGGCCAGCGCCGATGCGGATCTCTGCAACCACCCAGGTCGTGGCACGATTGGGGTCGATGGGGACAAGAAGATCGATTGCCGTCGGTGTGTGGCTCGACGGCCAGCAGGTGCGCCTTGCCGTGGTCCGTGGAGGTAGGCATGGAGGCCCCGCACGCAACCGGCACCCCGTCCCTGCCATGCTTGCCGGCGTGGCCCACCGCGTGCCTCCACGGGGCTGGGATCTGGGACTTTATCCAGAGGTGGCGACGGGATGCGGTGCTTGATGGAGGGAGACGGCGGCGCGTGAATCGGAGCCCGGCCGCGGATCTGCAGCTCCAATCTCCGACCGGGTGCTGCTCCCTCCGCCTCCACTGCTCCCTCCGTGCCGCAAGTCCGACCGTTAGCGCAAGGCCCGGATCTGGAACAGGAAGCACAGCAGCCCGACGCCGCCCTGTTCCTCCCCCAGTCGAGATGACCAAATATTTGGCGGATTGCCGGGCCGGGGATTCGCCACGCGTGCCTCCTTAATTTTGGCGGCGAGCGGCCGCGCGGGTTCCAGTACACCGACGGGGGCGGATGGTGCTCCCTGCGGCGTGGTGGAGGTCAATTCCCCCCGGCGGCGCGCGTTGGATGCACTCGACGCCGTCCATTCCCTGTCCGTGGCGAGCAGGGAGAGCGCCCCGCGTCGGGCCTGCTTTTTCGTCTCCCATGGCGAATCTGGGCCGGGATAGGGCACGCCGGCGAGCTATCGAAGTCTACGCCAGGATTAGGGAGACCGGCCCTAGCCAAAACCAGAGGCCCGCAGGAGGTTCTTGGCTCGGAGCCCGGCTGCTGCGCGTGACCGGCGACGAGCCATCCTACCGGAGCGGACGGGGTGGGGAATCGCTGGAGGATGTCCTCGCCGGGCCGGCTTTTCTATTTGCTTTTCTTCCCTCGATAGTAACCTGCACTGTAACATGGTCAACGCCTGGATGGCTTTTCTTTTCTTTTTCCGTAGAGGGTGGCCAGGAAGGTTAACAGAGGCTTCTTTTCTTATTTCCTGGGGGTGGCCAGCGAAGCTTAACAGAGGTTGAATAGTTAACAGATACAAACGGCGGCGGGAATCACGACACACAAATCAGACGATCCTAAAGGCATGCGCAGCTACCACCGGTGGTAGCAAATCCGCATTGATATATATATATATATATATATATATATATATATATATATATATATATATATATATATATATATATATATATATATATATATATATAGCAATGTATTGGAAATTGCATAGGATAGAAACATGTACGTGTATCCATGTGTATGATCATATAACAATGTATTGGAAATTCCATTTAATTTGTTCCCATCTGAATCCTATATGTGCATTGGAAGAATAAACTTGTTGAAGCGGTGTTTAACATCTGTTCCATTTATTGTTGTATTGAAACAATAAACTTGTTGCAGCGTATTAATATTTGATTCATTTGTTGTTGCATTTGAAACAATATACTTATTAGAGCGGTATTAAGATCACTTTTTTCCATTTGTTGTTGCGTTCGAAACAATATATACTTGTTGTAGCGATATTAACATTTGTTCCATTTTTTTATTGCGGTAGTGACAAAAATTGTTGAGAACTCCTGAATTTCCTTGTCAACAACGGCATACGTTTTGCTGGCGTTGATATAAAGAATGACAAGTCGAAGATGAGGAACACCTAGGGTATTGAGATACCATCTCAGTGCCATATTGATCTCAGAACCCGTTCCAGCTGAAGTATGAAAGGACTTTGATGGCTAATATGGCAGTAGCATTGATCGACGAGAAATACCGTGACATGAAGAAAGATTTCGACGATTGGCCAGATCAACATTGATTATGCAGACATCACTGGGTATATTGCCTACGAGTTGTACCGTGTTATCAGTATCTTTGGCTATGGACAGCGTCACCTAGTGACCCGTTCTCCTACTGTTTGAGATTCGGAGGACGAGCCGCTTGAGTAGATAGGAGCCTCTTGTGACGCTGTGTCACACCTAGTTCCATTATTACTAGTACCGCGTGTGTGTCGTCACTATATATATATTATGTACTGCTTGGTTTCGAGACTCTCGTGACGTGATGTTTAATTATATCTATATTTATATTCCCTAGAAGGCTTTATGTAGTACTATATATTATATCTACATTAATTATGTCCTTGTTTAATTATATATTATCTGAGCAAGATTAATGAAGGAATGGATGTATATGTGATGAAATTTTGAAAATTTAATTTGACATCTGAGCTATGTTGAAATTTGGAGTAAGAGAAAAAAAATATCTATCTCAAGAAATGTTGAAATGACTAACAATTTGGAGTAAATTGTGTACATATCGATCTATATAGAATGATGGAAAATATGGTATGGAAGGTGAATCATATATATTTGAACTTCTATAATTTTATAATCTACTTAGACAATATCATTTGCCAATTTTTGATTTTACGGATATTCAATATTAAAAAAAAACAAAATTTATTATTATTTAAATTAATTAATGATTATTTGAATTCAAGATTATTATTATTTATTTATTTTTATTTAACTAAATAATTTTTTGGATTCAAAAAATAAAGACGTGCGACACCATATTTCAAAGTTTAACATGATTGACATCATACTATTGTCAGTAAAACATGATTTGTTTCTTAGAATCTGAGAGGGAACGAACCCAGAAGTTAAGCGTGTTGAGAGTGGAGTAGTCTGAGCATGGGTGACCTACTGGGAAGTGTTAGAAATAATAGAGACTAAATGAAACAGAACATTGGAAAAAAAAAAATTATACAGTCCCGAGTTGTAATACCACCCGGGACTAAAAGTGGTGCACCGGGATCGACCCCGTGGGGTGCCCTCTAGTTGTGGTCTGTGGTCTAGCGGGACAAAAGGGGGGATCTAGTCCCGGTTGAGCAGTCCCGAATGGGAATCCAGAACTATAGCCCATTACGGCCCGGGAGGGCCTGTTTTGTACTAGTGAATCGCAACCTCAAATAACGAAAGACAACACATGTATGTAGTAATTAAGTATAATGTCCACAATGAAATCACGTGTTTGATGAAAAGCACAATAATTTATACATGATATAACTTATGAATACATATGGATTAAGTGATTACCTCTAGGGCTTACATATTACCAACATGGAGAAGGTGTGCGAGATAGAGAGGAAACCTCTCGGTGATGGCGGCAGTAGTTGGGAGCTCCAGCAAAAATTTGACTAAGTGTATGAGAAGGTGTGCAAGATCGAGAGGAAACCTCTCGGTGATGGTGGTAGTAGTTGGGAGCTCCGGCAAGAAATTTCACCATCCTGGCGGCGTCATTTTGATGGAGATGGTAAGGGAAATAACGAGGGAGCCGAGAGAACTTAAAGGAGGCCGGTGGTTCCATAGGGAGCGAGGAGGGTGAGTGGGGAACGTGCTGCCATTGCAATGGAGTCGTGCACGGAGAATAGGGGTGGGGTTTGAAGAAGATGTGGTGCTGATATATGGGCTCGAGTGGCTAGCGACTGCGGAAAATAAAAGAGAGGAGACAAGGGCCGCGGTCCGTTGGATTGGGGTTGCTGGCTGCAGCTGGGCTTTGGCCTATTGGCTTTCCTCTTCAGTTATTTTGCTCGATTGTTTTTATTTATATTTCTTGACAAATTAATGCCAAAACTAAATTTTCAAATTTTCATATTTTTTAATATTCAAATAGAAAATATTTTGTATTTTGTTTAGAAATAATAAAAGATAGACTTTAGGACGATAAGGCCTATTTTGCAAATACAAGAGAATATGAGTTTTAGGGTTAGCGAATTCCAAGCCAAAATTAAATGCAACATTCTTATTGATTTCAATAATTTTAAATGCACGCTTACCCTGATTGCTTTGAATTCTATTAATGATTTTATTTTAAATTGAATCCGTAATTTGTTGAACCTTCTAAATTTTCAACACATAATATTATAACTTTTCATTTTTTAATTTGAAATATTTGGGATGCTTAAAAAATGGTCATATGCTCCCTGCCCTCTGATTTACTTGAATTTGTTCTCTCACACATTTCTACATAGTAGATGGTCGGTCCCAAAGCACAACTGAGCGTTGAATTCTAAGATATAATACCACGGAGACGAGCAATGCTACTTTTGCGTTGATGGCATAAACGATAGACCATCACCACTTGGTCATGGTTATCATGTTATTGCATTTACAAATCCATGTCCAAAGATACAAAAATCCCGAAGCTTACAAGTCCTATAATGTTTGTGGGTTGATTGGAATTGCAAAAATAATTCCAACTAAGGAAAAAACTTCTATATATTACGCGTACTCTATGTAGACATGGACGAACCAGCAATTGAGCTTTACTATTTACTTTGCTCAGCTATACGGGGTGTTTTCTTCGCAAATTATGGTCATGTTCCACTGGTGGAAAACAGGCCTTTAGTCCCGGTTCGCAAAGGTCCCGGCTGTGCAACCGGGACTAAGTATGCGCGACCAAAGCCCCCCCCCCCCCCCCGCCTTTAGTCGCGCCGCTTACGGACCGGGACTAAAGGCCCGTCCACGTGGGCGGGTGGCGTGCGCCGGGGACGGAGAACCTTTAGTCCCGGTTTTTAACACGAACCGGGACTAAAAGCTTTTTCGTAATTTTTCTAATTCATTTGGGTTTCTAATTATTTTTCACTCCCTTTTTTTTATGTCCCTTTTCTAATTCAGAATTTGTATTATTTGCTTAGTGTCTAACTACAATTATCTCTAGTCAAATTACATATTCGTCGTCATACTTCCCGCTCGGTCATCCATCATTCCACTACTCTAGCACTAGCACGCTTAATTTCCGAGTTCCATCCCGTCCCGCATTCAAGTGTTTCGCACGCATGTATGTGATAGTAGTATCATATCAATCCTATTAACATGTTGGTCGATGCCACATTACTTTATTGTTTGAATTTCAAATAAATCTTTTAATAAACAAAAGTAATAATTTTGAATAAATAAATAAACATTAAATTTTTAATTTGTATTATTTCTAAAAAAAATCAGGAAAATAAAATTATTTCATTTTATAATCTAAAAAAACAAATAATATATCAAAAATTTCAGAAAAATAAAACTAATTCATTTTACAATCTTAAAAAATACAAATAATATATCAAAAAATTCATAAAAATAAAACTAATTCATTTTAAAATCTTAAAAATACAAGTAATGTATCAAATAATTCAGAAAAATATTTTATCTCACTGTTTTCCAGTTCTTATAAATGCATCTTGATTAAGTGGTCATATCTCTTAATCTTAGAAAATCTTTTGTTTCCCTTTCATAAATCTCTTCTATTTTCCAGTCCTTATGAATGCATCATGTCCTTTTTAACCCTTGGTTTTGTTTTAGCCATTTCATTAGTCTTCTTCTCTCACAAGGTTTTGAGACATTTAAGTAACCTTCTGTTTTCCATGTTTTCCACTCGTTTTCTCAAATATTTTTTAAAGGAGTTAGTCTTAAACACAGCGGTACTTAAACACATACACAATTAATAGAAATAATATAGGACATATAATACATAATAGTAGTACCCCCTCTGTTCCATAATATAAGATGTTTTAGGTGTTTCACATGTTGTCTAGATTCACACCAAAGTGAGTCTACATATACACTAAAATGTGTCTAGATACATGTATATGTATGTGAATGTGAAAAAAGTCTAAAACATCTTATATTATGGAACGGAGGGAGTACTACATAAGTCTCGAATGCAAACATAGCACATAATAGTAGTACTACATATAGAAAGTCTCGAATGCAAACATAACATCTACTGCTGCATCGAAAAGTAGATGCGGAACAACTCAAACGCAACATATGCATCTATTGCTGCATACTTGAGATTGATCAGATCAAGTGGGTTCTTTCCCCAATTGTTGTGATTTCTCGAGGGGAAACTACTCTTCATCATTCTGTAGTCATGGTGGATGAAGGCTGTTGCCATCTGAGCAATCCCGGTCTTGGGCCGCAGCTCAGCAAAATGGATCAAGTCCTGAAGATCAATGTAGTGGTCTTCAGGTATCTCGATGTTCCACTTGCGCATCATCTTCTTCTTGTCATATGTGGTATCGGCGCTACAGAAGTCGAAACCTTTGTTGACAAGAAAGTCCATAAGTTCTGGACATTTCTTTGCACTACTCCAAAAACAAAAATGGAACACATGTTAGATATTGTTGGAACACAAGTGTATTCTGTCAATGCAACAACAAAAATGGAACACATGTTATAGATATTGTTGCAACAAGTTTATTCTTACAATGCAACAACAAAAAATGGAATACATGTTACATATTGTTGAAACAAGTTTATTCTTTAAATGCAACAACAAATGCTACCCTATGCAATTTTCCTCTCTAGAATTGTTGCAACAAGTGATACTATTTCTATCAACATGACAACACACTTTTCCTCTCTACAAATGCTACCCAATGCAATTTTCCTCTCTACAATTGTTGCAACAAGTGATAGTATTGCTATCAACATGGCAACACAATTTTCCTCTCTACAAATGCTACCCTATGCAATTTTCCTCTCTACAATTGTTGCAACAAGTGATACTATTGCTATGAACATGACAACACAATTTTCCTCTCTACAATTGCTACCCTATGCAATTTTCCTCTCTACAATTGTTGCAACAAGTGATACTATTGCTATCAACAAGACAACACAATTTTCCTCTCTACAATTGCTACCCTATGCAATTTTCCTCTCTACAATTGTTGCAACAAGTATACTATTGCTATCAACATGACAACACAATTTTCCTCTCTACAAATGCTACCCTATGCAATTTTCCTCTCTAAAATTGCTACCCTATGCAATTTCTCTGTCTACAATTGTTGCAACAAGTGATACTATTGCTATCCACATGACAAAACAATTTTCCTACAAGAGAGATCGTGTGCGTACCTTGCCCATTGGAATACCAACACGGTTTCCCTGTGAGCAATTTGGATGACGGACACATCCTTTTGATTGGCCATGTACTCTAGATCGAGCCCAAAGAACTTGTGTTGTTCATCGGCGTCTTCATAGAGTTTGCTCAAACGCTTAAGAGCTTCGGGGAGTTTCTCGCAAATATTGGTATACGGGACGTGGAGATTCTTGCCGCATGGTGCGGGCACGTATAGAACCTTGAAGACGGGATAATCTATGGTGTGGAGAGGAAAAAGAAGAGAGGCCGAGCGCGCACTATAGCAATGAGGCCTTCTGTCTTCGATCGCGAATAAAAATCGCGCGGGAGTCGAGCAGTTTCGAACATTAGTCGCGGGTGGCCAGGCCAACCGGAATGAAAGCCCTCCGCGCGCTTCCCAAACTTCCACTCATGACGTTCACTCGCGGGTCGCCTCGCGAACCGCGACTAAAACCCATTTAGTCACGGTTCGTATAGTTTGGGGACTAAAGAGGGCGTATAGAAGGCCTTTTTTCTACCAGTGTTCCATATGTCGTGCACTATTGCATTAATTTTTCATACAACGCGGTGCAACAACCATGCCTAAATAGGTGCACTATTGCATTAATTTCTCATACAACGCGGTATTTTGGCATATGATGGACTCATTTTATCTTACCAAAAATCACGAGGTGGGAGTCACTAATAGTCAGAAATTGGACACAATATGTCAAATCACTCCATTTCAGATTCGGAATCAGTTGTGGATGGATAAAATTATCCATAAAACTTAAGAAACTATATATTTCGGAATCTTTCTCAAAAACCTATATGCCTTACATTCAGGAATGAAGGGAGTCCAAAATTTTACATTGTTAGATTAGTATTGAGAAGTACATTCTAACGATGCAAATTATTTATAAAGAAAGTCCTTATCTTCTTGTAGTAGTTCTTGGTCAACCATAAATCTCATATAAACATGCACACCTTATAAACATGAACATAATGAGTATCAAATCAACATCTTAAGTTACGATCAGGACCAATTAAACTTTTTCTTAGTAGAGTGCACTATGTTGGTATCTTTATATTTGTATCTACATATTTCCTCCGGTCATCTAGAACTCATAGCACTGTACATAGAATGGTCAAACCGTTGCAGATTGCACTTCAAATAATTGATCAATTGTGTTTTTCACACCGTGCAATTAAATTAAATTTTTAAAGGGTAATAATTGTATGATCTGTTAATGTTTTTTTATGATCTAATCATATGGACAATAATATTTGGCTATTTGTTTTTAAAATAATACTTTTTATTAATACGGAAAATAATATGCTTTTTTCATAAATAATATCCAATCTTCCTCGGTGAAGCTTACTGGTTCATGTCGACTTCGTCAAAGACGATTGGTCGTAATCAGCTTCGCCGAAGACGCTTGGTCCTAGCCATTCATATGGCTGAAAAGTTGTTGAAAAATTCTCATGCGCCTATTGTCTTCCGCCAAGCTGATTTGTACCAATCGTCTTCGATAAAGACGATAGGATCTAGTAAGCTTCGCCGAGAACCTATATATGTTTATTTTCCTATAAACGGACATGGCTATTCGTACGGTAAGAACTTCTTTTCGAAAATTTCTTGATACGTTTAATTGTTTCAGGAGTCCACATCTCAAAAAGGAAAAAAGTACGTTTATATCAAAACGTAATCTTCTACACATTAACGTGTCACACGTACTTACTGAATAGTCACGTGACTAAGTAACTTCTATTAAATCGTAACCATAAATTGTAGATCTAACAGTCTAATATTTCCGATGATGTGGCTCAACCTATCAACTCTATTTTAGACCTGTATATTGCTTTTAATATATAATAGATAGATTGTTCCGCTCATAGCACTATTGTTTGTCCAATTTACAATGCTCTACACTTAAAATCTTGGAGGCTACGTGCTACGCCTGTTCTATGCATGAGTCTCTCTTGTTAAAAAAAAAAGAAACTTTACATGCGTGTGATATTCTCAAAGCACAAAGATGTAGCCAAGAAAATAGAATGCATAGAGGGATGTTGGCATTATAGCAGCATACACGCCAGACGCCACTCGTGAAAAACCACAAAGAGTCTTCATACCGCGGTGTATCGTTAACAGAAAAGATAAGTGAACTAGATATACTACTATGTTGGGTAGCAGCCAAAAGCTAGTGCAGCCCCACCACAGCGACCATGGTGTGTCAATACCACGCAGCCTGTTAGATAGTTCCTTTTATGATGCACGAAGTCTACGCGTTTTAGTCTCTTACTCGTGTCACCGGCTTCTGTTGTAACATGTGTGTAGTATCATTGGCATTAATATATACAAGTACATGGTGAAGGTTACACCAGCAACTATATATACTAGTTAAATGCCCGTGCGTTGCTACGGGTTATAATCTTTTTCACCATCCAACCATATAGACATACTACAGCCTGGAAAGATTAACTTCTAATCCTTCTAAACAAAGCATTTTAGAGTTGTGCAATTGATAGAAAGCAAATAGCATTCAGAACACGTGCTATTGCCAAAGACCAAAAACAAATGATTACAACATACATGCTTGGTCTTTTGTCCGGCTTAGCTTACTCTTACAAAACACAATCTTATAAGCTTAAAGGAATTCTTCACTAAAATAACGGAGGTTTTGCATTCATGTATTGCATTATTGGTTCCTGAACTGAAAACATGGATGACAATATGTTCATACAGACTACTATTTCTTCAAAGTGTTGGGAAATAAAATCAATCATCTGCCTTTGAATATTTCAGTTCTTATGAAGAAAACTTCATCAATTTGGTGAAGGCCAAGACAAAATCCAACACTCACATGATTTCAAGTAATTATATTTGGCAAAGTTCATGTCAGCCTTTGAAATTCTCCAAGATCTTACAGATCAAACAGAATGTAGTGGTGCTTCCAAATAGTATATCACTCCGCGCCTAACTGACTAACAAATACAATTGTACTAAGTGTGAACCACCGTGGTCTACATGCATTATTGTTCAGTGATAGGGCAATCCTGAAAAGATAGGTACGAGAGAACAACACAACTGCAAAAACATAGCTTGTGATTTCTGGACACGGTATTAAACAATCTGGAGCTGTATTCTAAGAAGCCAATACAGCAAGGTGCAAACCAACCATGATATACTATATAAGAAATATTAACAAAAAGTATGAACAAAGATTGCCACGTAGATGGAAGTCGTTGGAGATATTAATCCTCATTAGTTTGTCCTCCATTGAACAAATGTGCATAGTGATAAATTACGACATATAAATAACAATTCTATTTAGAATAAGCTAACCAGCATCCGACTTTGAACCGGAAAACACCAAGTGAAATCACCTGATATTTAGATGTAAGCAACCACATTTTTTTCTTAACAAAGAATATTAAAATCATTTGTTAAATGGTCAATCTATTTTGAAAATATCTCCGAGCTAAAAGTCGAGGTGTGTTCTTCCTCCATCTCCAAAGAAGAAAACTATGGATTCTAAAATGAATACATCTTTGCACGAAGTACCAACAAGCATAAATCTAACTATCGTTGCTATCAGCTTTCATAATTTGTTGTGCTACCTTCCCTAGCCCCAACATTCTTGACAACTTATATTTTCAGCTTTTTGAGTGCTCTACTAATGTTTCCTATCATGATTGTCTATGTCATTCTCTTGTCGCAAGCTGCAAGCTTCACCAATGAAGAAAAACAAGGCATCTACCACTTCCAACTTCACCATTGATCAATGGCAGGCAATGTCAACTTTTATCGACCTTCACCTCTGACACCAGCTGCACTCATTCCCCCCTCTCTGCTGGTGCTGCTTCTGTAAAGGGAGAACGAGAAATCTCCCGAGGGAAACCAGAAAATAGAGGACCCTAAATGTCATCCTGTTGAATCAAAGTGTACCTTTAAGTGATGAGCCGAGAACTACACCGGCTAAATCCTGCTGAATCCTCCCAAAATGCAGTTAGCACCGCTAGCTCTAACATTAGCAATACTCCAAATTCCCATTGATAAGTTTCATAGACAACTTACCCATTCTCATGTTTAAAAATCTAAGAAAACAAATTTCATAGAAAAATGTGACATAATGGGCTAGCTTTCAAAGGAAAGGAATGTGCCCGGTAGGTACCTCTGCTTGAGGTCGAGGATCTTGGGCTAGGTACCTAGGTTGTTCTTTGTGTCGACGCGTGATGCTTCTCCTTGGGGTGAACATATACCTAGGTTTCCAATGTAAGAAAGGGAGAGTTAAAATTACTCCACAGATAATACACGTGCACTTATTAGTCTTGATGCAGCATAAACACACAATAGTTAGTCCTCCTACCCAACCTCCTTTTGAGAGGTCAAGCCAGCGACCGACAACACTGTGTGACAAGGTGGTGACAGCGGTGTCAGAACCCTTGCTAACGCTCGCGGACAAAAGAAGGAGAGGTAAAGTCTGATAGATGGAAAATGATATGTGGGGTGTTGGATCCACCTATCAGCGTGTTCAGGAGGGAGGAGGGACGATGAGGGGATGGATTTTACATAGCAGAAAAACCAGCATACGACAAACTGTGATCTAATAGCAAACATGCTAAATTAATTGGAAGGGCCTCCATTTAGAATCTTCATCCATGTACAAAGCAGACGTGTCGTTAATCTGCACTAAAAAGAACAAGTACCATTGGAAGCAAAAGAATCAACAACACGGAGAGTGTGTGGATTTTTTTTGTTATTATCTGGTAAGCAAGTAATTAAACTTCCTTTGTGGGAGTTGGAACCATATTATAATTGGTTGGTCTCTTGATGCCCTAATCAAGCCGCGAACATGTATATCTGCCTGCTAGTAGCCTAGTCTTTGACATTTTTATGGCTCAAGCCATGTAGTTTTGGTCTAGTAAAAAATTTCCTATACATGAGCGACAACTAAAATACAAGAAACTGGTTGGCAATTTGCTTACTTGCATCTATATACTTAGTTGGCGATTTGCTTACTTGCATTATGTACAGTGCCTCCCGAAGAAGTTTGCTTCCCTCGACTTGTCAAGCAATACAACAATTAATATAGCGGTGAACTTATATGATGTTGAATTAAAAGGTCAAATCCAAATAGAAGAATAACCTGACAATAAAGATGTTTTTTTAAATAGCTGCTTGCATTTGCTTAATACTGATACGAGTGATAAATAGTAGGTCATTGCCGAAGCTCATAGCACAAATCAATAAAAGATTAACTGGGGATATATAACAACTAAATTGCAAAGGCTAACCACGCAATTTGAATTTGGAGTTTTGTAAAACATAATTATGATCGCAAAATCAAGAAAATCAATGCTAATACAGTCCGGCAGAATCGAAAGATGATATAGTGAAAATGCAGAGGCAGTATGATCGTGTTCCTTATCATGGCGTGAGTGGCCTTACAAGCACCTGCATCTATGACTTGGATGGGCATCTGCCCACACTCCAGCTGTTGACGCCACGCCACCCTCACGGGGCAACTGTTCTCTCCTGCCGATTGTTCCAGCCACCATACCCAGCCAGGGCCGTGTCCGAGTCGGAATGCCCATGCCACCGCGGCCTGCAGCCTAACGGGAACAGGTACGACTGCGATTTAATGTAAGAAAATCGGCATTGGTTCTTCTGCGAAACAACTACTCGACGAAAGTGTTTCCGTGTCGATAACAACGAGCATGAAATTAAGATCGAGGTTACTAAATCAGGAATTAGAAAGAGAACCCACACGCCGCAGTGTCTGCAGAAGGGCACAGTCTGGTGCGGAAGAGCAACAGCGTCGGCGGTTGGGCAGGAAGACAGGCGAGAGAGACAGGCGTGTACCAGTCGCCATCGGGGTTGAGGGTCGTGTACACGCACCTGCTCCTCACTGGGTTCTTGCTGGCGTAATCTGCCGGATGGAGTTGGTCGGTTCGACGCCCAGTTCGGGCTCCTCGACCTCCTTCGTGCATACGTTGCGCACCGTAGGCGGCATCCTGGCCGTTGTCGGCGTGGTCGCGCTGCTGCTCTAGTGCTTGTCGCCGCCGTGGGAGGCAGAGGCGGAGTGGCTGTGCCTCTGGCAGCGCCGTCCAGAAATCCAGATGGCAATGGATTTCGGGGATTGGGGAATAGGGAGGTACGCATCTAGCGCTAGGCCTCGACGAAACGGGCGAGGAGGGCGAGCAGGCGAAGATGGAGGCCCAGACTTGCGTGGAAAGGCGGTGATGTCGACAGTTTAGGCGGGGCGGCGCTGTGGCGGCGGGTGGGTGCGGGAAACGCTGGCAATGTGCTCTTTCTTATAATGGATGTGTGCGATAATTTTGCTGGGCCTAGATAGGCTGCATGCGGGTGCGGGCGAACGAGGGTAGCGAAGCGGACGATGCCACGACGATATGGAGCAGCGTACCAAAGAAACAGAAATAGAGATAGGAGCCATGAGGAGAGAAGAGATGATAAGGCTTACATGCATCGAGATAGCTAACAAATCTAACAAGCTTGATAAGATAAGGCTGCATGCAACAGTTGGCAAAAAAAATTAGTGCGGTGGCATTTGTCCCGTAATTTTTTAGATGTGTGACACCGCCTCACCGCCACTGTAACCTTAATAGTAAAGATCATCTACCACATTTTGTAGTTAGGGCCTAAAGAGGCTTGGGCGTTGTGAGTCAATAAAATGGCGGGAGGCTCAGTCCACAACTAGTATAGTTCACAAGATATGCCTTTCGAACCTAGAACCTGCTCTCTATATGGCTACCACTCGTCATGACGTAGCTCAACTGAAATCACACACATAAGATAAATGGTTTAAATGATTGATACATCACGTTCTTATGACTGAGATTGGGATGTATCTGGAATAACTTAGAAACGAAGGTAGTGAGTCAAAGAGCACGAATTACTGTCGAGACATGACCATGTGCTTGATGACGTGCAAATGTACATTATCCATGTTCCAATACGAAGAATTAAAGCAAATGGAGTCGACACATTAGTTTTATTCTTCGTTTGGTAAGTATAATTTGATTACTTATACGGAGTACATCATTGAAACCTTGACGCGTATGAAACTTAATTTATCTAAAGATTTCTCCTAGAAAGAACAACTCATAATAATAAGTGGTGACAGCCTGCTTCCACACCACATAATCAGTTTCAAATATAAAACTTTGACAACCCATCTGAGAAGCGATAGTCACTGCATATAGCTTGGATTGTGCTTTAGCATAGAGAGCACCGAAAAATCGCTCTAGGTTGCCTACTCCAGCTGCAATTAGAAAACAACTTTTATTGCCAATGATAGATCCCCATGCCTCCTCCTGCACGAAACCCCCATATCAAATGGTGACTATCCTAGACCACTAAAAACTGATGATCTAAACATGACTAATACAGAGTATCGTGGGCCGTGTGCTTCAGCCCAGCTCAATCAGGGCGACAGAGGCACTTGTTAGGATTACCTCGCGAAGTTATCAATCTCGCGAGAGCTCCCACACTCCTAGGAGGCGTTTCGACAACAGACTTACCCTACGGAGTCCATTAATTGGTGGTTTCTCCGCCCTTGGCGAGGAGCTCCACATCGCCCCGCTCTTTAAAGTATCAAATTCCAGAGTGGTTGCATCACTTGTGTATCTGGACATGAAATTCAGGTTTGCGGCTCTTTTGTGATTGATCATTTTACAATATTGTTTGGCCGAAAAAGGTCGGTATGATACATCTGGCATGAGCTACTATCTTGTGTTGAAACTGGAACACATAAACCAAAATGGAGTTTGATTGAGGTGATTTGAGCACAACGGACCGGCCAAGAGGCACCCAAGGGGCGCACCGGCCCCTAGTTGAACATAATTGAAACATGCACCGACTGACACATATATATACTCTGACTTTAGTTATAAATAGCTAGGCAGGTCGGTCACGTGTAGTCGGCGAGCCATCTGTCACTACTTATATATGTGCGTGTAGAGATTTATTAAAGACACCAGTTGATACCATTCACAAGATAATTTTTTGGAGCTGCCAAGCAGAGGAAAAGATTAATGTTCGCCGAAGATAGCTAAGCAAAGCATAGGATTAGGAAGCATCGGGACATAGGGTGTAACCTGGTAACACATTTTTCCAACTTGGTTTGATCGACTGGGTACGATGTACCAGCATTTATCCTGCTACATGTTTTCCTCGGTCATGGGCGTGGACAGCCAAACGAAAGCATGCCTAGCCATACTTCGTTGTAGTGGCTCATCCCGCACTTGATCCCGTGCCAGCATCGCTGGAGCAACCTGAAGACGGAGGCCTAGATCGAGACTGAGCTGGCAAAGATCACCCGTATAGGATTTCAACCGCAATTCGGCGACGTGGTATAAAAAGTTTATCCTTACCACGGACTATATATAGCTCGTTTTTTAATCGTTTCTAGAAACAACATTTCGAATTAAAAAAACAATATCCAAGAAGAGCCGCAGCAACCAAGTCGCTAAGGGTGAAGTCGTCCTTCCCGGCGATCATGGACATTGACATGGTGAAGTTGTCGTAGTTGTCACCGAGGCCAGCCAGCACATACGAGATGATCTCGTCATCGTTAAGGAAAGTAAAATATATATGTGTTTCCCCTTGAAAAAAGTACGAATACGAGAAAATATGCATATACAGAGCCTGCAGAAATACAGTATTTCCTTGGTGTATAAATCTATGGCAGAGCAGAGTCGCCGCCATGTCTTCACGCTAAATCCCTTCATCGAGCGAAGGACGTGGCGACTATATGTGCCTCAACTCCAAACCCTTTTGCGCATATCCATGTATTTTTTGTGCTTCGGCGGCCGTCAACGACGAGGAGGTAGTCGCTGCTCACCACAGAAGTCTGTGTTGAAGAAAACTCTTGTTCAATAAAGGAGCAAGTGACCTCCACATGTGCCGATGGCCTTGCCAGGGACAAAGACCTCGCGGTGACTCCGATATTTGGGAGAAACATGCCACATGATTCTTGCCAAGATAAAGACTAATTCATACGAGCTTGTCGCCGATCCGCGCGACTCAGCCTGTTCGTCGACCTCGAGATCCTCATGTACAGCTCTCTTTTCTGCGTTTTCATTAATGACGGCGATGTCTCTGTCGGCGAAAGAACAGGCCGATAGGACTTCCCGAGATCGGTGCAGCGATGCCACTCATGTCCACTAGCTCTCTGTTTTCCTGTGGCGGTGACGGTGGCGAGGCCCAAACTGCAGAGCATGGTGGTCCCTTCGCCAGGGTGTCATAAGACATCGGCAAGGCTGTTCTAGCGCCAGATGTCCGTGTTAACCGTATTAGATAGATTGTAGCTGCTTTCCTTGTATAACAAGTTGTACACCGAAGTCGTGTTGATAAGACTATCGGTTAAGTTGTGATCTTAGGGTTGTAACCAAACGTGTATATCCCTGCTGGTGTTTCGGTTAACCAGACTATATAAACAGGAATGGCGGCCCCTAACTGGGTAAGACACGCCTGAAACCAATTACATGGTATCAGAGCCAATCTTCCAAAATTCACATCTAGACTAGATCGCATCTCACTTGGCCATGGCATCGTCCTCATCAGTCACCTGATCCCCGTTCTCTGGGGTGAACATCACCAAGAAGTTGGCCAAAGGAAATTTCGTGCTGTGGCAGGCGCAGGTACTGCCCGCCATCAGAGGAGCACAGCTCGAGGGCCTCATCGATGGCACCATCGCAGCTCCCCCCAAGAAAATCATCGTCAAGAAGGACGACAAGGACACGGAGGTGATCAACCCGGGATACGGTTCCTGGGTGGCTCAGGATCAGCAGGTCCTGAGCTTCCTCGTCACTTATCTATCAAGGGAAGTTATGCCGCACGTCGCCACGGCGAGAACGGCGGAAGAGGCCTGGAGCACCATCCAGGACATGTACGTGGCGAAGTCCCGCGCCAACACCATCAACACGCGCATCACGCTCGCCAATGCCGAAAAAGGCAACAAGACCATGGTTGAGTACATCGCCGCCCTGAAGACCCTGGAGAATGACATGATCGTCGCCGGCAAACTGCTGGACGCGGAAGACATGGTGGCCTACACCCTCGCCGGCCTTGATCAGGATTATGACGGACTTGTCGCCGCTATGGGCGCCAGGCTTGAGCCCGTCTCTGTAAGTGAACTCTATTCGCAATTGATGTTCTTTGAGCGCCGTCAGGTTCTTCGACAGGCGCCATCTTAGTCCTCTCCTAACGCCGCCATGCGCGGTGCCGGCCGTGGCCGCTTCGGAGGACGAGGACGTGGTGATCGTGGAGGTTTTGGCCGAGGCCCCTACGGCGGGGGTCGCCAATCTCCTGCCCCTGGTGGAGGAAACAATGGTGGAGGCGGTCGCGGTAATTTCAGTAACCGTGGCCGTGGCAACTATGGCGGCTATGGTGGTGAGCAGCAGCGACCACGATGCCAGCTGTGCAACGTGTCGGGCCACGTCGTTAAAGACTGTCGGCACCGGTACAATGAGGACTTCGTCCCCAAGGAAAGGAATGCCAACGCCGTCAACTGTAACATCCCAAGTATGAAAACTACCCTATAGAATGTTTGATTTCCTGTTTAAGTTAAGTATTGCATCATGTCATCATATTGTTGCATTTGTTTCTGTTGTGTTGCATCTGTTATTCTTTGTTTTCACCATGAAAGTCAAACAATTTCAAATGCTTGTTTTCATACTTGTTCTGTTACAACTTTTGGAACCAAAATAACAAATAAAAAACACCCCTTTTATTCTTTGTTTTTCACTTCTCAATTTGTTGCTTTAATCAAACCAATTTTCCAATCAATTAATTCAAGCAATTACTCTAAATCATTTCAAATTCAAACCAATCCTCAAAATCTTTAATCATTTGAATCCATGAAATTCACCACTAATTTGATTTCCTTAAATCATTCTAAACCCTAGGGGAAACCCTATTGAAATTGCTTGTTTTCCTAATATTAATGAATATTGCAAATTTCAATCAATTTGGTTTGTTTTCCAAACAGCACCCAAGTTGGGTCATAACCACTTTATAAACATTATCAATTCAACCAAATAATTTTAATTTTTAAAATTCATAGGGGCTACCCTATAAACATGCTTCTTTTCCTTAATGGTTCATTAATATGAAAATCTCCCAAATTGGTTACAAATACAAACATATTTTTTAAATCTCAAATTTGGACTCCAAGCATGCAATGTGGTTCCTAATTAACTAATTAGTCTAACCTAATTTTGTTCTGGAAATTTTGTCAAACAAAACCCTAACTCTTTCTTCCAAAAGCAACGTTACAAAAAAAAAAAAAAAACAGAAATATTAAAATAGAAAGAGAGAGGGAGAAAGCCAGCAGCCCAGCCCATTTTCCTTGCTGGCCCATACCCCTTCGAGCATCTTCCACCTCCTGTCGCTATCTCTGTGTACGATCTCCTCCCTGGCCACACGATCACCTCCATGCCTCCTGGGATTGCTGCCGTACAGGTCCTCTTCCCCCTATATCTCTCCCTCCTGCTTGCCCCAGCAAACCCTAGTCCCTAACTAACCTCCCATCGCCGCCACCTTCCCCCCTCTCTGCTGGTCCATTGTTCTCTGAACCTGAACCATCGAATCATCACCACCGAGACCACTTTCATCCAATCGCCGCCGGTAGCCTGGGCACCTCGAGGAGGATCCGATCCCGGGAATGGAACCGGCGTTCTTCCCTCTCCAAGATCACCAAAGGCAACCATGTCAGGTAAGCCCTCTAGCTCGTCGATCCCCCCCTGGTCGCCGTCCGTTTATGCCCTGCTCCTTTGTTCTGTTCGTCAGTACCTGCTTGCGCTGGAACAGCAACTTGTTGGTCCTCCCGTTGTGCCTCACCGAGCGGGTGCTAACCTAGTGGTATTGCCTAGACGTGGTCAGGCTGTGGAGCCTGGGATCCATCCCTCCATCGCCACGATCCGTCCTTCCATCCTCTGTTCATGTTGCAACCTGATGCAGAAAGGCTGCATCGTTCAGATTCAGAACAACAACACGCGCCCACACCTTAAGCCCCCCCAGTCTGCCTTCCTATCACAACAACGCACCAGCTGCACTGGTTCTGTCCCTTGAGCGCAGCAGTGAGGTTGTGGGTTCGATCCCCCTCCAACACAATAAAACCCACCTTTTTGTTTTACATGCTTTTGGTCACGAAACTTTCTGGTAATCCCACCTAGGCCCTTGCAAGTTAATCTAGATCCCTGGAAAATATTTTCTAAGTCCCTGGTTCAATAAAAAATGGCAGATTGCACCCTATAATTCTAAAATGCATAACAAATTCATTTTAACCCCAATTTTAACTTTTTAAATATGTTTTCTGTCCCAAATTGAATTGTCTATCCAAATATAAAATTTTTTTACTGTTTTGAATATTTTAAATTGTTGAAATATTTGAAAACTTGTCAAATTCACTTAAATTTGCAAAATTCATAACTTGTTCATAAAAATTCCAAATTCAACAAACCAAATATGTTTTCCAATCAACTTTTCATGTACTTTCCAAATATAAATTTTGTTTGCTGTTTTGAATAATTTAAATTGCTGAAAACAATTGTTTCTTGTTTATTGCATTTAAAATTGCCAAAATAATAACTTGCTCTTTTTAAATCCAATTTCCACAAATGAAATATGTTTTCCATGCAAAATTAAACCTCCTTTCCAAATATAAAATTTGTTTCATGTTTTGAATAATTAAAATTGGTTAATTAATTTAAACCTTGTTTATTTCATTTAAAATTGGTAATTTCATAACTTGATCAAATCAAATTCTTTTGGGACATATAAAATATGTTTTCCAACCATAAAAGTATAAACTTTTCAAATATGAATCTCACTTAATGTTTTGAACAAATAAAAAATTCAAATAAGTTCATGTTTGAATTAAATTCATTTAATTCTTGCTTAAACTTGTTTAATTCATAAATAATTTATTTGAAATCCTTTTTCAACAAGTGAAACATGTATTCCAACTAAAATCTTGTTTTCTTTTCAAATATAAACTTTGTTATCTGTTTTGAACACTTTAACTTGTTGAAAACAACAAATGCTTGTGTGACATGTTTTAAGTAACCAAACTTTCCAAACTTAATCAATGATTTCCAAAACTTGTTCCAATCCTTTTCCCTTGCATCTATCATTGTTATTTGTTGTTATTTTGCTGTTTTCCTCATCCATGCATCATGCTAATCCACTTTCACATGTTGCTTAGTTGTAAAACAATTAATTCAACCATAATACATGGATCTTTTCCATATGCAATCCAATTGCATATGGGTCCAATTAAATTGTGTTATCTTGACAAGTAGTTTATTTTGATGCCTCTATTAACATGACATGCATCATCCCATGTTTGTGCACCTATGCCATGATATTGATTGTTTATCTTTCTGTATTGTTTGTTTGCTTCTTCTCGGATACACGACGACGTTGAGACCGACGATACTTACGACATCCCTTCTAAGGAGTTAGCTCAGTACCAGGCTACTGGGTTTTGCAGGCAAGTTATCACTCACATGAACCATTGTGTTCCTTTCAACATTGATTACCGATACTTTCCGTTGTTCCTTTCTGCTGGCCGTAGAAGTAGTTGTTCTGTTACGAACCCATCACATGAATCCCTTAAACCTGATATTGCCTCATCTCCCTTCCTACAACCCATTGTTTGAGCCAGTGTCTTACTAGCATGCTTAGGTTGCTTTTGCTCGAGTCTGTTATCCGTTACTTCTGTTACTATTTCATTACGTTGTGGGGGCTCGATGTTTAATCAATCAATCATGCTAATGTTACTATTAATAATAAATTTGATGATAAGGCACCGGCAGGAGGCCCATGAGAGGTTTTGAAGCCTGCTAGTGTCGACCCTAATAGGAAAAAGGGTCTTGTCTACTGATCCATGATGAGCGCACTACCCGCATTTGGGAAGCGAGTATGGGCGCCCCCCTCAACTTGACCTGATTCGCATCTCGTCCAAATCGCCTCATTTAGTTCGTGTTTTCCATTTGCCGCATCATGTTTTTGCGAGCCCAGGCCAGGGTGGAACTTCCGTAGTCGGCATATAGGGGGACACGTTCTTAGAGTGCTATGAGGGTCCATTTTCTTCTGGGCTCGATTAGCCGTGCGCCCAAGGTGCTTTGGGCTTGATGCGAAGAATGGTTGGTTGTGTTGAGTACCCCGCTTGGTGGAAGGGCCTTTCCATCTGGCGGGTTATTCATGAGTGTACGGCCAAATTGGTGCAACCCTGCAGGGATAATCTTCTCGAGAAGCCGTGTTTTCCGCGGTTATGGATTACTTGGTGAAAGTACTGGCTAACAAGTACTCAGGACAACTTAAACATAATGATCAAACATGTTACACCCCATGATTAATAACTTGACTAGTAATAGGCTTATTGACACAATAATTTGAACCATCATTATTAAAACTGTGTGAGTTATCCTCGGATTGCTTCTTTGGATAAGGGGCGAGATCCAGGATGGGTTTGTTTGAAGTTATCTTTCAGTTGGTTACAATCCTCGATCTTATCTCCTTTCTGTTAGCCGGAAGTGGTAGAATCTCTGTAGTTGGTTAGTGCAGCCAGTTGCAGCATCTTTATATCCCCTCTCTTCCGTTGAACCCAAGGCATCTGTGCTTGGTGTTGACGGGTTACACTTTGGTGAACTGTGAGTCTTGCTTGCCAGTACGTTTATGTACTGACCCCTTTGGGGCTGTGGTTTCCGCAGACCTACGTTTCCGAGGATCAACATGGTGGCTACTACGTGGATCATGACGAGACTGCTGACGAGTAGATAGCGGACCCGGGCAGGATCCGAGACTTCGTGGATGGGCTCCGTCTGTTTGTTTCCGGCCTCTTAGGCCTATTTGGTTCTTGTCTGTACTCAGACATGTTGAATGCTTCCGCTGTATTGTAATGATGTATTGTTGGGGCATGTGCCCTCTGAATGATTGTATTTGCTATCTCTGCTCTAATGAGAGCTAGTTGCAAGTTATTTCAATCTTTTGTGTCGTAGAGATCTGTTGTGATATCACTTGTTAAACGCCGTTGACGTACCATGTGTGTATGGTTTGAAGTACGTCGACGGAAGTGCCTTTGATCTCTAGTGGATAGTTTACATCGACGATGGAATAGCAGGGCTTGTGTTGTCGCGCATAAGCGCAGGCCTACCAGGAAGCTGGGACGTGGGAGCCGTTATGCCCCATAATCCAAGCATCTGCTATCCAGTTCGTACGGTGAGTATCCCCTAGAAATCAGGGTGCGACAAATGGTATCAGAGCCTGTCTGCCTGTAGGATCCCTTTTTACTGGTCGCAGTTGAGTCTAGAAACTATTTTGTAGCTATATAGGAAAAATGAAACGTGAGAGTAGGAATTCTGTTTTTTTTCTTCTTTCCCCACCCTCCCTCCCTTTTCTGGTAAGGAAGTGCAACGTTGATTTTTTCCCTTCTCATCTAAACTTTCAAGTTAGGATTTCACGAATCCTGGTTTCTCTAGGATGGTTATATCTACTAGACCATAAGAATGGAGGTGGTTGTGACATGATTTATCATGTGGTCTACTCATGATTGAGAACGGAGGCGTGTAAGCCCCGGAAGCAAATCCTCTATTCCTTAAGCAGTAGATATTGATCCTTTAGAAGCCCGGATGGGTTTTCCATAGTACCTCAGGAGTTTTGTTCTCGTTTTCCCCGATGTTGATATCCTGTTCTTCTCAACATCCTTTTCGTCCGTTGAAATCTTGTTGTTGTTTTCCATTTCAATTTTTCTACCGGCGTCTAATCAAAACTTCCTCGTAAACTCTTGTCCAACTAAAGTGTTATTTCATACCGGAGAATCACATTCCTTTGTGTCAACAATCTTTTCCACAACACACAACCTAATTCTGGTTCCACTAAGCAATCAAATCTCTGTTCACTCCCCGGGATCTCAAATGTTGACTTCCAAGATAAGTAAGAACAATCCAATTCTAATGGGAGGCCACATATTCCTCGTTACTCTCATGTTGATGATCCTGGCATTGATGCTATTCTTGGTGTTGCATTGATGTCAATAACTCCGTTCCACCCTTATTACAGATAGTCTATTCTCCAAATGAATCAAACTCTACTCAACCTTACACCCTCCATACAAAGACCTCTTCCTTCAATTGAAAATGTTCCGGTGGTTTCCAAATTCCCTGATATCTTTCCAGAAGAGTTGCCAGGAATTCCTATTGTTTTCAACTTCCAGTTAAACTATCCAATGTGCACGATGTGTTTCACGTGTCACAGCTCAAGAGGATCTTCGCAAGAAGTATCCGGACCTTTTCTTTTCTCAGTAGGAATCTCGGGGCGCGATTCCTTCAAGGGGGGGCGTTTTGTAACATCCCAAGTATGAAAACTACCCTATAGAATGTTTGATTTCCTGTTTAAGTTAAGTATTGCATCATGTCATCATATTGTTGCATTTGTTTCTGTTGTGTTGCATCTGTTATTCTTTGTTTTCACCATGAAAGTCAAACAATTTCAAATGCTTGTTTTCATACTTGTTCTGTTACAACTTTTGGAACCAAAATAACAAATAAAAAACACCCCTTTTATTCTTTGTTTTTCACTTCTCAATTTGTTGCTTTAATCAAACCAATTTTCCAATCAATTAATTCAAGCAATTACTCTAAATCATTTCAAATTCAAACCAATCCTCAAAATCTTTAATCATTTGAATCCATGAAATTCACCACTAATTTGATTTCCTTAAATCATTCTAAACCCTAGGGGAAACCCTATTGAAATTGCTTGTTTTCCTAATATTAATGAATATTGCAAATTTCAATCAATTTGGTTTGTTTTCCAAACAGCACCCAAGTTGGGTCATAACCACTTTATAAACATTATCAATTCAACCAAATAATTTTAATTTTTAAAATTCATAGGGGCTACCCTATAAACATGCTTCTTTTCCTTAATGGTTCATTAATATGAAAATCTCCCAAATTGGTTACAAATACAAACATATTTTTTAAATCTCAAATTTGGACTCCAAGCATGCAATGTGGTTCCTAATTAACTAATTAGTCTAACCTAATTTTGTTCTGGAAATTTTGTCAAACAAAACCCTAACTCTTTCTTCCAAACGCAACGTTACAAAAAAAAATAATAAAACAGAAATAGGAAAATAGAAAGAGAGAGGGAGAAAGCCAGCAGCCCAGCCCATTTTCCTTGCTGGCCCATACCCCTTCGAGCATCTTCCACCTCCTGTCGCTATCTCTGTGTACGATCTCCTCCCTGGCCACACGATCACCTCCATGCCTCCTGGGATTGCTGCCGTACAGGTCCTCTTCCCCCTATATCTCTCCCTCCTGCTTGCCCCAGCAAACCCTAGTCCCTAACTAACCTCCCATCGCCGCCACCTTCCCCCCTCTCTGCTGGTCCATTGTTCTCTGAACCTGAACCATCGAATCATCACCACCGAGACCACTTTCATCCAATCGCCGCCGGTAGCCTGGGCACCTCGAGGAGGATCCGATCCCGGGAATGGAACCGGCGTTCTTCCCTCTCCAAGATCACCAAAGGCAACCATGTCAGGTAAGCCCTCTAGCTCGTCGATCCCCCCCTGGTCGCCGTCCGTTTATGCCCTGCTCCTTTGTTCTGTTCGTCAGTACCTGCTTGCGCTGGAACAGCAACTTGTTGGTCCTCCCGTTGTGCCTCACCGAGCGGGTGCTAACCTAGTGGTATTGCCTAGACGTGGTCAGGCTGTGGAGCCTGGGATCCATCCCTCCATCGCCACGATCCGTCCTTCCATCCTCTGTTCATGTTGCAACCTGATGCAGAAAGGCTGCATCGTTCAGATTCAGAACAACAGCACGCGCCCACACCTTAAGCCCCCCCAGTCTGCCTTCCTATCACAACAACGCACCAGCTGCACTGGTTCTGTCCCTTGAGCGCAGCAGTGAGGTTGTGGGTTCGATCCCCCTCCAACACAATAAAACCCACCTTTTTGTTTTACATGCTTTTGGTCACGAAACTTTCTGGTAATCCCACCTAGGCCCTTGCAAGTTAATCTAGATCCCTGGAAAATATTTTCTAAGTCCCTGGTTCAATAAAAAATGGCAGATTGCACCCTATAATTCTAAAATGCATAACAAATTCATTTTAACCCCAATTTTAACTTTTTAAATATGTTTTCTGTCCCAAATTGAATTGTCTATCCAAATATAAAATTTGTTTACTGTTTTGAATATTTTAAATTGTTGAAATATTTGAAAACTTGTCAAATTCACTTAAATTTGCAAAATTCATAACTTGTTCATAAAAATTCCAAATTCAACAAACCAAATATGTTTTCCAATCAACTTTTCATGTACTTTCCAAATATAAATTTTGTTTGCTGTTTTGAATAATTTAAATTGCTGAAAACAATTGTTTCTTGTTTATTGCATTTAAAATTGCCAAAATAATAACTTGCTCTTTTTAAATCCAATTTCCACAAATGAAATATGTTTTCCATGCAAAATTAAACCTCCTTTCCAAATATAAAATTTGTTTCATGTTTTGAATAATTAAAATTGGTTAATTAATTTAAACCTTGTTTATTTCATTTAAAATTGGTAATTTCATAACTTGATCAAATCAAATTCTTTTGGGACATATAAAATATGTTTTCCAACCATAAAAGTATAAACTTTTCAAATATGAATCTCACTTAATGTTTTGAACAAATAAAAAATTCAAATAAGTTCATGTTTGAATTAAATTCATTTAATTCTTGCTTAAACTTGTTTAATTCATAAATAATTTATTTGAAATCCTTTTTCAACAAGTGAAACATGTATTCCAACTAAAATCTTGTTTTCTTTTCAAATATAAACTTTGTTATCTGTTTTGAACACTTTAACTTGTTGAAAACAACAAATGCTTGTGTGACATGTTTTAAGTAACCAAACTTTCCAAACTTAATCAATGATTTCCAAAACTTGTTCCAATCCTTTTCCCTTGCATCTATAATTGTTATTTGTTGTTATTTTGCTGTTTTCCTCATCCATGCATCATGCTAATCCACTTTCACATGTTGCTTAGTTGTAAAACAATTAATTCAACCATAATACATGGATCTTTTCCATATGCAATCCAATTGCATATGGGTCCAATTAAATTGTGTTATCTTGACAAGTAGTTTATTTTGATGCCTCTATTAACATGACATGCATCATCCCATGTTTGTGCACCTATGCCATGATATTGATTGTTTATCTTTCTGTATTGTTTGTTTGCTTCTTCTCGGATACACGACGACGTTGAGACCGACGATACTTACGACATCCCTTCTAAGGAGTTAGCTCAGTACCAGGCTACTGGGTTTTGCAGGCAAGTTATCACTCACATGAACCACTGTGTTCCTTTCAACATTGATTACCGATACTTTCCGTTGTTCCTTTCTGCTGGCCGTAGAAGTAGTTGTTCTGTTACGAACCCATCACATGAATCCCTTAAACCTGATATTGCCTCATCTCCCTTCCTACAACCCATTGTTTGAGCCAGTGTCTTACTAGCATGCTTAGGTTGCTTTTGCTCGAGTCTGTTATCCGTTACTTCTGTTACTATTTCATTACGTTGTGGGGGCTCGATGTTTAATCAATCAATCATGCTAATGTTACTATTAATAATAAATTTGATGATAAGGCACCGGCAGGAGGCCCATGAGAGGTTTTGAAGCCTGCTAGTGTCGACCCTAATAGGAAAAAGGGTCTTGTCTACTGATCCATGATGAGCGCACTACCCGCATTTGGGAAGCGAGTATGGGCGCCCCCCTCAACTTGACCTGATTCGCATCTCGTCCAAATCGCCTCATTTAGTTCGTGTTTTCCATTTGCCGCATCATGTTTTTGCGAGCCCAGGCCAGGGTGGAACTTTCGTAGTCGGCATATAGGGGGACACGTTCTTAGAGTGCTATGAGGGTCCATTTTCTTCTGGGCTCGATTAGCCGTGCGCCCAAGGTGCTTTGGGCTTGATGCGAAGAATGGTTGGTTGTGTTGAGTACCCCGCTTGGTGGAAGGGCCTTTCCATCTGGCGGGTTATTCATGAGTGTACGGCCAAATTGGTGCAACCCTGCAGGGATAATCTTCTCGAGAAGCCGTGTTTTCCGCGGTTATGGATTACTTGGTGAAAGTACTGGCTAACAAGTACTCAGGACAACTTAAACATAATGATCAAACATGTTACACCCCATGATTAATAACTTGACTAGTAATAGGCTTATTGACACAATAATTTGAACCATCATTATTACAACTGTGTGAGTTATCCTCGGATTGCTTCTTTGGATAAGGGGCGAGATCCAGGATGGGTTTGTTTGAAGTTATCTTTCAGTTGGTTACAATCCTCGATCTTATCTCCTTTCTGTTAGCCGGAAGTGGTAGAATCTCTGTAGTTGGTTAGTGCAGCCAGTTGCAGCATCTTTATATCCCCTCTCTTCCGTTGAACCCAAGGCATCTGTGCTTGGTGTTGACGGGTTACACTTTGGTGAACTGTGAGTCTTGCTTGCCAGTACGTTTATGTACTGACCCCTTTGGGGCTGTGGTTTCCGCAGACCTACGTTTCCGAGGATCAACATGGTGGCTACTACGTGGATCATGACGAGACTGCTGACGAGTAGATAGCGGACCCGGGCAGGATCCGAGACTTCGTGGATGGGCTCCGTCTGTTTGTTTCCGGCCTCTTAGGCCTATTTGGTTCTTGTCTGTACTCAGACATGTTGAATGCTTCCGCTGTATTGTAATGATGTATTGTTGGGGCATGTGCCCTCTGAATGATTGTATTTGCTATCTCTGCTCTAATGAGAGCTAGTTGCAAGTTATTTCAATCTTTTGTGTCGTAGAGATCTGTTGTGATATCACTTGTTAAACGCCGTTGACGTACCATGTGTGTATGGTTTGAAGTACGTCGACGGAAGTGCCTTTGATCTCTAGTGGATAGTTTACATCGACGATGGAATAGCAGGGCTTGTGTTGTCGCGCATAAGCGCAGGCCTACCAGGAAGCTGGGACGTGGGAGCCGTTATGCCCCATAATCCAAGCATCTGCTATCCAGTTCGTACGGTGAGTATCCCCTAGAAATCAGGGTGCGACATCAACTACAACAACAATGGTGGCAACGGCAACTGGATTGTCGACACCGGCGCCACCGACCATATCACCGGAGAACTAGAGAAGCTCCACGTCCACGACAAATACTATGGCAATGATCAAGTTCACACCGCAAGTGGTTCAGGTATGGAAATTAATCGCATTGGCCATTCCACTATTCAAACTCGTGATCAAAACATTCATCTTAAAAATATACTCCATGTTCCTGAATCAATCCAAAGTCTTCTTTCTGCTCATATATTAGCCAGTGATAACAATGCCTTTCACTACAACACACTAGTCATGTAGAGACGTTAAATATAAAGAGTAGAGACACGATATTTCATCGCTAGAGCCCTATACAGCCGCTTCCATAAAGCGTCGCTAAAGCGTCTTCTTATGCACCGTCTCAAATGACATAAAGACGTTTGATAAGCATGTCTATATGTAAAGACGTTTCCACGAGACGTTATAAAGCATGTAAAGGTGATTTAATAGATTCACATACGCGACGTCTCTACTAATATAAACACGCCATATTTCCGTCTTAAGAAAGGTTGGAATTTTTTTTTCTTGTACACATTATACCTGCGTTCATAGGTTTTCGTATATGTACGTCCAGTCTTCTTATATGCATTATTTACATACGTATTCCAAAGAAAATAAGTACATACGATATTTTAGTTGTCCTTTTGTTAAAGCGTCTCAAGACACATGCAGGTCTAATTCATTTTTTTTAGATAGTTGCCCGGAAATCGTTTTTATATATATATTTGAATTCATGCACTGTACAAGACCGAAACATTATAAAAAGCAAAGGCTGAAATTGTTGAGCAGATTGAAATAATAAAAATAATAGCAAATGATAATTGGACAAAATCAAATATTATATAAATAGTTAGCAGATACACCAGGAAGGATCGTGAAGAAAAAAAATCATAAACTATCATAATATCATCAATTATCTTTGTCGGGGCAAAAAGTAATGCTTCATCCCCTCCATCTTTATTTAGTCCAATGTCTCTTTAGCTCCACAATTAACCCGAAAAGGAAGTCATCACTAAGATGCGAAATTACCTAAAATATTTAAGTAGAGCATCAGATGACAAGTTCATTTAATAGAAATAAAAATAATTAGCAGACACACCAGGAAGGATCATAAATAAGAAAAAAATAACGACTTAATATCATCCATTATCTTTGTCGCGGCAAAAAGTAATGCTTCATCCCCTCCATCTTCATTTAGTTCAATGTCACTTTAGCTCCACAATCGGTATGAAAAGGAAGTCATGACTAATATGAGAAATTACCTGAAATAATTAAGTAGAGCGTCAGATGACAAGTTCATTTATTAGAAATAAAAATAATATGCATCTAAAACCTATTCGTGCATGACAAGATCTGTTATCCACATCTATTCTGATTTTTTTATCTTGTTTTCAGTTGTGCCGGTAGTTGATCCAAGTTACTGAAGCTAAATAAGGTTAGTAATTCCGCGCTTAACCTTAGAGCTTGACATTGGCTATTTGTTCTCCACCCTACTAGCTAGATCTTTGTTCACAATCTTTCAAGTTTCGTGTTGTAACATGTAGGAGGACATGTTCCAAAATATGTTTACAGGTATACGTAAAAAAGGTAAAACCCCACATAAAACATCGACAGAGGTTGCGCAGCTGAAACAACACTGAACTGAATGACCCTAATCCTGCCCGGGAGATATTAGAATACCATCAACTACAAGCAGCACTTCCTGATGGCACATTGTTAATGCCTGAACTGCGGTAGTAGTATCACAACACACATAACTAATCACGTAGAGGAAAAAGTCCGTCTTAGCAATCTAGAACTTGTTTCAACCAAACCTCTTAGTGATGTGGCATCTAAATAGAAAAGAATTGTACATTCAGATTAGACACTAATACCCCCATACTGAGTTTTTCAATGACTGGTACAAATTATTTTTGTTAGGCATTTTGTACTAGCAACAAGTGCAAATTTTAGTGTGGAATGTAAGCAACTATGAAATTTTACAAGGGAATATATACTTGTACACACCTAAATGAAATTAAGGCATCCAGGCCAAGCAATACCATGAGCGGCTATTACATCGATATTTTCATATTGTCAAGGAAATTGCTTTCGTCTCCAATATTCTAATATCCATATCTAACCAAGTTTCTTTCCACCACATATGTTTTTTATTTACGCACTAAAGTTCTGTTCACTACTATAGTTTTGTTTCTTGGAAAAAAGAAATAGACTTCAGATTTATTCATAAATTTCAATAAATACAATATATGCAATTTATGAACCTATACGGAATATATGAAAATTATCTATTTACTTCATAAATAATAGGATCAACAACTTTCATGTGACTAACATTGACAGACATAACTTTACGACAGGGCCATGTGGACATACAGAAAAATGGTACTAATTCGTATAAAGCAACAAAGTATAAATTGGTATATAATGTATGCGCATGTACCTTGTTCATATGCTGCTCAGAAAAGATGATCCAGCAAAACCATGATTAGCTTCGGCGGAAGTATTATTTATTCTCTTTCTGCAGCCAAAGATAAGTTGAGCTATACATAAAAAAGAGTGCCTTGATGAAGGGTCTGAAATTTGGAGATGATCTGCTCTTTGCTTCAATTCTGCATGAACTCCAACAACCATAAATTTCTTAATGGGCGAATCATGGACTAAAAAATAGAAATAACTAACCAAAAAAATAAGTAGATGGAATGACATAGTTGTGGCGATTGTAGACTTGTAGGTGGTCTAGTGGTCACCCATCTACAACTCCGATGCACAAAGTGCAGATGTAGACATCAGATGTATATATATGGCAAGATCCATAGCGGGAAAAAGAAGTCGTGGTGGTATCAATTGATTGTACAACAGTTAAAGGAAATTCGGTAGATACATACCAGATTGGGTACTTCTAGCAGACTCCACGCTACAGGTCTATGAGGTTGCAAACAATAAATTGGTGACAAAGCATCAGCAAATGCGGCCTGTCAGTATTGCAAACCGCACTAAGAAGAAATAGATCGGTTGTAAACCTCATGAACTTAACTTTTGCATACATCTAGCCGAAAAATCAACAAAGAACAGACCTACCAGTTTTGATGACGGGCAGCTCTCCTGGTAATTATAGCGAGATTTCTTGGGCGTGCGAGCGTACGCGTTCACTATGAAGATGCAGATCGGCCGGTCTGCCATCTGCGGCGGCGACAACTTGAGTTCCCAACGGACATGACGAAGAAAGAATCATAAGAAACAAACGAATTAATTGGGATTGCGTAGGTACCTAGAATGATTTAATAATGGAATACAAACATCAACGGGATTTGGGAGCACAAACCTGGGGCAAGGGGCAAGTCAACAACAGATCTGATTTTCCATGAGAAGTGTGGCGGCGGCTATAGGCGATGTGTTAAAACCGTAAAAGGCTCGCGAACTATATATTAGACTTTTTTTCGCCAAAAAGACGCCAGATGTATTTAAGCGCGCGGTAAATTAGAAACGCGCGCCATATATAAAAATTTCGGTCGAGTGTTCCAACTTCACACGAGCCGTATACAAAAATTTCGGTATTCCTACTCGAATATTTTTTCCTAACAGAAATTGTCCTCAGCTTATACCAAAACGACCCCATGCAAAAAGAAAAAAAGTATACCAAAACGACTCAACCCTTCTCTTAATATCGATAAATTGAGCAAAAATATTTATTATTTGCCTCTTAAATAGAAATTTGGGACGCCACCTTGAACATCTTAAGAAGCGTCGTTATGTGGAGGTGTTCTTCCATCTTAAAGACGAAATTAAAGGCGTCTCATGGAAGCCGTCTCTACGTGATTAATTTGTTGTAGTGTTTATCGAAATTCACCCAAAAATTTTCTGTATTAAGGATCAGGTCATGAAGAGGGTTCTGCTTGACGGTCCATGTAGGGGTGGTCTCTATCCTCTACCTTCATCATTTACATCAAATAAGCAAATTTATGGTGCCTTCAAGCCATCTCATGATAGATGGCATACCGTTTAGGACATCCCGCATCTTCTATAGTTCAACAAGTTGTTAGCAAAAATAAACTTCCATGTTCTAGTGAAAGAAATAATGAGTTCGTGTGTGAATCTTGTCAAAAGGCAAAAAGTCATCAATTGCCTTACCCAAGATCTACTATAGTGTGTCTCATCATCCTCTAGATTTGATTTTCTCCGATGTATGGGGCCCTGCCTCAGATTCTTTTGGTCATAAACAATATTATGTGAGTTTTATTGACGATTTCAGCAAATACACATGGATCTACTTGATCAAGAATCGTTCTGAGGTTTTTAACATCTTTCATGAATTTCAATCTCTTGTTGAACGCCGTTTTGATAGGAAAATCATCACGGTCCAATCCGATTGGGGAGGATTGTATGAACGTCTAAATTCCTTTTTTAAGAAAATAGGACTCACACACCACGTCTCATGCCCGCATGCGCATCAGCAAAACGGCTCGGCCGAAAGAAAACATCGACACATCGTCGAGGTTGGTCTATCTCTCCTTTCCCATGCCTCAATGCCACTCAAGTATTGGGATGAGGCATTCATCACGGCAGTATATCTTATAAATCGTCTCCCTACCAAAATTCTCCAATTTTCCACACCACTAGAGATTCTTGAAAACACCAAACCGGATTACTTGTCCATGCGTACTTTTGGTTGCGCGTGCTATCCTAATCTACGTCCTTTCAATGCACGAAAGCTCCAATTTCGCTCCAAACAGTGCACATTTCTTGGCTACAGCACTATACACAAGGGGTTCAAATGTCTTGACATTGCAACCAGACGTATTTACATCTCACGTGATGTAATTTTTGATGAAACTTTATTTCCATTCTCCCTCTTAAATCCTAATGCCGGTGCACGCCTACGGGTTGAAATTCTTTTGGTACCACAAAATCTTCTGAACTCCGAGAAATTTGATCACGGGGGAGATATACATAGTAGGAATGATCCAATTGCTTTTAATAATCCTGTAAACCCTACTACTAATCGGTTGATTGAGCATGCAGCTGAAGAAAATCAGGTGGAAAACGGTACTGGAGCTGCAAGATTGCATGTACGCACGGAAACCAATGGTCCGACAGCAGAAAGTTCCACAGAATCTGCACAGGACCAATCTGGTGCGTCCGACATCGACTCGTACAGCGGATCTCCGCATAACCAATCAGGCTCTGCCACCTCGTCGCGACAAACAGGCAGCATGCAGCCCAGCGGGACCGCGTCTCGGTCTCCCGCGGGATCTTCTACGGCCACTGCCTCAGCACACGAGGGGGGCACAGCGTCGCCTGGATCCAGCGCAACCAGCAGCGCTGACACAGCGCATCTCACAGATCCCGGTGCGGATCTGCTTGGATCACGAGCCACGGGATCCTCCGCGGGCGGGGGATCTGCAGCTGCTTCACCAACGCCCATATCACGTGCAACTACGCGTCTACAAACAGGTAAAATCCAAAGGAGAAAGTACACTGCTGGAACAGTGATAAAGTATGCAAATCATACACATTCGGAGGAGCCTAGTGATCTAGCCGATGCAATGAAAAACAAAAAATGGAAACAAGCAATGGATGAAGAGTACATGGCACTTATGGAAAATAAAACCTGGCATCTAGTTTCACCTCAAAATGCTAGTTATATAAAACTAAAAGAAATGCTGATGGTAGCATAGATAGATACAAGGCTAGGTTAGTTGCAAAGGGATTTAAGCAAAGATATGACATTGACTACGAGGACACATTTAGTCCTGTAGTCAAAGCAGCAACCATTCGTCTTGTTATATCTATTGCAGTTTCAAAAGGATGGAGTCTTCATCAACTAGATGTGAAGAACGCGTTCCTTCACGGTGTTCTGGAAGAGGAAGTTTATATGAGGCAGCCACCAGGATATGAAGAAAAAGGGAAGTCTCAATACATCTGCAAACTTGATAAAGCCCTATAGGGGTTAAAACAAGCCCCCGGAGCTTGGTTCTCAAAGCTCGGCAACAAACTCCAGGTTCTTGGTTTTCGGCCTTCAAAGGCCGACACGTCACTGTTTTATTATTGCAAAGGAAATATCTCAATATTTGTATTAGTGTATGTTGATGACATTATTGTTGCAAGCTCATGTAATGATGCAACTAAAGCACTTCTCCTAGATCTCAGGAAGGAGTTTGCGCTAAAGGACTTGGGAGAGTTACATTACATCCTAGGCCTTGAAGTCAAGAGGAACAAGGATGGACTATTGACGACACAAGAAAAGTACACAAAAGATGTACTTAAAAGAGTGGGCATGACAGGATGTAAGCCCACTAATACTCCAATATCAACTAGTGAAAAATTGTCATCACAAGGAGGAATACCTCTCTCGGTTGAGGATGGTACAAGGTATAGAAGTGTGGTTGGAGCCCTACAATACCTCACTCTTACACGACCTGATATTTTTTTTGCTGTCAACAAAGTATGTCAATTTTTGCATTCTCCAACTACAATGCACTGGACTGCAGTTAAAAGAATTTTGAGATACCTTCAATATACTTCTGATATTGGCATAAGATTCAACAAGTCTTCCTCTATGTTGGTTAGTGCCTTCTCTGATGCAGATTGGGCTGGATGTCCAGATGCTAGAAGGTCTACAGGAGGTTTTGCAGTGTATCTTGGTTCTAATCTAATTTCATGGAATGCTAGAAAACAGGCAACAGTTTCAAGATCAAGTACAGAGGCAGAATACAAGGCTATGACAAATGCTACAACTGAAATAATGTGGGTGCAGACACTCTTGAGGGAGCCATAAGTTGAACATCCTCAAACAGCACAGTTATGGTGTGATAATATAGGGGCAACATACCTTTCAGCCAATCCAATATTTCATGCAAGAACCAAACATATTGAAGTTGATTATCATTTTGTGAGAGAAAGTGTCTCACAGAAATTATTGGATATTAAATTCATTCAAACATGAGATCAAGTTGCAGATGGGTTTACAAAACCATTATCAGTCAGAGAGCTAAAAAAATTCATGAACAATCTTAACTTAGATAAGTTATGATTGAGGGGGAGTGTTAACCGTATTAGATAGATTGTAGCTGCTTTCCTTGTATAACAAGTTGTACACCAAAGTCGTGTTGATAAGACTATCGGTTTAGTTGTGATCTTAGGGTTGTAACCAAACGTGTATATCCCTGCAGGTGTTTCGGTTAACCAGACTATATAAACACGAACGGCGGCCCCTAACCGGGTAAGACACGCCTTAAACCAATTACATTCTGTACTGTATTAGTTGACGGCGAGCATTACGGGTATGCGATTCTCTGTACATGGAATTTGTTCTCCAACTGGACGTCGCCAAGGCGAGGCACAATTTAGTGAAGCGCCAGATGGCCTCCACATGCGGCTGGGCGCAGGGATGGTTGTTGCTTGTTCCCCTTGCCCGCCCCACCAGGCCGGCCCGGGAGGTCGCACGCAGCTTGTGCGCAACTACAGAATGCGCGGTGCACGCTGTCCGGCCGTTCGTGACCCTCATCCTACATGCCGAGCCTTCACATACACACGAAAAAAATAGATGTATGCACAAACTGTTCTCACATGAAAGTTATACATTTAATCACATTTTAAAAACCAGATCGCTGGGCATCTATATATGCCCATGATAACCATGTCATGAACACAATTAAACATGCACTGGCTGACACATACTCTGAGTTGAGTTATAAATAGCTAGGCAGCTCGGTCACGTGTACTCCGCGAGCCTGCCGTCAATATTTATATATGTGCGTGTAGAGGTTTATCAAAGACACAAGTGGATACCACTCACTAGATGATTTTCTTGGAGCTCCCAAGCAGAGGAATGGACTGATGTACGCCGAAGATGCCTAAGCAAAACATAGGATTAGGAAGCATCGGGACAGAGCCCGTAAGCTGATGGAACATTCTGCAAACTTGGGTCGCCTGAGGGAAGGCTCAACCGAGCTGGGGTTGGTGGGCCACCCGAGGATGAAGGAAGCACAGGGAACATGGATGGAGAAAGGACAATGCACAATGATGGTGGAAGCTTGCTATGCAACAATGTATAAGGCCCGCTGCATGTGGATGAAAGAAGCTCAGGGAACATGGAATGAGAAAGGACTATGCAAGTCACTGAATAGAATCAACATACTTCTGATGGAGGCAAGTCGCTCCTATGCCATTCCTACATTTGGTTTCATGTATCCGTCTGTAGAACATACCATCTTACTAGTGTATTCCGTTAACCGATGGCATGCATGTATATATGACATTCTGCTATATTTACATTTTCAGATGAAACTGCTTTGGTTAAACAGAAGAGAAGGGGAACAGGGCTAGAGCGGTTAACCAAGGGATTGGGTGAGAAGGTCGCCATCCAAATTGCTCAAGGGATGAACCGTCCAGAGAAGCCGATGCAGGCTGCATTGCTTGCATCAGAGTGTGGTTATATTGCAAGATCTATTCTGCCGGTGCTGCCTCACTTTAAGGAGTACAAGAAGGACCCCAACATTGTCAAGAACTTCATTGGGAAAGTTTCTGTAAGCTAACTACTTTGAACCTGAATCTCATGTTCTTGCTATGGATACCCCTGGCAATATGATTATCTGACTGTCCCATTGCCTTGTTTCCTATTTTGGTAGGCCAATTTTCACATTGGCGCTACTGAAGAGACTCTTGAGAAGACTTGCAAAGACATCTTGAAGAAAGTATCAAAGAATAGATGCCACTTGATCAAGAAGGATTTCTTCAACGACGTGGCAGCTAATGAAGTTAGCGCCAAGTCCCCGGTGGAAGGTTTGTCAGACAATGAATGGCAAAAGCTGGTAGAATTGTGGTCTACCCCGAAACACAAGGTATGTATGTTCGCGCGCTATGAGTTTTGTTAATGCTTGCTGTGATGTATCTGCTGCTGTTCTTGATTGTACTTTGCTCATTTTTCTATTGTAGCAAACCTATGAAAGTGCCAAGAAAAACAGAAGTAAAGTCAAGTTTCAGCAAAGGACAGGTTCTCGATACTACGCTGCCCACATATATCAAATTGTAAGAAAACTCATGTTTTTCAATTGGCCTAAGAATCTTTTTCCTTGAAAGCTTATAGTCTAACTGCTGTCTTGATGGAAAATGTTTCAGAAGGAGGATCGCAAGGGCGAAACCTTGACTGCGGTAGACCTGTTTAAGGCTACACATAACAGCAAGAAAGAGGGTTTCTCCCAAGAAGTGCAGGCAGCTATAGTAAGTTACTTGTGCCCCATGAAAACTTATGTATTGTCTCTCCCAGGAATTGTTCAATGCATACTGTAGATCGCATGCAGAGCCTGAGCTTTCCACAACAGGAAGTTATCCTGATCTAGCTTAATGGTGATGGCGGCGCTGAGTGCGGCCGTGACATTGACTGTGGGTGCGGACGACGGCGTCGAGGTGATTGGAACCATGGATGGTTAGGAGTGCGAGCTCTGATACCATAAAAGAACCAGTGTGGTTATTCTCTATAAAAATACCGTAATGTGACAAAATCATAACATATTCATTTATTTTTAGTATGGACCTGTTAACAAACACTGAAATAAAACAGACCACACAGGCACACACGCTGAGATTGGTGCAACTCCCAACCAATCAATGGACAGAAAAGTGACTTTTTTCTCAAATTAGAAACAGCTAGTTGTTATTTAGGAAAGCTGGAGTCGCCGCCATGTTTTCACGCTAAATATCATCTCCATCGAGCGAAGGTCGTGGCCTACGTGCCTCAACTCCGATCCGCGACTCAGCCTGTTCGTCGCCCTCGAGCTCCTGATGTACAACCCTCTTTTCTGCGTTGTCATTAATGGCGGCGATGCCTCTGTAGGCTAAAGAACAGGCTGATAGGAGGACTTCCCGAGGTCGGTGCAGCAATGCCACTCATCTCCACTATATCTCTGTTTTCCTGTGGCGGTGACGGTGGCGAGGCCCAAACTACAGAGCATGGTGGTCGATCAATTGGTCGATTCGCCGGGGTGTCATAAGACATCAGCAAGGCTGTTCTAGCGCCAGATGTCCGTACTGTATTTGTTGACAGCGAGCATTACGGGTATGCGATTATCTGTACATGGAATTTGTTCTACAACCGGAAGTCCCCAAGGCGAATCACAATTCAGTGAAGCGCCAGATGGCCGCCACGTGCGGCTGGGCGCAGGGATGGGCACACAGGCCGTCTGGTGCAGGTAAGTCCGGTCCGGTTGGTTGTTGCTTGTTCCCCTTGCCCGCCCACCAGGCGGTCCGGTACGTTGCACGCAGCTTGTGTGCGCGCTGTCCGGCCGTTCGTGACCCTTATCCTACATGCCGAGCCTTTTATATACACACGAAAAAAAAACGAGATGAATGCACAAGCTATTCTCACACGAAAGTTACACATTTAATCGCATTTACAAAACCAGACCGCTCGGCACCTTGTGGCTATATATGCCCGTGTTGAGTTATTAATAGCTAGGCAGCTCGGTCACGTGTAGTCCACGAGCCTTCCGTCAATACTTATATATGTGAGTGTAGATGTTTATCAAAGACACAAGTGGATACCACTCACTAGATAATTTTTTTTGGAGCTGCCAGGCAGAGGAATGGATTAATGTACGCCGAAGATGGCTAAGAAAAACATAGAATTAGGAAGCATCGGGGCATAGGGCATAACCTGGTATCATATTCTTCCAACATTGTTTCATTCATTTGGTACCAGCTGTGTGCCTGTTGCCCGGTCACCGTTCACCGAACGAAATCATGCCTAGCCAGACTTCGTTGCAGTGGCTCTTCCCGCACTTGGTTCCGTGCCAGCATCCCTGGAACAAGCATCACAAACTGGCTTAATTTTATTTGACTCTATGATAGAGGGTAGCTCATGACTACGAAGAACATGTTGAACAACTTGGGACGCAGGATGACCTAGACGACTATGCCACATATCACGTGACACCTTGACACTGCTGAGTGCTTGCTTGATAACAGGAACTTTAATCTCGTAGAGACCTCCACTGCACCGACCTCTAATCATGGGTGCTCTCGTGTTCCGATCCTTTACAAAAAGATCATTAGGGTGAAGTTCAATGAAAATATTATTGTCACGTGAAAGTTTGCTAAGTGACAAAAGATTACGTGAAGCATTTGGAACATGAAGAACACGATTGAGAGCTAAGGGTCTAGATGACGGAGTAGGAATAATAGCATGACCAACATTATGAATACGCATACCTGCTCCGTTTGCTGTGTGAACCTGCTCGGTGCCGTGGTAGGGCTCGCGCGTAGTGAGCTTCTCCAGCTCATGAGTAATATGATGCGTAGCCCCCGAGTCCGCATACCACGCCGGGTCTACGACCTTTTGTCCACCGTGAGAGGCAGACATGGCCTGTTGTCCACCGTGGGAGGCATACATGGTCATAGCAACCTGGCGCTTAGTGTTGCTCCCATCATTGCCGATGCCGAGATAGTTGCGATTGAACCTCTTGTAGCACTTGGACGAAGTATGACGTGGTATACCGCAGAGCTGGCAAATAATGGTGCCACGTCCAGTACTAATGCGAGGGGTCTACGTCTGGTTGTTGTTTCCCGTGGGTTTTGGCGCCGTGTACTGAGAATGAGGAGGAGCACCGCTCGGTCGGTACTGTGGCCGAGGGCTGCCGCGGAAAGCCCCGTATGCACCAGGAGCTCCACCTTGCATGGCAATGTGAGCTGCAGGGTAGTAACTCGCGGGAGACGCCATGCGACGGGCTAGCATCCGTTGTTCCGTGGCCACAATCTGAGAGAACAAATCTTGAACGGGCATAGGCGTGGTGCGAGCAGTAACAACGCCGTGAAGTGCATCATAGTCACCATCGAGACCAGCTAGAACATAGGAGATGAATTCTTCCGAGCGAAGAGGTTGTCCAATGCTTGTGAGGGTATCGGACAATTCCTTCATCTTATGAAAGTAAATTGTGGCTGTCATGTTTCCCTTCTTAAGCTCAGACATCTCCTGACGTATCCCAGAGGAGCGAGCAATGGAAGTGGAGGCAAAAGCACCGCTCAATGTCTCCCATGCCTCTCGAGAAGTAGCAGCGAACATCACCATGCCTACAAAATCAGGCATCATGGAGGAAACAAACGCTGAGAGCACGGCCTGATCTTGCTGAATCCAATGATGATAGGAAGGATTAGGTTGTTGAACCATTGCACCACCGTGATTAACGATAACATGAGCAGCAGGACAAGCGAAGGAACCATCTACATATCCCATGAGAAGCTGACTCCGAAGAAGGGGACCGACTTGGGCCCTCCAAACCAGATAGTTGTCACTGGTTAACTTGATGGTAATGGATGACGTGATGTTGATGACCCCTCCGGGGATCATGTGGCCACCAGGAAGCACGTGGTTGAAGTATTGTCCTCCCTGATTCTAAACCGGACCAAGCACAGTCGAAGTCGGTCCGGCCGGGGGCATCTGGTTGGGGTAGCCGGTCTGGTACCTCTGCTGGTCACCGGATGGATTCGGGAACGCAGACCCTAGCATGGGCATGGTGAAGGACGACGGAGGCGCAGGCGCTGAGCCGGAATATGGAACGAGTCCCGCGGTCGGAGACGTATGCCCAAGCATGGGCATGGTTGGCGACGCGGGGAGCGCGGGTGCTGATCCAGAAGGCAACGCGAGTCACGCGTTGGTTGCCACCAGCGGCATGGAGAGGCCCTGGTACAGGACGGATGACGTCGGATGCGTGACGTGCGACGGCATCAAGGTCGTGGAGATGGCGTGCGACGGCAGTTCCTCCGTGGATGCCTAAGACAACTGCGACGCCGTGGTGATCGGGGCGGCCGGAGCGGAAGCAGATGACGTAGATGGGGTGTTCGCCATCTAGAACGTAGGCCGGCGGCGGCGGTGGGTTTTAGGTCAAGAGCTGGCGCTCTGATACCATGAAAAGCGTACGATAGATTGGTTTTAGGCTATCCCGATGTGCCTCATCGGGTGGGGGTCTTTGCATTATATATGACAAAAGGTGTACAACGTACGTGTTACAAACCGTATCAACTACGTATTCTAACAAGAACCTGCTCTCTATATGGCCACCACTCGTCATGACTACCTTAACTGAAATCACATACATAAGATAAATGGTTTAAATGATTGATACACTAGTGGAAACAGGGACATTAGTCCCGGTTCGTAGGGCCCATTTGTCCCGGTTGTGCAACCGGGACGGGGCATCCGGGACAAATACCCCTCCCCCTTTGGTCCCGGTTGTGCCAGGACCCGGGACAAATGGGGCTAACCACGTGGCCCGTGCGATGGATCCTGGCCAGGGCTATTCGTCCCGGTTCTCAATACGACCCGGGATGCATGCCACTTCTGCCGCGGCAGGGCTTTTGCCCTTTTCTCTGCCGCGGCAGAAATTTACAATTTTCGTTTTTTTGGCCCCCAGACCTCCGGGCGGGCCCTCCCCGGACCTCGAGAAGAGAGTAGTCTCGGTGGACCCTCCACAGAGCTCCCGGATCGCACGAGTGAATAAATATATAAAGCAGAATAAGAAACACTTATATTACGGAAGCAAAGTATATCGAGCATATTACATGACCGATGGAGTGTAATACAAAATCAAACTAAGTTCCAATTGGACGCATAGTACTCTCCATTTTCGTTTAAGACCTCTGCATCTAAGAAGCCCGCAATTTCCTCCTGAATTGCTCGTATGCGGTCCCTTGGTAGAAGACCGTCCTGAAGCCGTTCGATCTAATATAAAGAAGAGTGGTCAATATAGATAGTAACTAAAATAGATAGTAATAAAAAGAATTGACGACTAACGTACATGAAGTTGCTTTAAATTTCTGCCCGCGGGAGATGTCGTCTGATGAATGAACTCGCAAACGTAGTATCCACACAAGTTATTCCCGTCTCCTTGTTGCAAGCACTTTACGAGAAGATTGTTTCAATCAAAATAATAATCAACCAGGCATGATAATGGTATCGACACTAGAATCAAGGAGATGGGCGCGGATCTAGATAGTACTTACTTGCACAACATCAAATGTAAGTTTTTTTTTCCATTCACCGGGAGACTTCTTTATGAACCTCTTCCAAACCCTACCCGAGAAAGAAAAAGAATAAAAAGACTTAGTAATTACTTGATGTCCAAAAATGAAACAAAGTAGTCGATATATTGCCATATATAAATACTGAATATTAATAAAGATTGAAATTACCGCTGGATCATTTCCTGCATGTCAGCCCACATTGAGAGGGGTTTACGTTTTGGGTCCATTACAATTACTTTTCCTTTGTCAATTTGGATGATTAGCAGAATATAGTGGAAGTTGCGCACGCAAAACTCATCAATTATACAGTGAACATCGAGTAAGGAAACAGAATGTTCACAACAGAGTAACACACTTACTTGAAGTTGTAAGGAAATAGTATTTCCCGTCGGTGTTGGTTAAATATTATTGCGCTCAGAATATTATTTTCTGTATCCTTGGGATGTTTCTGAAGAGTCTTTTCATAAACAATATTTGGATCAATGAACCCAATATCATAGATTCCACCTCTTTTGCATTCGAGAATCTTCATTCTGCAATTATAATATATGAGTGTACTATATATATATATATGAATATGCAATTGAATGAGGTGAGCTAGAGAAATAAGTGCTTACAGACAATAGGCACTAAGGATAGACTTGTCGAGGGCCTGCTGCTGGTATAACTGAAACAATTCGTCAAATTGAATCATAACAAATCCATTTCCAGTTCCATAGTGCTCGTCCCTAATGCTGAGATATATCCAGTCCATAGATTGTTCAGTGGCTTTCATATACCAACTATGCACTCTTCGTATTTTCGTTGGTAGATCATTTATCTTCTCGGGTTTGACAAGAGGCAACTTGTACTCGTATTTGTATGCACATTCAGCTGCGGGGAAGTAGTTCACTGTTTGCATATACTGAGCAATGGACAAACCCGCATCAGCTGCCGCGTATGCGTACATTGTTATAAACTCCGGATCAATATCCTCGTCAGCAATATTACTGCTCGGCCCCACCAGCTGGGTATTGGAAATCACTTTGAGCGGGGACGTGGATTGTTTTTTCTGCTCTCCGAGCTGAGCAACTGATTTTCCCTTTTTCCCGCTGGTGCTACTACTCTTGGTCGACCGCACGAATAGAGCGGTCATAGTCAGATGACAGACTCGGCTCGGGTTGATGAAGAGTCTTCACCATTTTCCAAGCTCGTTCTATCTCTTCTTCGGTCTCGGGGAAATCTGGCTTTTGCTTCTCCTTCCGCTTTGATCCGCCAAGTATTGTTCCTTTGCGATTTTCTGGTTTTCCTCGGGAGTGTAGTCATAAGGTAACTTGGGTACCTCTTTTGGTACCTTCGGGAGGGGTGACCGTTGACGTTTCGGTGATTTTTTACGTTTCGGCAGAAACTTAGTGGGCGGAGAGGGCTGACGCGACGGCGTAGGCGACCGCGCTGGAGACGTGCACGGCGTAGGCGACCGCGCCGGAGACGGCATGCGTTGCGAAGACGACCGCGCAGGAGACTTTTGCGCTGGAGAAATGCGAGAATTCGATGGCTTTGCCGTCTGATTTGTGAGCACAATGCATTCCTTTAGCCATAGAACGGTCGAGTTCTTGGCTTCTCCGAGTTCAGTCAACTCTTCATCTTCACCTTCAGGAAAATCAAGCTTTACCCGCTCGAATCCGTTGGCAACTTCATCGACCCCAACAACAGCGTAGCCCCGTGGAACCGGGAGACAATGGTGAGTTGGTTCGTTGCCAATCGGTAAGGCATAGCCGGCCGCCGCCTTGATGGTTATATTGACGACCTTCACGTGGAGCTCACAGGATGTCATTTCCGTGATCTCATCCACCGGGTAAATCATCGGTGGTGCATCATCATCCGGTAGCTGCGTGGACGCAACGCTGCTTTTGCGATGAGAATGTGCGGCGTCGGGAACCTCGGCTTCAACTTCTAGCATGTGTACTGATGCGCCGGTAGACACTATCTGCTGGCTAAGTGTGTTAATTTGGTCCTGCTACTTCTTTGCTACATCCTGTGTCAGCTTTACCATTTCTTCAAGTTGACGCCTCCAATTTGCCTGATTCTCTGCTTCAGCTGCCTCCTTGTCCTTTTTACGTTGACGGCTTCTATCTGGGTATTTCTTTTTGGTGTCGTCAAACCCAATACTCCATGGAGGATTGCCTTTTGTGCCTCGTGTACGCCCTACGTGTTCCTTATTTCCGAGGGCGCGTGTGAGCTCATCGTTCTCTCTATCTGGCACGAACTTCCCATCTTTAACGTCCTGTATTGCTTCTCTCAGCTTCTCTATTGGTAGAGGACTCTCTTTATGCCTTAGGTTATATATTGCTTTTCCTTCGGTGTCCAACGTGCCCCCATGCCCGTAGAACCATGACCTTGTCCGCTCAACCCACAAGAACGTCTCGGGAGTGATCCCCTGCTCAAGCAGGTTGTTCTCCCATGTCTCCCACTTGGGACTGGAACTCTTGTAGCCACCTTGCCCCATAACATGGTGATATACCTTTTTGGCGGCGTTTCTCTCATTTGTTTTTGTCCTTTCCAGTTCATTCTCTGCCAGCTTGTACTTCACGAAGTCTTCCCATACGGGTTTTATTTTCTCATACCCTTGAGTGAAATCAGGAGTCTTGTTCTTCTTAACATAATCAAGGTTCAATCTTTTCTTCCAGTTTTTGAATTGCTCGGTCATCTTTTTCAGGGTCCACGCTTTGACCTTTTCCCGTATCTCATGTTTCATTTTAGTAACATCGGCCTCAGTCACATCCACTTCATTCTCGTCGACCTCCGGCACGGGTAAGTTGAAATTAGCCAAAATCTTTGAGAAAAGATGATCTTTGGCTATTTTGCCGACATATGAAACTCCTTGTTTTCGCGGATCTTTTGGCTTATTCCACTCATTAACAGTGATCGGGATGTGATCTCTAACTAGCACTCCGCATTGCTTCACAAATTTTTGGGCAACATCAGCGGGAAGCTCGGGTGCGCCGTCTGCTGCGATCGTGTCGATCCTGTATCTTTCTGTATCTTTCAACTTCTTTGTTGCGCCTCGTTTAGTCTTTTTTCCGGTTGATATACTTGAACCGGATGGTTAAAAAATATAAAGACTGTTAATACATGTATATAGACAACGGATGCTTCATTAATTAACATATATATATATATATATATGCACCTCGGAGCCGGTGTTTGTAACTTGTAAGGTTCCACCGGAGCCGTCGGCTGCTCCAATATCGGAGCCGTCGGCTGCTCCCATATCGGAGTCGTCGGCTTCTCCCTCATCGGAGTCGTCTCCCTGGGTGAGCACCGGATCTCCCTCACCGGAGTCGTTCATCCACTGGCTCACATCGGTCTCTACGTCGGGCCCGCGGATTAAACCCTCGATCATATTTTCGGAATGTTCGTCTCTTGGCTCCATACTATACAAAAAGAGTATATATTTCAGATCCATTTTATTAAAATTGCTTATACATAATAATTAACTAATGATCAATTATTTTCATCAAAATTGCTTATAGATAATACACAAAAAAAGCAACATATATTCATGAAATATTTAAACGTACGATAGCATTGTTAAATTTGTAACACTAGCTTAATTAAATTTTGTAACATTCATAATTAATAATTCTAACATTCGTAAATTTCATATATCAATTCTAAACGTACAAATCTAAAATTTATAACATTCATAACTAATAATTCTAACATTCTTAAATTTTCTATATCAATTCTAAACGTACAAATCTAAAATTTCTAAGTCTAATCTAAAATTTCTAATATTCATAGCTAATAATTCTAATATTCCTAAATTTCCTATATCAATTCTAAACGTACAAATCTAAAATTTCTAAGTCTAATCTAAAATTTCTAACATTCGTAAACTAATAATTCTAACAATAATAAAAAAACAGTAATTGAGTAAAAAAATAAAAAAAAACAAAAAAGGCCCCAGGTTAGGGCAAGATGGAGGCAGGCCCTTTACCTCCTCTTGGGGCAGCTGCGGGCCGGCGGCGCGGGGCAGCGGCGGCGCGGGGCGGTGGAGGACGGCGCGGGGCAGCGACGAGATCGAGGGGCGTCGCGGGACAGCGACGGGACCTAGGGGGCGGCGCGTGGGTCGATGGAGGGATCAAGGGGTCGCGACGGGATCGAGGGGGCGGCGCTGCGGAGGAGGGCGGCGCAGGAGATGACGGGATCAAGGGGGCGGCGCTGCGGAGGAGGGCGGCGCAGGGTGCGTCGGGACCGAAAGGGGGTGGGGTGTGCTCGACGGAGCTGAGAGCGGCGCCACAAAGGAGGGTGCCGATCGACGGGCGAGGGGCGGCGCGGATGCCAACGGGGCGACGGGCGGCGCGGATGCCGGCGGGTCGAGGGGCGGCGCCGCAGAGGATGAAGCCGACGGGGCTAGGGGACGGCGCGGTCCGAGGGACGGCGCCGCAGAGGCGAGGACGCCGTCGGGGCGACGGGCGGCGCGGGGTGGACGGAAAAAATGGGCAGCCTGGCGGCGTCGATTTCGTCACTGCGCGCGGTCTGGAACTGGAGGGGGGCGGTGACGTGTTTATATACTATGACCCTTTCGTCCCGGTTGGTGGCAAGAACCGGGACGGAAGGCCCTTACGTCCCGGTTGGTGGCAACAACCGGGACGAAAGGCCCGGCTGGTCGCACGCGCCAGGACCAGTGGGCCGGCGCGCCAATTGTTTTAGCGCCAAAATTTGAATATCTTAAATATGTAAGTGAATAACTTCTACATACTTTCAAATTACAACATTAAAATTGTTTGAAATTGCGTAAATAATTCAAATCCGTTTTCTGTTTACCTAAATAATTATTCTAACTATTCAAACTATTAACTATTTCACTATTTGCACTTAATTTAAATATAAATATCTTATATTGTTTTAAAATTAGTAATAATTATATTAAACAGAAAACAGACGCGCTAGCGCGTCGCATTGTCGCCGGAATACAAATTCTTTTTTTTTCTTTTTGAACAGGAAAAACTCTTTTATTAAAAAGAGAAAACAAACGAACATCGAGGGGGATGCGGTAAATTTTTTTTGTATTTGCTCGATGAACTGAGTATATGATGTATCAAACCTTAAGGGGGGTGTGAACAAAACAGACGGTATCGCCATCATACAGCCCGACCGTGGCTACTGGGTGCATATATGCATACCAAATGCACGGCTGGATGTATGATGGCGAATCCGGATGTTTTGTATTTGCTCGATGAACTGAGTATATGATGTATCAAACCTTAAGGGGGGTGTGGAACAAAACAGACGGTATCGCCATCATACAGCCCGACCGTGGCTACTGGGTGCATATATGCATACCAAATGCACGGCTGGACGTATGATGGCGAATCTGGATGTTTTGTATTTGCTCGATGAACTGAGTATATGATGTATCAAACCTTAAGGGGGGTGTGGAACAAAACAGACGGTATAGCCATCATACAGCCCGACCGTGGCTACTGGGTTCATATATGCATACCAAATGCACGGCTGGACGTATGATGGCGAATCCGGATGTTTTGTATTTGCTCGATGAACTGAGTATATGATGTATCAAACCTTAAGGGGGGTGTGGAACAAAACAGACGGTATCGCCATCATACAGCCCGACCGTGGCTACTGGGTGCATATATGCATACCAAATGCACGGCTGGACGTATGCTGGCGAATCCGGATGTTTTGTATTTGCTCGATGAACTGAGTATATGATGTATCAAACCTTAAGGGGGGTGTGGAACAAAACAGACGGTATCGCCATCATACAGCCCAACCGTGGCTACTGGGTGCATATATGCATACCAAATGCACGGCTGGACGTATGATGGCGAATCCGGATGTTTTGTATTTGCTCGATGAGCTGAATATATGATGTAATCCAAGGGGGCTGTAGAACAAAACAATCGGTATCGCCAGTATACAACCCTGCAGTGGCTACTGAGTGCATATATGCATACCAAATGCACAGCAGGGCGTATGCTGGTGGCGAATCCGGATGTTTTGTATTTGGGAGATGAACTGACTGGTGTATGAAGCTGGGCTATATATATGGTCCTCTGGCTCACAAAGTGTTGAGCTAGGGTTTTGATCCAACGGTTAAGAAACATCTCATCCAACGGCTCACAACAGCTCGAAAGAAACACACCGTAGCCCTGATCGAACGGCTCACAACAGCTGGAAAGAAATACACCCCGGATCCAACGACTCACAAGCGGTTGAAAGAAACACACGATCCGTGTGATTCTATCTGATTGGTCCAAACGAAACCCTAACCCATTTAGTCCCGGTTGGTGTCCCCAACCGGGACTAAAGAGTTGTTTTCTTCTCGCTATATATATATGTATGCATTGCCACACTATTGGCATAAACACATACAAACTCACCACTCTCTCATGGCTTCTACCCTACCCACTCTAACATTGATTCAGGCGGAGTCACTTTCCGCCTCGAACTACCCCTGCCCGCCCGGCTACAACGTTCCCGCCGGTTGGATGTTGAGCGCCGGAGGAGTGCCGGTCCCTCCTCTTCCTCAAGGTGTGGCGCGTCGGGCGGCCATCACGAACCACTACTACCACGAGCTCACGCCGGAGCAGCGGAGAAATCCCAGTTGGCATCCCGATAACCAGCATACTTGGGATGCCTTCTTCATCAATCGGCGTGAGAGGGCGCTCGCCAGGTATGAGGAGGACGGTCTGCCTCGTAGGAACTTTCACGAGGCCGGTCGTCGGCTATGGTGGTCCGGCCGGACTCTACAGAGCGTCATGCACTACATCAGGGCCGGCGATATCCCCCGCCTGCGCTACCCTCAGTCCTGGAGTCGTGATCCTCCGAGAGAGTGCAGAGCACCGTCAGACGATAGTGACGACGGCGGCGGCGAGTACGACGACTACGAGTACATGTACTATACGCCTAGGCAGGAGTATGACTAGTAGATCGATGCACTCTTGCCATTATGTACTGACTTGTTTATTTAGATCTATGCTCTCCGTTTAGATTTAGATCCAAGATTGCCATTATGTGTAATGTGCCTTGTTTATCTATCGAAATGAATGTCCACCTCCTAATGTGAATGCATACTTTGCGACGTCGATGCCTGACCTAATGTGGCCGCCGGCATGTGCGAGTCGCAAAACGCCAATAGAAAGATGGACTGGCGGTCGACCTTCAAAAATAGGGAGGATAGAGAGTGGTCTTCTACTTAGGTTTAGCTTGTATTTCTAATTTTAGAGAGAAAATATCTTCAACCAATATTACAAATGCTTGTGGATATTGGTTGAATGGGGTAGATAAAAAGACTATATATTGGGTCCGTGGCTAGGTATTGGTCCCGGGTCGTGCCACAAACCGTGACCAATACCCATGCGCGTGCCACGTGGCCTGTGGCTAGGTATTGGTCCCGGGTCGTGCCACAAACCGGGACCAATGCCTCCCCACGAACCGGGACAAATGCCCCCAGGTGGTTTCTGCTGCCTGGGGCAACCCAACCGGGACCAATGCATATCATTGGTCCCGGGTTTTTGTGCAACCGGGACAGATGCCCCCTGGCCCCCTGGACGAAAGGGGTTGTTTCCACTAGTGATACATCCACACGTTCTTATGACTGAGATTGGGAGGTATATGGAATAACTTAGAAACGAAGGTAGTGAGTCAAATAGCACGAGTTACTGTCGAAACATGACCATGATCTTGATGACGTGCAAATATACGTTATCCATGTTGCAATAAGAAGAAATAAAGCAAATGGAGTCGACACATTAGTTTTATTCTTCTTTGGGTAAGTATAATTTGATTACTTATACGGAGTACATCATTGAAACCTTGACGCATATGAAACTTAATTTATCTAAAGATCTCTCCTAGAAAGAACAACTCATAATCATAAGTGGTGACAGCCTGTTTCCACGCCCCCACATAATCAGTTTCAAATATAAACTTTGACAGCCCATCTGAGAGCGATAGTCACTGCATATAGCTTGGATTGTGCGTTAGCATAGAGAGCACCCAAAAATCGCTCTAGGTTTCCTACTCCAACTGCAATTACAAAGCAACTTTTATTGCCAATGATAGATCCCCACGCCTCCTCCTGCACGAAACCCCCATATCAAACGGTGATTATCCTAGACCACTAAAAACTGATGATCTAAACATGACTAATTAAGAGTATCCTGGGCCGTGTGTTGCAGCCCAGCTCAATCAGCGAGACAAAGGCACTTGCTAGCTAGGATTACCTCGCGAAGTTATCGATCTCGCGAGAGCTCCCACCCTCCTAGGAGGCGTTTCGACAACGGACTTACCCTCCGGAGTCCATCGGTGGTTTATCCGCCCTTGGCGAGGAGCTCCACATCGCCCCCGCGCTCTTTAAAGTTTCAAATTGCAGAGTGGTTGCATCACTTGTGTATCTGGACATGAAATTCAGGTTTGCGGCTCTTTTGTGACTGACCATACAATATTGTTTGGCCGAAAAAGGTCGGTATGATACATCTGGCATGAGCTGCCATCGTGTGTTGAAACTGGAACACATAAACCAAAATGGAGTTTGATTGAGGTGATTTGAGCGCAACAGACCGGCCAAGAGGCACCCAAGGGGCGCCCCGGCCCCTAGTGAACATAATTAAAACATGCACCGACTGACACATATATATACTCTGACTTCAGTTATAAATAGCTAGGCGCAGGTCGGTCACGTGTAGTCGGCGAGCCATCTGTCACTACTTATATATGTGCGTGTAGAGGTTTATTAAAGACACCAGTTTGATACCATTCACAAGATAATTTTTTCGAGCTGCCAAGCAGAGGAAAAGATTAATGTTCGCCGAAGATAGCTAAGCAAAACATAGGATTAGGAAGCATCAGGACATAGGGTGTAACCTGGTATCACATTTTTCCAACTTGGTTTCATCGACTGGGTACGATGTACCAGCATTTATCCCGCTACACGTTTTCCTCAGTCATGGGCGTGGACAGCCAAACGAAAACATGTCTAGCCAGACTTCGTTGCAGTGGCTCTTCCCGCACTTGATTCTGTGCCAGCATCGCTAGAGCGACCGGAAGACCGAGGCTTAGAGACTGAGCTGGCAAAGATCACCCGTATAGGATTTCAACCGCAATTCCGCGATGTGGTAGCAAAAAGTCTATCCTTACCATAGACTATATATAGCTCGTTTTTTAATATTTTCTAGAAACAACATTTCGAATTTAAAAAAAATCGAAGAAGAGCCGCAACAACCAAGTCGCTCAGGGCAAAGTCGTCCTTCCCGGCGATCATGAACATCGACATGGTGAAGTTGTCGTAGTTGTGACCGAGGCCGGCCAGCACGTACGAGATGATCTCGTCATCGTTAAGGAAAGTGAAAAATATTTGTGTTTCCTCTTAAAAAAAGTATGAATAGGAGAAAATATGCATATACAGAGCGTGCAGAAATACAGTCTTTCCTTCGTGCATAAATCTACGGCAGAGCAGAGTCGCCGCCATCTCTTCACGCTAATATCTTCTCCATCGAGCGAAGGACGTGGCGACTATGTGCCTCAACTCCAATCCCTTCGTGACCTTTTGCGCATAGCCATGTATTTTTTGTGCTTTTGCGGTCGTCAACGACGAGGAGGTAGTCGCTGCTCACCACAGAAGTCTGTGTTGGAAAAAACTCTTGTTCAACAAAGGAGCAAGTGACCTCCATATGCGCCGATGGCCTTGCCAGGGATGAAGAACTCGCGGTGACTCCGATATTTGGGAGAAATATGCCACATGATTCTTGCCAAGATATAGACTAATTCATACGAGCTTGTCGCCGATCCGCGACTCAGCCTGTTCGTCGCCCTCAAGCTCGTGATGTACAGGCCTCTTTTCTGCGTTGTCATTAATGGAGGCGATGCCTCTGTAGGCTAAAGAACAGGCCGATAGGAGGAGCCCGAGGTCGGTGCAGCAATGCCACTCATCTCCACTATATCTCCGTTTTCCTGTGGCGGTGACGATGGTGAGGCCCAAACTGCAGAGCATGGTAATGGTGGTCGATTAATTAGGGCATCTTCAATGGTCGTAAGATAGGTGTTGGTAAATTTTGCCACCTAGATTATATGATGATGTGACAACAAATAAATGAGGAGAGAGAGCAAAGTTGTATGTAGATTAACCAACACCTCTTGCACAAGCTCCGAGGTGAAATAGAGAGCAATCACATTTACTCTCTCTTCTCCTATTGGACAATTTAGAAACAACCATTAGAGTAGTTGTATGATAGCTTGTTGGTTGATGACATGGACAATTTTATCAACAAGACTACATACAAACTATAGGAGATGCCCTTAGTCGCTTCGCCGGGTGTCATAAGACGCCGGCAAGGCTGTTCTAGCGCCAGATGTCTGTAATGTATTTGTTGACAGCGAGCATTACGGGTATGCGATTATCTGTACATGGAATTTGTTCTCCAACCGGAAGTCCCCAAGGCGAGGCACAATTCAGTGAAGCGCCAGATGGCCGCCACGTGCGGCTGGGCGCAGGGATGGGCACACAGGCCGTCGGGTACAGGTAAGTCCGGTCCGGTTGGTTGTTGCTTGTTCCCCTTGCCCGCCCACCAGGCCGTCCGGGACGTCGCACGCAGCGTGTGTGCAACTACAGACTGCGCGGTGCGCGCTGTCCGGCCGTTCGTGAATCGTGACCCTCATCCTACATGCCGAGCCTTTACATACACACGGAAAAAAAAACGAGATGAATGCACAAGCTATTCTGACACGAAAGTTACACATTTAATCGCATTTACAAAACCAGACCGCTCGGCACCTTGTGCCTATATATGCCCGGGATAACCATGTCATGAACACAACTAAACATGCACTGACTGACACATACTCTGTGTTGAGTTATAAAAAGCTAGGCAGCTCGGTCACGTGTAGTCCGCGAGCCTTCCGTCAATACTTATATATGTGCGTGTAGAGGTTTATCAAAGACACAAGTGGATACCACTCACTAGATAATTCTTTTTGGAGCTGCGAGGCAGAGGAATGGATTAATGTACGCCGATGATAGCTAAGAAAAACATAGGATTAGGAAGCATCGGGACATAGGGCATAACCTGGTATCATATTCTTCCAACATTGTTTCATTCATCTGGTACCGGCTGTGTGCTTGTTGCCCGGTCACCGTTCACCGAACGAAACCATGCCTAGCTAGACTTCGTTGCAGTGGCTCTTCCCGCACTTGGTTCCGTGCCAGCATCCCTGGAACAACCTGAAGACGGAGGACTAGAGACTGAGCAGGCAAAGATGAGCCATATTGGCTTTCAACCACAGCAAGTTGATGTGGTGGCAAAATGTTTCTCCGTAGGATGGATTATTTATAACCCGTTTTTGTGATCTTTTCTGGAAACAACATTTAGAAGCTTAAAAAAATTCTGAAAAATAATACAAAGGTTGACAAATACGTACTCTAAGGTATTCCGTCCTATACAAAAATGAAAAATCTGAAACTTCTCCAAAATTGCACTTTGCACCATCTTAAATCTAGATTTTCTTTCATTTTTTATACAGCACAAAATATAAAATATGTCGCTTTTAAGTTTTGGAACACTGACATAAGTAATGACTTTCCAGATCTAGGATTGTTTGTCAGATCCTTTTAAATTTTAAATTATTTAAAAACAAACAAAACAAAACCCGCCTTACAAAGCGCCTACTCGTGGATCGTTTGTAGGTTGGGATGGATGTCAAATTTTGGGCGGGGACGCTGGGAGCGAGATAATAGGTGCCGAAGAAGGGCGCATAAATTCAAAACCACTAGCTGAATATCTGGTGACTCAAGTTATTTACTTGACAACACATATGTAAACATAACAATTCGCGTGAAAATTTCATGTATGGGAAACTGAAGATTTCACTTATTATGAAATATCGATAAAGCTATAATGTGACGACGCCATGCACAGAAAGATTTACTACTTGGTCTTCTAAAAACGATGTTGCTCTGGTCACCCAAGTGAGAAAATCACTTTGCCTGCCAAAAACGATCTTACCCTTCCATCCCTCATACTCTCATCGGTCGCCCCCAACCCAAGCACTACCGTCCGGCAACAGCTCGACACTTACACTCGCCATACAGCCCCTCATTCCCTAGCCCGTCAACCATGTTGCCACTTAGGTCAAGCCACTCCGACAATTTCTTCCATGTCAACCCAAGAACTACGTATATTTTGCTATGGTGGGCCGAGTGCATCGCCAGCCATGCTCAAGCAAGGTTGGCGCTAGACTATGGCACGTCCACCTGCCAGAAGGAGGGGTGGAACAGCTCGCATGTCTCGGATCTGGCTGCTCAATAAAACAAAATGAGCTTAATTACATGATGATTCTTTTGTTCATACGCAAATACTCCCTCCGTACTCAACTAAGTGGGTGTTTAGCATTCGAAAACATGAGAGATTACGACTTGTACTTTCCCGATACATTTTCTACTCAACTCTATAATTTCTTAATTATTACACTCGTCCTATGTAAGGATCGATCCTTCGTAAAGAAAATGAGACGAACCCACAAACATTCCTCTAAATTACACATTTGGTTTTAAAACCGGACCGCTGAGGTTAAGCCTATATATGATCGTGACAGCCATTTCATCAACATAGTTAAAAATGCATTGACACCAACGCTGGATATAGTCATATAGGGCTAGCCAGGCCAGGCAGGTGGAGCCTGCGAGCCCTCCGGAGCACTTATATATATCTGGTTGCCATACGAGATTCCTCAGTGACACTGGTTGATACAATTGACACTACAAATATTCCTGTAGAAGCTGCGGAGAGGATTGATGTACGCGCGTCAATGGTGGTTAAGTAGCGCATAGGATTAGGAAGTATCGGGACAGATGGCGTAACCAGCTGGTATCGCATTCTTCCAACCGGTTACCATAGCAAGACTACGTGTGCCACGATTACTTGTCATCCTTGTTTTTAGAAAGCGCATAGGATTATAGACGATGAAAGCATTTTTGGAAAGCCACTGGCTAAGTGTCGCCAGGCTGAGTAATAGTATGTGTACGATGATGGATCAGCAAGTACTGCTAGTACATGATGACTTCTGTGTGATAGTGCTCTGAGAACATTGGGTCTCAACTTGCAGGGGCGACAACTCTAGTCACAACCTTTTTGGTTGAACTACGTGATAGCTTCGTTGACACGGCGTTCTATGATTGAAGGCATTGCTTGAAGCTTTTACGGACTCCTTTTCCGGTGAATAATAATGATCATTCCCTTGTTTGAACAAAGGACCCCTAAGAATCCTGAAGAAACGTTTTATATTCAATATGGAACTGTACATTTCACATTTTATCCAAACATATAGAAGAAATTACAGTTCATGGCAAAGTGATGAACTACTAAAAGCCTTTGAGAAGAAGCATGTTTTCCTCCTCTATGGACATGTGCCAGGTGAAATGAACTTGATCCCACCATTCGCCTAGAAGATACCGTGATGTTGTGAAGAACGGTGGCCAACTTGAACCATAGAATTATAGCGGCCGCTGCAGGTAGTTCCCTATCGGACCAAATTGAAGCAGATAAGAAGGGGCTACCGATAAAACATCATTAATCAAACCATGAAGTGATATTAAAAGGCAAAAACTAAAAGATAATCAAGGCTAGAAGTGACTTTATTTATATTCATAACATGGTTTGAGCATGAGCCTAGTCAATATAGATAAAGCATTCAAAGAAGAAATATCACAATACCATGCTTCAATATTAGAGAACAACACATTATTAAATTCAATGTCACATTAAGCACTCTGAGCTATTTGAGAGTAGTCATGACACATCAAAAATAACTAAGCACATAATTAAAATAACATCTAGAATGACATGCAAAAGTCTATGCCACAGTGAAAAACAAGCTTCCTTTTGCACCACTATAAGTATGACAAGGGCCGCGGGCCGTTGGGTTGAGGTTGCTGGCTACGGCTAGGCTTCGGCCTATTGGCTTTCCTCTTCAGTTTTTTTGTTCCATTCTTTTTATTTATATTTCTTGAGAAAGTAATGCCAAAACTAAATTTTCAAATTTCGTATTTTTTAAATAATTCAAATAGCAAATATTTCTTATTTTGTTTGAAATAATAAAAGATAGACTTTAGGACGATAAGGCCTATTTTGCGAATACAAGAGAATATGAGTTTTAGGGTTAGAGAATTTCATTCCAAGCAAAAATCACATGCAACATTCTTATCAATTTCAATAATTTTAAATGCAAGATTACCCTGATTGCTTTGAATTATATTAATGATTTTATTTAAAATTGAATCCGTAATTTGTTGAACCTTCTAAATTTTCAACGCTTCATATTATAACTTTTCATTTTTTTTAATTTGAAATATTTGGGATGCTAAAAAAATGGTCATATGCTCCCTGCCCTCTGATTTACTTGAATATGTTCTCTCACACATTTCTACATAGTAGATGGTCGGTCTCAAAGCACAACTGAGCTTTGAATTCTAAGATATAATACCACGGTGACGAGCAATTGCTACTTCTGCGTTGATGGCATAAACGATAGACCATCACCACTTGGTCATGGTTATCTACAAAACCATGTCCAAAGAGTGACAAATCCCGAAGCTTACAAGTCCTAAAATGTTTATGGGTTGATTCGAATTGCAAAAATAATTCCAACTAAGGAAAAAACTTCTATATATTACGTGTACTCTATGTAGACATGGACAAACCAGCAATTGAGCTTTACTATTTACTTTGCTCAGCTATACGGGATGTTTTCTTTGCAAATTATGGTCATGTTCCAAATCTCGTGCACTATTGCATTAATTTCTCATACAACGTGTTGCAACAACCATGCATGCCTAAATAGGTGCACTATTGCATTAATTTCTCATACAACACGATGCAACAACCATGCCTAAATAGGTGCACTATTGCATTAATTTCTCATACAACGCGGTATTTTTGCATATGATGGACTCATTTTATCATACAAAAAATCACGAGGTGAGAGTCACTAATAGGTCAGAAAATGGACACAATATGTCAAATCACTCCATTTCAGATTCGGAATCAGATGTGGATGGATAAAATTATCCGTAAAACTTAAGAAACAATATACTCCCTCCGTTCGTAAATATAAGATGTTTAAGCTATTGCTCATGTTTTCTAGATGCATGCTAATATGAGTGAACATATATAGTAAAAGTTATCTACATAAGTATAGACATGTGTGAATGTAGAAAAGAGCTACTCCCTCCGTCCTGGTGTATAGGGCACAATACCAAAATCATGGTGTCCCATCTCTTAGGCACATTTTGCATTAAATCTCTTCTAATTAGTGGGTGGTTGGCTCTCTCTACCCCTTTCCACCAATGCATGTAATGTTTAAACCCCAATGAATGAATACCTAGGGGCTAGAGAATTGCTATATGCGCCCTATACACCAGGGCGGAGGGAGTAAAACATCTTACATTTAGGAATGGAGAGAGTATTTCGGAACATTTCTCAAAAACCTATATGCCTTACATTTAGGATCGGAGGGAGTCCAAAATTTTACATTGTTAGATTAGTATTGAGAAGTACATTCTAACGATGCAAATTATTTATAAAAAAATCCCCATCTTCTTGTAGTAATTCTTGGTCAACCATAAATCTCATATAAACCTGTACACCTTATGAATATGAACACAATGAGTATCAAATCAACATCTTAAGTTTAGATCTGGACCAATTAAACTTTTTCTTAGTAGAGTGCACTATGTTGGTATCTTTATATTTGTATCTACATATTTCCTCCGGTCGTCTAGAACTCATAGCATTGTACATAGACCGATCAAACCGTTCCAGATTGCACTTCAAATAATTGATCAATTGTGTTTTTCATACCGTGTAATTAAATTAAATTTTTGAAGGGTAATAATTATATGATCTTTTAATAATTTTTTAAGATCTAATCATATGGACAATAATATTTGGCTATTTGTTTTTAAAATAATACTTTTTATTAATATGGAAAATAATATGCTTTTTTATTTTCATAAATAATATCCAATCTTCCTCGGTGAAGCTTACTGGTTCCCGTCGACTTCGTCGAAGACGATTGGTCGTAATCAGCTTCGCCGAAGACGGTTGGTCCTAGCCGTTCATATGGCTGAAAAGTTGTTGGAAAATTCTCATGCCCCTATTGTCTTCCGCCAAGCTTATTTGTACCAATCGTCTTCGGCAAAGACGCTAGGATCTAGTAAGCTTCGTCGAGAACCTATATATGTTTATTTTCCTATAAACGGACATGGCTATTCGTACGGTAAGATCTTCTTTCCGAAAATTTCTTGATACGTTTAATTGTTTCAGGAGTCCACATCTCAAAAATGGAAAAAAGTACGTATATATAAAAACTTAATCTTCTACACATTAACGTGTCAAACGTACTTACTGAATAGTCACGTGACTAAGTAACTTCTATTAAATCCTAACCATAAATTGTAGATCTAACAGTCTAATATTTCCGATGATATGGTTCAACCTGGCAACTCTATTTTAGACCTGTATATTGATTTTAATATATAATAGATAGATTGTTCCGCTCATAGCACTACTGTTTGTCCGATTTACAATGCTCTACACTTTAAATATTGGAGTCTACGTGCTACACCCTATTCTATGCATGAGTCTCTCTTGTTAAAAAAAGAAAAGAAACTTTACATGCGTGTGATATTATCAAAGCACAAAGATGTATCCAAGAAAATAGAATGCATATAGGGATGTTGGAATTATAGCAGCATACACGCCACTCGGGAAAAACCACAGAGAGTCTTCAGACCGCGGTGTATTGTCAACTAAGTGAACTAGATATACAACTATGGTAGCAGCCAAAAGCTACTGCAACCCCACCACAGCGACCATGGTATGTCAATACCCCGCAGCCTGTTAGATAGTTCATTTTATGATGCACGAAGTCTACGCGTTTTAGTCTCCTTACTCGTGTCACCGGCTTCTGTTGTAACATGTGTGTAGTATCACTGGCATTAATATATACAAGTACATGGTGAAGGTTACACCAGCAACTATATATATATCATATACCACATATTGTGTAGTTAGGGCCTAAAGAGGCTTGGGCGTTGTGAGTCAATAAAATGGCGGTGGGCTCAGTTCACAACTACTAGTATAGTTCACAAGATATGCCTTTCCAACCTAGAACCTGCTCTCTAGATACATGTGTTGAACCAAAGTGGAGTTTGATTGAGGTGATTTGAGCGCAACGGATCGGACAGGAGGCGCCCAAGGGGCGCCCCGCCTTCTAGTGAACATAATTAAAACATGCACCGACTCACACATGTACTCTGACTTCAGTTATAAATAGCTAGGCAGGTCGGTCACTTGTAGTCTGCGAGCCATCCGTCACTACTTATATATGTGCGTGTAGAGGTTTATTAAAGACACCAGTTGATACCATTCACAAGATAATCTGTTGGAGCTGCCGAGCAGTGGAAAGGATTAATGTTCGCTGAAGATAGCTAAGCAAAACATAGGATTAGGAAGCATCGGGACATAGGGCGTAACCTGGTATCACATTTTTCCAACTTGGTTTCATCGACTGGGTACAATGTACCAGCATTTGTCATGCTACACGTTTTCCTCAGTCATGGGCGTGGACAGCCAAACGAAAACATGTCTAGCCAGACTTCGTTGCAGTGGCTCTTTCGGCACTTGATTCTGTGCCAGCATCCCTAGAGCAACCGGAAGACCGAGGCTTAGAGACTGAGCTGGCAAAGATCACCCGTATAGGATTTCAACCGCAATTACGCGATGTGGTAGCAAAAAGTCTATCCTTACCACAGATTATATATAGCCCTTTTTTAATATTTCCTAGAAACAACATTTCGAAATTTAAAAAAAAAATCCAAGAAGAGCCGCAGCAACCAAGTCGCTCAGGGTGAAGTCGTCCTTCCCAGCGATCATGGACATCGACATGGTGAAGTTGTCGTAGTTGTCACCGAGACCGGCCAGCACGTACGAGATGATCCCGTCATCGCTAAGGAAAGTGAAAAATATATGTGTTTCCCCTTGAAAAAAGTATGAATACGAGAAAATTTGCATATACAGAGCCTGCAGAAATACAGTCTTTCCTTCGTGTATAAATCTATGGCAGAGCAGAGTCGCGGCCATTTCTTCACGCTAAATATCTTCTCCATCGAGCGAAGGACGTGGCGAGTATGTGCCTCAACTCCAATCCCTTCGTGACCTTTTGCGCATAGCCATGTATTTTTTGTGCTTCGGCGGCCGTCAAGGACGAGGAGATAGTTGCTGCTCACCACAGAAGTCTGTGTTGGAGAAAACTCTTGTCCAATAAAGGAGAAAGTGACCTCCATATGCGCCGATGGCCTTGCCAGGGACAAAGACCTCGCGGTGACTCCGATATTTGGGAGAAACATTCCACATGATTCTTGCCAAGATATAGACTAATTTATACGAGCTTGTCGCCGATCCGCGTGACTCAGCCTGTTCGTCGACCTCGAGATCCTCATGTACAGCTCTCTTTTCTGCGTTCATTAATGACGGCGATGCCTCTGTCGGCGACAGAACAGGCCGATAGGACTTCCCGAGGTCGGTGCAGCGATGCCACTCATGTCCACTGGCTCTCCATTTTCCTGTGGCGGTGACGGTGGCGAGGCCCAAACTGCAGAGCATGGTGGTCCCTTCGCCAGGGTGTCATAAGACATCGGCAAGGCTGTTCTAGCGCCAGATGTCCGTACTGTATTACTTGATGGCGAGCATTGCGGGTATGCGATTCTCTGTACATGGAATTTGTTCTCCAACTGGACGTCGCCAAGGCGAGGCACAATTTATTGAAGCGCCAGATGGCCTCCACGTGCGGCTGGGCGCAGGGATGGTTGTTGCTTGTTCCCCTTGCCCGCCCACCAGGCCGGCCCGGGAGGTCGCACGCAGCTTGTGCGCAACTACAGACTGCGCGGTGCACGCTGTCCGGCCGTTCGTGACCCTCATCCTACATGCCGAGCCTTCACATACACACGAAAAAAAATATATGTATGCACAAACTGTTCTCACATGAAAGTTATACATTTAATCACAGTTTAAAAACCAGACAGCTGGGCACCTATATATGCCCGTGATAACCATGTCATGAACACAATTAAACATGCATTAACTGACACATACTCCGACTTGAGTTATAAATAGCTCGGTTACGTGTAATCCGCGAGCCTTCCGTCAATACTTATATATGTGCGTGCAGAGGTTTATCAAAGACACAAGTGGATACCACTCACTAGACAATTTTCTTGGAGCTCCCAAGCAGAGGAATGGACTAATGTACGCCGAAGATGCCTAAGCAAAACATAGTAAGCAAAACATAGGATTAGGAAGCATCGGGACAGAGCCCGTAAGCTGATGGAACATTCTGCAAACTTGGGTCGCCCGAGGGAAGGCTCAACCGAGCTGGGGTTGGTGGGCCACCCGAGGGAGCTCGAGAAGGCCTCCTCTTGGCATGAGCAGGCTGCGTCGCTGCTCTGGATGAGCCTGGCTTCCCTTCGCCCTTTCGCTAGATGGATCAGCTGCCAGGGAATCCCAGACTGTCACAACTAGATACTACCTCCGTTACAGAGAACAAATATGTTTTTGTAAAAAAATTATATAGCGTGAATTTGATTAATCTCTTAGATAAAAAAATATGTGTATTAAATATTTATTAAATAAGCTACGAAAGTCTATCCATATTGATTTGATATTATATATATTAATATTTTTATCTATATGAGTGGTTAAACTTCTTATACGTTGACTTTTGAGTAATAAATGATGGCTTCTTTGACGAAATAGAGGGAGTATCTACTAGTACGACAAATGTTGGAACATCGGTCTGGTTCATCCATTCACCGGTTTTATTTGCATTCCCTAGAACATTTTGCCATATTAAAATTTGACGTGAGTTCACAAAAGAAAGTATCCAGACAAGGTGTCATCGCCTATTCCCGTTTGTTCGCCTCTTCTCTTTGTCCCTCCCGCTCTCTACCCCCTCGATTCAATGCCCTTCCTGTCGGCGATTCTGTTGCAGTGAAGTAGGCGGACATCGACCAGTGCAGGCCCACAGGTGTGCCAACTGTGCGGAGCGCACATCACCCCAAAATTTTACAAAGTTTGTACACACTTAGGTCGTGTTTAGTAGCCCGGCTGGACCCGAAGACTCTCACCCCACCCACTTCTCAGGGGTTTTTGTATCCCGGTTTTGCCCCGTGAGCCATGCCCACCTCGAGCTTCTCACCTCAGCTCGGCCAAGGTCATCCCGAAAACCACCCCGCGCGTGGGCCCAAAAATTTCCATTCGTTCGGCCCGGTCCTCAACCCCAATTCATTATCGTCTCTATTTGTTTCTTTCTTTCTTCATGTTCCTATCGCCAGCGCCCACGCCACCACCTTGCGCCCGCCGCCACCGAATGATTCCCGCCACCGCCACGTCGCGGCTCTTCGCACCTCCCAGCGAGCATCTCCCAAGCACGTATTCCTCACAGCTCCTCGCGCCACCAAGCGTCGACTGCTCGCGTAGCCCGACTCCGCCCACCGCAGTCTCCACGCGCCGCACGACGGCCTTATCCTTATTCATGGCAGTGGTGCCCCGACCTGCTGCTCCCGCGCATCTCATAGAGCCGATGGGTGCTTTGGACCTGATTGTGTTTTTAATTTTTATCCAGGGGCCTATGTGGAAATATTTTAGACCAATTCGTAATTTAAATTTTTGGACACTAGTCTTAGCCCATGCAATCTACCAAACAAAATCTCACGTGAACCCGTTTCAACCCATATAACCTACCAACCGAACAAAAAAGATCTCAGCTCAACACGTATAACTCACTACGAGAGACACGGTCATTGCCATGTGCTCACCTCTTTGCCGTGTGCAGTATATGGGACACACGGCAAAGTCTTTGTCGGATTTGAATCATTACGTGAAACAAGAGTTTGGTTACCAGCAGTGTAAGAGAAAAGAGAATAAAATAAGTTAGTAAAAATGTCAAACATGATCTATGGACGGACATGTATATATACAATATAATTTTTATTATTTCAATTTTCGTCTTAGGTAGGACCCTGTTTTAGATTTTGGCATAGGGCACCGGATTTCGCCGGCCGGCCTCGACAGATGTTTCCGTGACGGCAACACTGCAACAACAGTCTAGCCCTTTTAGTCCGGCAGGAAGCTGGGATCCTAGGCTGGCTACATTTTCTTCCCAATTGTGGTTTTGGGTAGAGATGAAGAAGGAAATTCAAATTGAGGGTAGAGTTTGCTTTTTTTTCCGGATTTTTAGACTATATTAAATATTCATTATAGGTATGATTTTAGGTTTTATTTATTTTTAGATATGTTTTTATTACCATTGTAGTAAGTAATGATGTTTAATATCATATAAGTGTATAGGCAATTTCAATTTTTTATCTTTAGATTTCTCCCTGCCTTAAATTTTTTCTTTAGAGTTCACCCTCCCTTCGGTCGAGCACACTCTGTCCGGCCGGTCGATGAATCAAACGCCGTGTCGCCACGGTTTCTACACATAGGGCGGACGGGCAGGCGGGATTGTCTCAAATACCCTGTGACAAGGTACAAGGATATTACATACGAGCCAATGGCATGCATACGCTTCCAAGCTAGTGGCAGTACTGGACATCGACCTTCCGCTGTGAAGAGTTAAAAAGGACACGCGATGCACGAACCAGCCACACATGACACATCGATCCGTAATTAAGTTAAAGCTGCCCGCCAGCCACTATTGATTACCAATATATTGCTTCCCGATCGGAGATCGACGCCGGCGACGAGCATGGTCACGGATTAACCGGCCATAGCGGCGGTCGTTTTCAAATGGTCTGTTTCATGAAAGATTGCCGATGCATGGTTTGGTTGTTGCTTTTTAACCCCTTGCTCGTTCGGCCAATTACGGGACGTCACACGCAGCCTGTGGGTGAAGTGCAACTTTCAGACTACGCGCTGTCCGGCCGTACGTGACCTCATCCCACATGCCGAGTCTACACATACAACTTTTCGGGAAAAAAAACCCTACACATATACACACAAAAAAAACCCGAGATGAATGCACAAACTGTTCTCACACGAAAGTTATACATCTTGTAGCATTTTTAAACCAGACCGCTGGGCACCTTGTGCCTATATATGGCGGTGATATATAACAATATCATGAACACAATTAATCATGCACTGACTGACAGATACTCTGATTTCAGTTATTGAAATCTAGGCAGCTCGGTCACGTGTAGTCTCCGAGACTTCCGTCAATACTTATATATGTGCCTTTAGAGGTTTATAAAAGACACAAGTGATACCACTCACTAGATAGTTTTTCTTGGAGCTGCCATGCAGCGGAAAGGATTAATGTACGCCGAACATAGCTAAGCAAAACATGGAAACATAGGATTAGGAAGCATCGGGGCATAGGGCGTAATCTGGTACTCCCTCCGATCCGATAAGAGTGTCGGGAGAAAACAAATTGTTTCGTACAAATTTCTAGTATACCTTGCGGCAGTTTTTTCGGACCGGAGGGAGTATCACTTTGTTCCTGCCTGGTATCGTTGATTGGTTACGTGTACCACCATTTCTCTTGCTACTCGTTTCCCTCAGTCATGGGCGTGGACAGCCGCATGCTTGCACGGGCTGTCTTCTTGCCCGATCAGTATTCACCAAACGAAATCATGCCTAGCCAGACTTCGTTCCACTGAACCTTCCTGCACTTGGCTCCGTGCCAGCATCCTTAGAACAACTTGAAGACGAGGACTGGAGACTGGGCTGGCATCCTACAGGCTGGGAACCGCAGCAAGTTGATGTGGTGGCAAAAAGTCTCTTTGTACGACGCCCTACATGTAGCCCGTTCTTTAATCTTCTCTGAAAACAACAATTTGATGTTTGAAAATATTTCGAGAAAAAATTATAAAGGTTGATAATTATGTAGCTCCCCGTACCCCGCGGCGAGCCCCGTCCCGCCAGGCACCTCGCGCCACCAGCATCTGGACATGAAATCCCGTGGTCAGTCAAGCCCGGGCGTTCGCTTTAGCAATAGCAAGCAACTAGAAGGACCTGGCGCGCTTTGCCGCGCCCGAGAGGTCACTACCATGAATGAACAGCATCTTGCATGAGACATCGAGACCATGTAGCTTAGCTTATAAAATATCAACATGGTACTCGGAAACATTTAACTCGATGCGGTGAGTTCAACGATGAAATCTATTTGCATCCACAGTTTGGTGTGACTCTAAATGCTAATGTAAAAGGTGTTGTGCAAAAGAAAGGCCACAGTAATAGCTTGCCCAATCTGAGCTAAGAATAAAGACCCCATGAGCAGAAGGTAAACAAACTAAAGGCTTCATAGAAGATTACGTCTCTCCCAGGTGCACAAGTGCAGTCGCCTGGCCTTCCGTTATCGCTTACTGTAGTTTCTCCTCATCCTTTCCTGGAGATCAGCAACATAAATGCTTGGTGTTATTGCAAACATTCATCTCAGGAAATAAAACTATGTAGTAACATGAACTAAATTGAATCATCATGCCCGGACATGAGAGTGAGTTTGCGAAGGATAACCAGAACAAATGTGTAACTGACATTGGTGCGACCCATCATAACGAAAATACAGTGGGAGCTCCAAAAGAACCACCTGTAGTTCATAAAGATGACACAACTGCCACATGTGACAAGCCCAATGCTCGAAAGGCATGAAGAAATCTTCCAAGACTAAACTTCAGAGGCAGGATACCAATTTGGAACATGGTTCCGATGCAGATTTGATGAACTTCAGGGCTCAAAGGGGAGCAGATCCTGAAGCTGTTGAACCAAATGATTATGTACAGGTTCAGCCTGATAACGAAAAAAATCAATTTCATGGATCATTTTAGCCCCAGTGCGACGAATGACCCATCTAATTCTGCAAAAAACAATGATGAAACTGTAAGGGAAGTAAAGGGAAAAAACAAAAGCAGATACGCATTCTCAGCATGCTGGTAGTATTGAACCAAATGATCTACAAGAATCTCATGCTCATACTGATAAAGCTAGCTTAGCTGACCATTTTGGTACTGGCACTGTGGGTGTGCCTTCTATTTCAGCAGAAAACGTGAACAAAGAAGATGGTAATGTGAAGAAAGACAAGGGGAAGAAGAGAAAACTGAAACATGATTTGATCAAACCCGAGTCTCTAAATCATAATGGTGGAGATCAGGACACTAATAACTCTGGTGCAGAAGGGAAGAGTGGACCAAGGCAATGCAAAAGAGAGCAACGATAAAGTTATACTATGTTCAGAATGCCAGCTACTACTACTGCCCTCGCCGTGCCTACTGGTTCAGAATTCCTATTATTTGGTAATGTCATACAGCTTGAAGTGTTACATTAGTCTAATAAATCTTATCTCAACTACAAAAATGATAGGCATAATAGAAGTAGATTAATCTAGCTCAGTTCAGATAGCAGAAAGGTAGCAAGCTCAGACCTTGGAATAATAGGCAGGTAACTTGAGATAGTTGGCGCAAGGCATCACACTCGGTAGGTCATCATCACCGTTGTTGTTGCTATGCTCTTGATTGTATAAGACCATGTTAGCAAACATAGTAATAGTGAACTGATGGACAGGGAGAGATAGCTTCAAATTAAAACATACCTTCCGGACAACTCCCAAATTTGGATTCAGTGCAGCCAGAGCCGAGAGGGAGTCAAGGTGAGCCCGTTATAAATTTGCATAAAAGCTCTGCGTTCGTGGAATCCAAAGTCTTGTATGTTCTGTAACAATTGCATTGTATGCAAATCTCTTGTTATGGTGCTGAGAAAAAAAAAACTCAAGAATCGAACTTCAAAATGTATGTAGTAAAAGACTTACATTGAGGACTGCAGGGCTGCTGGAGGTGTAGCCATGATCAAATTTAATGTGACCAGCGAGTTTCCCAAGCTGTTCAAGAGCAAAGCATCAATAAGGAAATAGTATAATATAAGAAATAAAAACCAACAGAAGACGGGCACATACATCCCAGTTATCCTGTTCACCACAGAGTAATCTCTCAAGCTCATCCTCTGAGAATACACAGAGTGTACTCAGTGGAACTATTTGGAATACCCACTGTCTGTGCCAAAACAAAATGAAATTTTCAAATGTTCTAACACTAACAGGCACATACATACATACCAGAGAGTGAAAAATATAAAATGACAAGGTGAACATTGAGTTCATGTCATCCTATAGGCCTATGTTAAGGCTCATGAATTACAAATCAAAGCACAGAAAGCACACTAACGCCTAAATACATCTGAACCGACAAACGAGAAAACTCTATACACTCAGAAGACAAAAGGGTGTTTCAATCGCCGAAGCGTAATAATTACTTTCAGAAGTAATTTGAAGTTATATATATTGGATTAATAAGAAATACATAGGGTTAAAGAAAATAAGGAAAGGCTTTGCGTTGGCGAATTTAAGCTGTACTGCCAGTTTCTCTAAAGACAGTGCTAGTAGAAAATAGAAAACTAAGATATGTAGTCCTGATAGCATCTAGGTAAGTAGCGATGCATACTACCTATTCCGCACATTTTGAGAACTCGGGCCAACCATTCTTTACACAAGTATAAACAGATGAGAGCAGCACCATGACACAACATATCTGACTGAATCCTGACTTAAAAGACTCCAGTTGTCTTGAGATTCCATTTTTTGACCGTTGCCTCAACAACAAAAGAAACATATTCTTCCAAATTCTCATCAGTTACCTGAAAAAATCATAAGCAATATAGAGAATGCTTTAATCTGCTGAGAAGCAAGGGTCGGAAAGAAGTACACCGTCATATCACTTACATTATCTAAGCTACTCTCTGAAGAAGGCAGATACTCTGGATACCCCGGAACAGCAAAGTCAATAGCGAGATCCTCAATTCTTCAACCTCGCTAAGACAAATCATATGGGCTCTGGCATTCCTTTGTCAAACATGATTTTAAACAATTCCTTTCACAAGTAAGTGCTTTAAACTCCATAAGGGTCGTTATCAGTTTAGGATAAAATGAATTGATATCATACATATTAAGCTCCTAATGAAGAATAGCTTATTAGATTGACTAACAAAAGTAAGAAAGCATGACCAACGTGATATATATTTCAAGAATGTAGGGGTCCACAATACCTATCCCAGGATAAGCTTGTAAAATGCTTTGGACAAATGGAATGTCTGCCATCCTTGATTGCCTTTGCGAGAACTTAACCAAGGAGGTCAAATCTTTTATTTACTTCCGAGAAGGAAGCTGAGTCTACCGAACCAGACTAAGAATTAGAAAACAATCCATTAGGCGCTACCACGGTTCGGGAACCAATGTGAGTTTTGTCAGTCCAGGCCAAGAAGCGCATACCGAATTAAGCCTTTAGGAACCCACCACCAATTACCCTAGGCCGGAACACGGGGACGGAGGAAGCAGAGTACCTTGGCATGGAGGCGGCGGGATCTGGAGACCCCGAGCTCATCTTCGAGCTGGTGGGGAGCGATACCAGGGACCTTACAGTGACAGGATCCGGGGAGGGAGGTTATAGACATCCCAATCCAGCGCTGCCGTAGCGCGTCCCCGTCAGCGGCGCGATACACGGCGAGGGGCGCCTCCCAATCCAGCGCCGTTGTAGCGAGTCCCTGTCAGCGGCGCGAGATGCGGCGAGGGCACATGCGGCCTGCTGTAGATTCACATGCTCCTTCATGGTGTGTCGTCATTGCCGGTCATTGCCACGCCGCTAGAGATGGAACCGCCATTGGAGGGAGGCCGGACCAGGATCAAAGGGACGCTGACAGGTAGGACCATGATCCGGACGAACCACAGGGCACCAATTCATGCTCGAAAATAAAGAGTCAGCGGCCGACAAGCGGGCCCGCCCCGAGGACGCACCAGAGGCCGGGATTTCCTCCCCGTTTAGAGATGTAGTAGATGACGCATCACCTGCTGACTGCTAGGCCCTGGTTATATTCGTCCCCACTAACCAGAGCGATGTACACACGCATATAACTCGTGAAAAACAGACCCACACGGATAACCGGCTAGATCGGACGTCCCAAAAATGATTCGGCGTTAGATGCTCCCGGCTAAAACTGCATTGACCCGTACTCTGACTACAGCATAAGAGCATATCTAGCAGTTCGGTTGCACTTTTCTAAATTGACTGAGACTTAAGCAAAAATCAGTCGACTGAGACATAGACACTCCCTTTTTTATAGACACCAAGATAGCTAAGCAAAACATAGGATTGGGAAGCATCGGAACATAGGGCGTAGCCTGGTATCACATTGTTCCAACTTTATCTCATTCACTAGGTACACGTACGACCATTTGTCCTGCTACACTTCCCCAGTCACGTGCGTGGACAGCTGCGTGCTTGCACGGCCCATCTTTATTTTATAAAGGGAAGTATATTAATATCGCGAGGATACAAATTACATCCGGCCTTTCCAACAACGTAATGGATGCACACAGCCGAAAGGCAATAAAAATAAAAAATAAAAAGAAAAATTCCGCTACAGAGTTACAGTTCTCGCGGTATCTACACAACCACCATCTAAACAACAGCTGATATCCGTCTCTTCAAAAATAACGTCTCCAAGAAGAACGGTGCCAGGCACAACCAATTAAGGCCAGACCTTGTGTTTCACTCGAAGATAATCCTCGCTCTCAAAACAACGGCTCCAAGTAGACCGGTGGCAGGCACAACCAATTAAGACCAGACCTTGGGTTTTCACCCTGAAAGGTAGGACATTGGACTTCACGCATATTGTCGCCCCCTCTGACATACGACTGCCACGAATCTTGTAACTCCAAGCCAGCTCCCATCGATGCAAAGACTCCGAACACCGTTGCTAGTCCTCCAATCTCACCTTCGATGACTGAGCATTGCGACCAAATTCCACCGATCCAGCAATCTCCAGGCATCGCCCATGGGAGCTCGTCGGCGGAGCCTTTCGGTCGACATCCCGGCTTGATCAAAGGGAACCTACATCAGGATATTCATCTTCGCGCGATGGCAAACCCTAGGACCACCTCCTTTATTCTGATTATTCTCAGGTCATGCCCCCCACGCCACCGACCTTCACCGACGATGTTGGCATGAAAAGGGCAGGCCAGTACCCAGCTGCAGGACACCGCCGGCGTGTCCAAGGCCACATCCATGTCACCCCCACCACCGGCTCTGTCTAGATCTCACCAGCCCAGATCTGAACGGATCAAGATCGAACCAGCGAGGCCCAGATCACCACTGCCCGAAGTCGCCGCCTGAGTCGCGATGCGCCGGAACGGACGGCCTCTGCGGCGGCGCCCCGCCATCTTCAAAACCACTCCGCCGGTGACCCAAGGCGCCGGCCAAAAGACCGCGCCGCCTCAAGCACGCCCGACCCGAGCTCCTTGCGGAACGTCCATCGCCCCGGCCACCATGGGACTCCGGCGACGGATTACCACAGCTCGCACAGGACGAGCCGCCACAGCCCTGGTCGAGAACCTCTGGGCCGTCCAGATCCGCCGCCCTGCAGACCGGAGCTGCCGTGAGGGAGCGCCCCGTCGTCGCCGTCGGCCACACGGGGCTCGCCCGACGGCGTCCTCCGGCGACGGCGCGGCCGGATGCCAGCAACCGCTGTGGCGGCGCTAGGGTTGCCCTTCCGCCCGAGTCGCCCTGGACGCGGACGTTTTTTTCTAGGCCTCACGGGCCGTCTTCTTGCTCGATCACCATTAACCAAACGAAACCATAGGTAGGCTAGCTCTTCCCGCACTTCTTTCCATGCCAGCATCGTCGGAGCAACTTGAATTCGGAGGCCTGGAGACTGAGCTAGCAAAGATCATCCATATAGGCTTCCAGCAAGTTGATGTGGTGGCAAAAAGTCTCTCCGTAGGATGGCCTATATATAACCCGTTTTTGTAATTTTTTCCAGAAACATCATTTAGAAGTTTCAAAAATTCCGAGAAAAAATACAAATGTTGACAAATAAGTACTTTAAGGTTTTGCACATTTTCAATGTGAAAGATTTTGTTTTCCGGCCTATAAAAATGACAAAGTCTGGTAATGTATTTTTTCCAAAATTCTACTATTCACAATCTTTGATCTAGAAGTTTTTAATTTTTGTAAAATCTAAAATATAAAATATGTTGTATCAAAATTTCGAACATTGATATAAGTAATAACTAGAAGATACCCCATGGGTTGCTGCGGGGATCACTTTAGAAACTACTGTATATTGTAATAAAAAATTATAAGAGATGTGATATATTATATTTTCTAAGTGAATATGAACAATTCAATTGATCATATTATATATATTTAAATTATTAATAAGAATAATTGGGTGGTCTAATAAATTGATGATGTGTAGTTTGCATGTAGTGATTAATAAATATTAGTGGAGATGACATGTACAACTGATTGGCTAGAAGAACGGATGATGTGGATAGGTTGCATGTTGAGATAAAAAATCATTAATGCATGTTAGAGAGGTTTTCTTTATAAGATGTATAGATTATCTAACTTATGATTATTTTAGATTATTTTAATATTTCTTAAATCTTTTTAAAAAGGGGCCCATCCGAGAAATGACTCAATCGGGGGCGTTTGTAAGTTGTGATTTAAGATATCATTGGACTAGTGTAACTTTATTTCTTGTGTAGAGAGGGCGAGAACTAGAAAATAAATATATGCGATGCTTCATCCACAATCTAATGCTCCCTCCTTTTCACAAAATAAGATGTTACTACAATAAATACTCCTATATTGGTTACAGTAAGATTATCACAGAGGCGCTAAACTAGAGGGGCGCCGGAAAAACTGTCGGTTTTCCCGCACGCGGTCCAGCGCGTCACGGTCACAAGTGGGGGAAAACTGTGCGGGATAAAAAGCGGCGCGCGTAGTGTCGGGCCGCAAGTTCGCCGCGTGACATCGCACCACGGCACGTCCCAACCGCCAGAGAGTTCATTCGCGCCTGCTCTCCCTCGCGACTTATCCTCTCCTCTCCCCGCTGCTTCGGCGGTTGTCCGCGATGTCGTCGCGCCAGAGTAGTAGCAGAGGCTACTGCGACATCCACATGTGCCCCGACGGCACCGATACGAGCGACAACAGCCAGGGGAGCAACCTCGGGGTGTTCCGGAAGGCGATCGATGCGCAATGCATGGGAGGCGGAGACGCAGCTGTCGTGGCTCTTTAGCACATTGGACTGCCGCCTCCACTGCAGTACTTTAAAGCTCGGCCTCGTGCCGGATCGGGAAGAGCATGCCTTCGCGGAGTGGAATGTGAACCACGCATGCGAGGCCGCCATGGATGAAGAGATCTGGCACACACGGTTTGCCCACACGGTTTGCCGAGCGGGCAGAGCGGTGCGCAGAGCGTCGCGCCGCCAAGGCGGCTGCACTTGCGAAACTGGACTCCTCGGACGCCTGGGCGAATGATAAGCCCAGGTGGGGGCGTTGAGGGATGAAATATCCGACACTGGCGACTATTCCTCCCTGTCCTCATAGTCCACCGAATCCTCCAACACAGCGCCTTCTAAATTTTAGTTTAATTTTCATGCAAATTTTGTTTAAATTAGCTGAACTTCAAACATAAATTTTAAAGTTTAGTTCATAAGTTTTGCTCGTCGTCGCGCCGCACACTTATTTAGTGCATATGGAATTCCTCGCCCCCTTTGCCTCGCGTTTATTTAGCGCTTCCAGAATTCGTCGTCAACGTGCCGCGCGCAAAACAGTGCAACAACACGTTGTACAGGTTTTAGTGTGGCGATGTTTGTCGCATTTGTTGGGGATGTTCTAACATCGGATATATTATCCGATGGAGGGAGTAGAACACTCACTAACTAGTGTTTCTCTACCCAAAATCCTAACCGTGGTTACCGCGGGTCCCACCGAGTAACCAGTGTCCCTTTTACCGACTCAAGTCCAACTGGAGTCAGCCTACTCATTCAGATCTTATCTCGCTGACTAGTGTGAGATCCGGTAGACTTACATAAGATGAACATAGTTTAAGTCACACTTGAAACTGATCAGTCGGCAACGCCATCTAGAAAAACATGTCGATTCGCCAGAATGCCAATAAGTAAGGATTTTCCCGGTGTGAAGGTATGTCCAAATCCCTTTGTCGCTCGATATTGTGTCAAGCAACAAGTGAGTCCATCGTCATCCCTTGTAGATTGACCTTCTATTTCTCGCTCTGAGATATGCATCTTAGCCGGACTAACAATTTATCACATCGATTCAAATATCACATGCCCGAGTCGCACATGGCCATACTTCTGAGTCGTATCTCATGAGGGGATCCCGGTAATATTCTTCAAGTCAGGGGAAAAAAAATCGCGTTACGGCTTGGTTCACAAACGACCTAAGCACACCTTTTCTGACTACGGGCACTTGGATAGTGCAAACACCTCAGATCTAAGGATTCTACTTCTTGGGTCACTACATATTTCAAATTACTCACATCGACTCAAATTGTTGGGTCAAGCCGGATTAAATATTTTCCATAACTAGTGTAAGACGAATCAACATCTCTATACTCTTTGACAAGTAGAACTTAGTTATCCCACTGTCACGGCGGTGAGTCCAAATAAAAACTCAAACGACCAAGGACAACAGTTGTATGAACTAATTAAGTATAAGGTTCCACAGTCGAATCACGCATTCGACAAAAGTACCAATTCATACGATATATAAATTATTAATATATATGGAATAAGTGATTGCCTCTAGGGCTTACATATTACCTAAGAGTAATTTGGTGAATCTGGCAAATGATAATCCACATCAGATTTTCATTGGTGGTGATCTTAATATGTTGAGGTTTCCACAGGAGAAGAGTCGGGGACGGTTTGATGGACATTGGCCTTTCTTGTTCAAAGTTGTCATTGATAGCTTGGATTTGAGAGAGGTTTATATGGCCGGAAGACATTTCACTTGGGAAAATAGTCTACCAGAGCCTACATCCTAAAAGTTAGACCGCGTACTGATGAGTACTGACCGGGAAGATAAGTTCCCGTTAGTAACGGTACGTTCTCTTGAGCGTATTGAAGCTTTGTCGGACCATGCACCCCCTCCTTCTTTTGACTGGCACAATGAAACCACATTCACAATTTCAATTCAAGTTTGAACTTAGTTGGTTATTACGTCACGGTTTTGATGAGCTAGTTAAGAAAGTTTGGTGCAGACCGGTCATAGGTGACAACCCAATCCGAAGATGGAATAACAAAATGCGCAATGTGCGTAAATATTTCCGTGGATGGCCTATACACACGACTAGAATGCTCAAAAAGGAGAAAGAGAATCTTTGTTCCATTATTGATGAGTTGGATCGGATCGCTGAGACTAGCCTGTTATCTTTGCAAGAGATTGAACTTAAAAGTCAATCAAATGCAAAAGTAGCACAAATGTTGCGAGAAGAGAAACTCAAATGGTACCAGAGATCTAAGGCACAATTTGCCCTGGAAGGAGACTCCAATACTCGTTATTTCCATAATGTAGCCAATGGAAGGCACATGAAAAAACGGATTTACTCTCTTTATCAGGATGAAGGTCTAATTGACGGACAAGAGTGTCTCTAGGCTTATATTACAAAGTTCTATAAAGGTTTTTCGGGGCTCCTGAAGTAAACACTATTACTATGTACGAGACCCGCACAGATGATATTTCCCAAGTATCCCAGGAGGAAAAAGCTTTTCTTAATGCTCCCTTCACTGAAGATGAGATAAAAAAAGCGGTGTTTCAAATGGAACATAATAAGCCACCTGCCCTGATGGCTGTCCTATGGATTTTTACCAACATTTTTGGGAGGTCATTAAAGATGACCTCATTGATATGTTTGGTTGCTTACATAGTGGACACCTAGAGCTGTATCGTCTTAATTTCGGGGAAATCATTTTGTTACCTAAAGTTCTGGAGGCAGAAAGGATACAACAATATCAACCTATATGCCTTGTCAACGTTAGTTTTAAAATCTTTACGAAGGTTGCAACCATTAGGTTGAATTCGGTGGCAGATCATGTGGTAAAACCTATCCATACTGCATTTATGCAGGGTAGTAATATTCTTGATGGGGTCGTGATCTTACACAAAACCGTACATGAGATGCATACGAAAAACTACATGGTGTAATTCTTAAAATAGACTTAGAAAAGGTCTATGATAAGGTGAACTGGGAGTTTCTCCAACAGACTCCGAGAATGAAAGGATTTTCAGATGAGTGGTGTGCTCTAGTTCGCAGTTTTGTGGTTGGAGGTAGTGTGGCTATCAAAGTTAATGACGATGTTGGCCGATACTTCCGGACCAAAAAAAGTCTTAAGGCAATGCGATCCGCTTTCGCCAATATTATTTAATATTGTGGCTGATATGTTAGCGATCATGATTGAAATAGCCAAGGAAAGCCGCCAAATAGAGAGAGTCATACCATATCTTGTCGATGGGGTGTTTTCTATCCTTCAATATGTAGATGATACGATTCTTTTCATCGATAATGATTTGGAGAAATCGGCGAACCTGAAATTAAGTCTTTCAGCGTTCGAGCAACTTTCCGGATTAAATATTAATTTTCATAAAAGTAAATTGTTCTGTTTTGGCGAGGCCCAGGATGTTGTTGCTCAATATGCCGAGTTATTTGGATGCGAGCAAGGTGAATCTCCTATTAATTATTTGGGTATACCAATACATTATCGGACATTGACTAATGTAGAATGGAACAACGTTGAAGAGCTATTGCAAAATAGGTTTGCTAGTTGGAAAGGAAAATTGTTGGCACTTGGGGGAAGACTTGTACCATTAATTCAGTACTATCCAATATGGTATTGTATATGATATCATTCTTTCCATTACCAAATGGAGTCTTGAAAAATTTGGATTATTTCCGTTCGAGATTCTTTTGGCAGGGTGACAGCGAGAAAAAAAAATATCATCTAGCCAGATGGGATGTGGTTTGTCGGCCAAAGGACTAGGGGGATTAGGAATTCATGACTTAATGACTTACAAGTTAAGAACTCAGTCCTCCTTGGTAAATGGATTTTCAAACTATTAACCGAGAATGGCACTTGGCAAACCCGAAATACATCGGCTCGAAAGCAGTCTCAAATGTTGTGTGGAAACCAGGTGATTCACACTTATTTCCGCTATGGGGTATTTAAGATTAAGGATGGATCGCAGATAAGGTTCTGAGAGAACAAGTGGTTAGGAAATACCACACTCAGAGAACAATATCCTGCTCTATACACTATAGGGCGACAGAAGGATGATACGCTGGCTACGGTCATGCAAACACCACCTCCTAATGTGACGTTTAGACGAGACCTCATTGGACCAAGACTTGTATCTTGGCATGATCTGGCTAGTAGGTTGACTTCGGTTACCTTAACACCAGGCATTGATGAGTTTCGGTGGAAAATCACCAAGAACAGAAAGTTCTCGGTAGATTCTATGTATAGGGCTATGATCCAATCAGACATGCCAGTCGATATTTTCAAAAATATATGACTTATGCAGGTACCGCGGAAGATTAAGCTTTTTGCATGGTATCTTCGTAAAGCGGTCATACTAACGAAAGATAATCTTGTCAAACGTAATTGGCACGGAAGTTCAAAGTGTGTTTCTTGCTCTCATGAGGAGACGGTCAAACACTTATTCTTTGACTGATCTTTTGCGCGTTCTATATGGTCCGCTATCCAAATGGCTTCGAATCTCTATCATCCCACATCCGTTGCGAACATATTCGGTAACTGGTTAAATAGGGTAGATAAAAGATTTAAAACTATTATTAAGGTAGGATCCCTAGCCGTTATTTGGTCGCTCTGGTTGTATAGAATTGGCAAGATTTTGAATGATAACAACTTTTCTCGTGTGCACGTTCTATTCCGTTGCATGGGTATTCTATGTTTGTGGTCCACATTAAACCGGGGGGAATTTCGAGACCTTTTTATGGAGGCGTCTGCACGGCTGGAGCAGGTGACGAGGCATATTTTTATCCCACATGGATGGTCGCTTGATCTACGGATAGCAGCTCCATAGAGATGACAGTCTACGTCTACTAGATTTGTTTATACTTGTAATCTTCTTTTTCATTTCTTTTTCGTTCAGTTACTGCATTTCGGCTGTGTGCATTCTATAATGCAGAGGTCGGGTGTATTTGCTTAACTCTATAAGTAATAAAAGCCCTTTATCAAAAAAAAAGTGTTACTAACCTTCGTGCGTAGACGTGCTGGTCAAAGTAACTGTGCGAAAAATTGACTAAGTGCATGAGAAGGTGTGCAAGGTCAAGGCGGGAATAAGTAGACTAAAAAGGTTCCGCACCGAGCAGTGCTGTCGAAAGAAAACTCTCGGTGACAGCGGCTGCAGTTGGGAGCTTTGGCTCTAGCGGGGACCACCTCGGGCCTATACACGGGAACCGGCTGAGCTTGTGCGTATCGTAGTAGTGAATGTCGCCATCGCCGCGGCCTTGGCTACCCGCTGCTCCTGCAAGTCCTCTCGGTGCTCCGCCCGCTACGTCGCCCGGGTCTGCTAGTACTCCTCCTCTCCGTGCCGAGGTGGGCCATCGCTAGGTGGAAGTGGTGGTGGAGGTCATTCTCGGTGACGAGGGGCGATGTTGGCGCCAGCGCCGTCGCCTCCACGCCGTCGCGTCGTAGGCGCGTGCGGCCTAAATCGCCATCTGGTACAGCCCGAGGTTGACGCGACCATCGCCTGAGGGGATGTCGGCGGAGAAGGGTCCGTTGGTGCACTCGCGGAAGCCGCGGTAGCCGGAAATGCTATGACAGCCCGATGGTGGTTCTGGCGTTAATGCGATGGGGAGAGGAGAAGGCGAGCGGGGGGGGGGGGGAATGAGAGGAGAAGACGCGAGTGAAACTACGATCAGGTAACGCGCGTGGGCCTCCAGGCATATGTTTTCGCGCTTAGTCACCGCACGCTGATCTTTTCGCGCGCCCGCTGGTTTCCCACGTCTGCTGGAGCGCGCCGCGTTGTGTCCTCTGTGCTAATTTTGCGGTTTTTCTTGTGACGCGTTATTTTGACACGACTGCTGGTGATGCTCCTCTTACCCTGTTTTTATATATGCCCGTGATAACCATGTCATAAACACAATTAAAACATGCACTGACTGACACATATACTCTGACTTCAGTTATAAATAGCTAGGCAGGTCGGTCACGTATAGTCCGCGAGCCATATGTCAGTACTTATATATGTGGTGTGTGTAGAGGTTTGTCAAAGATACCAGTTGACAAGATAATTTTTTTTGAGCTGCCAAGCAGCGGAAAGGACTAATGTACGTCGAACTTAGCTAAGAAAAACATAGGATTAGGAAGCATCGGGACATCGGGCGTAACCTCGTATCACATTTTGCCAACCTGGTTTCATCGACTGGGTACAATGTACCAGCATTTGTCCTGCTACACGTTTTCCTCAGTCAGGGGCGTGGACAGCCAAACGAAAGCATGTCTAGCCAGAGTTCGTTGCAGTGGCTCTTCCGGCACTTGATTCCGTGCCAGCATCGCTAAAGAAACCGGACACTAGTGGAAACAACCCCTCTCGTCCAGGGGGCCAGGGGGCAGCTGTCCCGGTTGCAACCAAATCCGGGACAAATGCCATGCATTGGTCCCGGTTCGTGCGCCCGGGGCAACAGGAATCGCCTGGGGGCATTGGTCCCGGCTCGTGGGGGGCATATCGGTCCCGGCTCTTGCCACGGACCGGGACCAATGCCTAGCCACAGGCCACGTGGCACGCGCATGATCTATTGTCCCGGTTCAGTCCACGAACCGGGACCAATGCCCCCTTCCCCTATATATACTGCCACAGCCCCCCTCCTTCCATCTTTTTTTTTTGCTTGAAGGTATGAGAGAGTGTGGTGTTAGTGTGTTTTATTTTACTATGCACACGAGGTGTTCGACGAAATTCTCGAGCCGCACATAAGCTCACTGAAAATGGTATCTTCGACCGAGGTTAACAAATTATCTTTTTCATCTGTAACTGATACATAAAAAATTAGTATTTGTCGATGTACCGTGGTCATCTCTGTATTAATATGTTATTGTAATGTATTTTGATAAACTTAATTATATGATGCAGATGGATGCACGGCAGCGATGGATGTACGGTGACCGACGCACTTCCGAGTATATGGCAGGCCTGAATGCATTTCTTGCTGTAGCTCAGGCGAACAAAGATAATGGCTTCATGTGTTGCCCATGTGTTGATTGTCGGAACGTCAGAGAACATTCTTCCGAAAGAATCCTTCACGGCCATCTACTTCGGAGAGGTTTCATGCCCAGCTATAATTGCTGGACCAAGCATGGAGAAAGAGGGGTTGTGATGGAAGACGATGAAGAAGAAGAAGAAGATCCTTTGTTCACTGAATACGACGATACTGCAATGGAAGAGAATGCAGAAGAAGGAGGTGATCAAGAACAGGCATCAGAAGAGCCCGATGATGATCTTGGCCGAGTTATTGCTGATGCAAGGGAAGACTGTGAAAATAAATTTGAGAGGTTGAAGCTAGACAACATGTTACAGGATCACAAAAAATTGTTGTACCCAAATTGCGAAGATGGTAGCACAAAGCTCGGTACCACACTGGAGTTCCTGAAATGGAAGGCACATAACGGTGTGACTGACAAGGCATTTGAGAGTTTACTTCAACTAATGAAGCCAAAACTTCCAAAGGATAACGAATTGCCTGAGAGTACGTACGAAGCAAAGAAAGCTCTCTGCCCTATAGGATTAGATGTGCAGAAGATACATGCATGCATTAATGACTGCATTCTCTTCCGAGGTGAGAAGTACGAGAATTTGGATGAATGTCCGATATGCACTGCACTACGGTATAAGATCAGAGCAGATGATCCTGGTGATGTTGACGGCGAGCCCCCCCCCCCCCCCGTAAGAGGGTTCCTGCTAAGGTGATGTGGTATGCTCCTATAATACCACGGCTGAAACGTCTGTTTAGAAACAAAGAGCATGCTAGGTTGTTGCGATGGCACAAAGAAGACCGTAAGAAAGACGGAAAGTTGAGGCACCCCGCCGATGGATCGCAGTGGAGAAAGATCGAGAGAGACTTTCCTGACTTTGCAGGAGAGGCGAGAAACTTATGGTTTGGTCTAAGTACAGATGGCTTTAATCCTTTTGGGGAGCAGAGCTCCAGTCATAGCACTTGGCCTGTAACTCTATGTATGTACAACCTTCCTCCTTGGTTATGCATGAAGCGCAAGTTCATTATGATGCCAGTTCTCATCCAAGGACCGAGGCAACCTGTCAACGACATTGATGTGTATCTAATGCCATTAGTGGAAGAACTCTTACAACTGTGGGGCAAACCAGGTGTACGTGTGTGGGATGAGAACGAACAAAAGCCATTTGACCTACGGGCGTTGCTTTTCGTAACCATCAATGATTGGCCTGCTCTTAGTAATATTTCCGGACATACAAACAAGGGATACAATGCATGCACACACTGTTTAGATAAGACTGACAGTGTTTTTTTGGATAAATATAAAAATGTTGTATACCTGGGGCATCGTAGATTTCTTCCGATCAAGCATCCCTTAAGGAAAAAAGGAGGGAAGCATTTCAGAGGTGAGGCAGATAACCAAAAGAAGCCTGAGCTCCGTAGTGGTAATGATATATTCGATATGGTCAAGGACCTAGAAGTAATCTTTGGTAAGGCTGCTGGCAGCCAACCAGTTCCGTACGGCCCTGATAAGCGCGCACCCATGTGGAAGAAGAAATCTATATTTTGGGAGCTACCCTATTGGAAAGTTTTAGAGTTCCGGTCTTCGATCGACGTGATGCACGTGACAAAGAATCTCTGTGTCAATCTGCTATGCTTCCTGGGTGTGTATGGGAAGTCAAAAGATACGCCAGAAGCACGGGAGGACCAGCAACGTATGAAAGACCCAAGCAACAAGCACACAGATACAGGGCGCCATTCCTTAAGCAGCTACGCTCTTACTAAAGCAGAGAAGGAAATATTCTTTGAAGTCCTTTACAGTATCAAGGTTCGGTCTGGCTTCTCGTCGAATATAAAAGGGATAATAAACATGGCAGAGAAAAAATTCCAAAACCTGAAGTCTCATGACTGCCACGTGATTATGACACAGTTGCTTCCGATTGCATTGAGCTTCTACCGGAAAATGTTCGAGTACCCATTGTGAAGTTATGTGCATTCATGAACGCAATATCTCAGAAGGTAATCGATCCAGAAATTCTGACAAGATTACAGAGAGATGTGGTCCAGTGTCTTGTTAGTTTTGAGTTGGTGTTCCCACCATCCTTCTTCAACATTATGACTCATCTCCTGATTCACCTATGTGAAGAGATTCATATTCTCGGTCCGGTATTTCTACATAATATGTTCCCCTTTGAGAGGTTCATGGGAGTCTTGAAGAAATATGTTCATAACCGTGCTAGGCCAGAAGGAAGCATCTCGAAGGGCTATGGAACAGAGGAGGTAATTGGGTTCTGTGTTGACTTTATTCCTGACCTTAAGACGATTGGTGTTCCTGAATCGCGGCATGAGGGGAGACTGAGGGGAAAAGGAACGCTGGGAAAGAAAACAATGATACCCAGGGACGGGCATTCGTTCACCAAAGCACACTACACAGTTCTACAAAATTCTATGTTCATGGCCACGTATCTCGAGGAACACAAGAATATTGTACGCTCCGCAAACCCCGGGAAAGATGACTCATGGATTAAACGCAAACACATGGAGACTTTCGGGAGTTGGTTGCAAACACATCTTATAAATGACAGCATTGTTGAAGATCAGCTGTACATGTTGGCAGGGTCACCATCTTTGACTATTGGGAGTTTTCAAGGGTACGAGATAAATGGGAATACATTTTACACGAGCTCCCAAGATAAGAAGAGCACCAACCAAAACAGTGGTGTCCGCTTTGATACAACAAACGAGAATGGAAAAAATGACACATACTATGGTTACATAGAGGAGATATGGGAACTTGACTATGGACCTTCTTTTAAGGTCCCTTTGTTCAAGTGCAAATGGGTCAACCTGAATGGAGAAGGGGTAAAGGTAGACCCACTTTATGGAATGACACCAGTGGATCTCAACAATATTGGTTACAATGACGAACCATTCGTCCTAGCCAATTATGTGGCTCAGGTCTTCTATGTGAAGGACATGTCCTCCAGACCGAAAAAAAGAAAAAATAAGCAAACAAATTCATCATACGATGAGCCGAAGCGTCACATAGTTCTCTCAGGGAAAAGAAACATCGTGGGAATCGAGGACACGACAGACATGTCAGAAGATTATAATAAGTTTGTTGAAATTCCAACCTTCACAGTGAAAGCTGACCCCACCATCCCGTTAAATAATGAAGATACTCCATGGTTACGGCCTTAGCGATCATAAGCAAGGGAGAATTCAGAAGAGTTGATAGGGATGTTGGTGATTTGTAATAATAAGCGTGGAATACATGATCATATAGTTCTGTTTGATCAGTATTTTGTATTGACCGGTAAAAAGCTGACAACTACGACCAGTCTGATTTCATTATTATCCCAACCAGCGGCACACCCACCCACTTTGTTGTTTCTCTCTCCTCCATCTGTTGGTGATGTGTAATAATAAGCGTGGAATACATGATCCTATAGTTCTGTTTGAGCAGTAATTTGTATTGACAGCTAAAAAACTGACAACTATGACCCATATCTGAGTATGAGATAACTGTAGGCAGATATTGCAGGCACACTTCGAAGTGATAGTACGGGTACCATCCTGACAGATATACTTAAAACAGAAATAGATCTTCGGTACTTCTTGCTGAACAACAAGCTGACTACCTTGGAGTTCAAATGACGCAAAGGGTTGCACCTATGCGGTTACTTTGGCAAGGTGCTAATGCATACACTCCTGCACTGTTTGAGATTTTCAGATTAGAATTTGAACTGATATTGGATTGCGTGGTCTATAACTGTGGCGAAATTGCACCCATATCCGAGTATGAGATAATTGTCAAAAACAGGCGTCGGGGTCATTTTGTTAGATTCGACTCATCAGAATACATTTGTAGCTGCAAAAAGTTTGAAAATGTAGGTTTGCTGTGTTGCCAGGTACTGAAGGTTCTTGAGATCAGAAATATTAAAGAAATTCCATCACACTATGTTTTGAAAAGATGGCGAAATGATGCTCAGATTGAACCTTCGAAGGAGAACTATGGTTACACACAGGGCCGGTTACAGCAGCCCTGTGCGTAGCCCTCATCTCAATGGGGGAGACCAAGGAGAGAGAAACAGTTTGGTGGGTGCGCCGGTGGAGATAATAATGAAGCCAGACTGTCATACCTGTCAAACACTCGAATAAACTTCTAATTACATAAATATTTAAGTTACCAATCAACGTTAGCCCTAAAAGAAGATGTCACCTTGAGTTGAGTAAGTATTTTAAGTATTCATTGTGTTGCTTGAGGAAGATCCCAAATTCTCCGTGTTAAAAAGGTACAACTCGATTTGTCGATATTTATATTAAAATTATATGCAAATGGTATAATAATTAAAAGTTTCAATAGTTAAAATAATTATTTAGGTAAACAAAAATGAATTTGAATTAGTTATGCAAATTCTAGCATTTTCCATGTTGAAATTTTTGTCAAATTCGAAAGTATGTAGAAGTTGTTAAAGTGCAAACTTTAACAATTTTCAAATTTTGGCGCTAAAATTTTTTGGCGCGCAGGGTGCCACCAAGTTTTGAAAAAAAGTTTTGGTCCCAGCCCGTGGTACCAACCGGGACCAAAGGGGGTGCCTCTAGTCCCGGTTGATGGCACGGGCCGGGACTGAAGGCCCAGGTGTATAAATATCTCGGCCCTCTCTCCAGGCCGAGCGACCACCCAGGGACAGCGGGCTTGCCTTGGCGAAGCCCTGCCGGCGGCGGGGGTAGGAAGATCCCGTCGGCGCTGGTTCCGCCGGCGGGGCTAGGGTTGAACTAGGGACGCGTTATTGGACACAAACAATATATATTAAAAGGCTCGAGGGCCGTGCTTACATAGGGGGGGCGGCGCGGGCACAGGAGGCCGGCCGTGCTTACATATAGGGGCGGCGGCACGGCCACAGGCGGCCGACCGTTTCTTGGGAGGGAGGCCTACTATAATAGGGGGGGGCGCGCGACGGCGCCGGCCTAGTCCTCCTCGTCAGAGGAGATGCAGTGGTAGTCCGGTGCCTACCACAGGTGGGCAGGCAGCTGGGGCGGCCCGCCGGTGGCTGCGGAGGCATTGGGGGGCGCGTGCGACGGCGGCGGGGGCAGCTCCTCAGGCTGCGGCGGCGGGGGCAGCTCCTCCGGCGACCAGGCGCCGCCGGTCCATGCCCAGGACATGCCGTACTCCAGGCCGGGGGGGGAGCAGCTGCGGCGGCGGCTGGTCCTCGGACGCCTCCAGGTCGGCGTTCATCACCTTCCACCAGGAGGCAGGCGCCGTAGGGGGTGGGGGCGGCGGCATGGCGTTGGCGTCGGCGGCGGCGACGGCCACGACCTGCTCCCACCGCTTGATCTCGTCGTCGATGAGGGAGCGGCGGGAGGCCTCGCAGGCCTCCTCCAAGCTGGCCCGGAGCTCAGGGTCCTCCTCCTCGGAGAAGTCCTCGCCGATGTCCTCGAGGAGCCACAGCTCCTTCTCCCGGCCGGGCGGTGGCGCGGGGTAGTCCTCCACGCTGACCTCCTCCTGGCCGATGGGGATGAAGGAGCGACGGCGCAGGTCGTGCTCCTGCTGGAACCAGGAGGCCCATTAGGGGAGATGCGCGCGTACGCGCGGTCCCTGAGGAGGTGGGCCGGCAGGAGCGCGCGTCGGCGGTCGATCACCTCGCGCGCGGCCTCGTTGGTCGGGGCCGGCGGCACCGGGATGCGTTGGGGGTTGAGATGCCACCCGTCCGGGAGGTGGACGTCCGGCCAAAAGACCGGCGTGTCGTGGTCCCAATGCCACTCGGCCTCCGCCGTCCGGATGTACCGACAGAAGCGCTTGCCCTTGGGCGCGGCGCGGGGCGGCGGGCGTGCCGCCGGAGGTGGCGCGGGGACGCGCGGCGCCCCGCCGATGCGGACACCTCCAGGGCCGAAGCTGAAGGCCTCCGCCGGCAGGGGTGGGACGCCGGAGCCCCTCTGGCCGGCGCCGCTCGAGGAGCCGGATTCGTGGTCGTTCCCGCGGGGACGCTTGAACCAGCGGGACATGGCGGCTAGGGTTCCTTTGGCTGGGACGCGGCCGGGGTGGATGGGTTGTACGGGCGGCGGGGGCCCTTTAAAAAGGATCCGGGGGGGCTGGCATGCCAACCGGCGGCCGGAACGTGGAGCCGGTTGCAGGCGGCCATGAATGCGGGGAGGGAGCCGAGGCGTGCGACGGTTGCAGCTGGCCACGCGCGCGTGGGGAAGTGAAGGGGGCGGGAAGACGAGGCGGCAGTGGGCCCTTTGACCGTCCCTGTGGTCTTAAATTAAGGGTCCGGGCAGGCCAGCCACTAGGCCGCTGGCCAGTGGCCCCGCAAATCGTTGACCGAATATAATAAAAGACGCGGGTCAGTGGGCACTTTTGACCAAAAATGTGGCCAGTGGGCTTAATTAAAGACGTGGGCCTGGACGCGGTTGGGGGAGGGGAGGCCGGTTGGGGATTGCGAGACAGGAGCAAAAAAAAAACGAACCAAAAAAAAACCGCCGCGGCAGGGAAAATGGGCGGAATATATTTTTTTTTTTCCAGAAGGCATCCATCCCGGTTCCTAAAACGAACCGGGACGAACTCCCTGGCCGTCCCTGGCTCAGAGTCGCCACGTGGGCCAGGCTTACCATCCCGGGTACTGGCGCAACCGGGACCAATGGGGGAGGACCATTTGTCCCGGCTAGCCCATCCCGGTTGCACAACCGAGACAATTGGCCCTTACGACCCGGGACAAATAGCCCTGTTTCCACTAGTAGGAAGACGGAGGCCTAGAGACTGAGCTGGCAAAGATCACCCGTATAGGATTTCAACCGCAATTCCGCGATGTGGTAGCAAAAAGTTTATCCTTACCAGAGACTATATATAGCCCTTTTTTAATATTTTCTAGAAACAAGATTTCGAATTTAAAAAAAAAATCCAAGAAGAGCCGCAGCAACCAAGTCCCTCAGGGTGAAGTCGTCCTTCCCGGCGATCATGGACATCGACATGGTGAAGTTGTCGTAGTTGTCACCGAGGCCGGCCAACACGTACGAGATGATCGTCATCGCTAAGGAAAGTGAAAAATATATGTGTTTCCCCTTGAAAAATGTACGAATACGAGAAAATATGCATATACAGAGCCTGCAGAAATACAACGCCTTTCCTTCGTGTATAAATCTATGGCAGAGCAGAGTCGCCGCCATGTCTTCACGCTAAATATCTTCTCCATCGAGCAAAGGACGTGGGGGCTACGGCGTACTACTCGCGAGCGAGACTGGAAGAATTTGGCTTGTCCCGTCTCGAGATGGTCACTGTAAAAATTTCTCTCGTTTGCAGGTTATCTTCCGTTGCGCAGGTATTTCTCCATTCGTGGTGCACATTATAGCTGGCGGAGTTTTGAGGCCTTTTTATGGAGGCATATGTACGGCTTGACAGGGTGGCGAGGGATATTTTTATCCTAAATGGGTGGCGGCTTGATCTATCGATAGCTGCTCCATAGGCGACATGCTTGATTCATCTCGGGTTGTAATCGATATGTTGCTACCTTTGTTTTCTTTATTTCAGCTATGTGCATCGTGTTACGCAGAAGCCGGGTGTAATACTTAAGCCTTTTAAGTAATAAAGCCCATTATCAAAAAAAAAGATGACTGAGATTGGGAGGTAGTTTTATTCTTCTTTTTGTAAGTATAATTTGATTACGGATACAGAGTACATCATTGAAACCTTGACGCATATGAAACTTAAATTATCTAAAGATTTCTGCTAGAAAGAACAACTCATAATCTTAAGTGGTGGCATCCTGCTTCCACACCACATAATCAGTTTCAAATATTAAACTTTGACACCCCATGTGAGAAGTGATAGTCCATGCATATAGCTTGGGTTGTAATTTAGCATAGAGAGCACCCGAAAATCGCTCTAGGTTGCCTACTCCAGCTGCAATTAGGAAACAACTTTTATTGCCAATGGTAGATCCCCATGCCTCCTCCTGCACGAAACCCCCATATCAAACGGTGATTGTCCTAGACCACTAAAAACTGATGATCTAAACATGACTAATTAAGAGTATCATGGGCCGTCTGCTGCGGCCCAGCTCAATAAGTGCGACAGAGGCACTTGCTAGGATTACCTCGCGAAGTTATCGATCTCGCGAGAGCTCCCACCCTCCTAGGAGGCGTTTCGACAACGGACTTACCCTCCGGAGTCCCTCGGTGGTTTCTCCGCCCTTGGCGAGGAGCTTCACGTCGCCCCCGCTCTTTAAGGTATCAAATTGCAGAGTGGTTGCATCACTTGTGTATCTGGACATGAAATTTAGGTTTGCGGCTCTTTTGTGATTGATCATTTTACAATATTGTTTGACCGAAAAAGGTCGGTATGATGCATCAGGCATGAGCTGCCATCGTCTGTTGAAACTGGAACACATAAACCAAAGTGGAGTTTGATTGAGGTGATTTGAACGCGCCCAAGGGACGCCCCGGCCTTTAGTCAACATAATTAAAACATGCACCGACTGACACATATACTCTGACTTCAGTTATAAATAGTTAGGCAGGCCGGTCACGTGTAGTCCGCGAGCCATCCGTCACTACTTATATATGTGTGTGTAGAGATTTATTAAAGACACCAGCCGATACCATTCACAAGATAATTTGTTGGAGCTGCCAAGCAGCGGAAAGGATTAATGTTCGCCGAAGATAGCTAAGCAAAACATAGGATTAGGAAGCATCGGGACATAGGGCGTAACCTGGTATCACATTTTTTCAACTTGGTTTGATCGACTGGGTACAATGTACCAGCATTTCTACTGCTACACGTCTTCCTCAGTCATGGGCGTGGACAGCCAAACAAAAGCATGTCTAGCCACAGTTCGTCGCAGCGGCGCTTCCTGTACTTGATTCTGTGCCAGCATCGCTAGACCAACCGGAAGACGGAGGCCTAGAGACTGAGCTGGCAAAGATCACCCGTATAGGATTTCAACCACAATTCCGCGATGTTGTAGCAAAAAGTTTATCCTTACCACAGACTATATATAGGGGTCCCTCTAACGCTAAGTCAGCTGAGAATTAACGTTAACTCTCAGCTGGCTGACGTCACACGGGTTGATCTCTGTTTTTCCTAGTCTCCATGACGGGTCTGGGATTGCACGTCCAGTTTATGTCATGTTGGTAAATATTTCTAGGCCAGCGTTTTAGGCTTTTTTGTTCTTGCCGGCTGTAGGGTCGCATACGGCCATTTTTTTTTGTCATATGGTCACGTGTACGTACACTCAAGTCAACCCATGTTTGGCTAACTATATTTTATTTTAAAAAATGTAAATATAGAAAAAAGTTAGCTTGTAACAGACTTGTAAATGGAAATAACCTATTTGTAAACCAATTTATAACTGAAAAAGTTTTGTTGCAAGGGAAAACTTACTTGCAACTAAAAAATGACATTTGCAACCTCACTTGCAACCGGAAAAAAATCAGTTGCAAGCACACTTATAATTGAAAAGTTGCAATCATACTTGCAACTAAAAAGTTCCAACCGACTAGGAAATGAAGAAAACTCAACGCATGTAATTGAACAATTTCGGTTGTAATCCCACTTGGCGGGAACTCAATTACGACCTAACTTGCAACTAAATTTTTTTTGCAACTTGACTTGCAACTGGAAAAAACTCGTTTACGGCCACACTTGCAATTGAAAAGTTGCAACCGCATTTGCAACTGAAAAGTCCCAACCGACTAGAAAATGAAAAAAAAAGTCAACGCACGTAAATGAACTATTTCAGCTGTAATCCCACTTGCGAGAAACTCAGTTGCGACCATACTTTCAACTAAAAATTTCAGTTGCAACTCCACTTGCAACTGGAAAAAACTCGTTTGCGACCCCACTTGTAGCTAGAAAAAATGTCATTTGCAACCTTATTTTCAACTAGGAAAAACTCTGTTACGACCCCCATTTGCAACGAAAAAAGTCGGCTGCAACCCCATTTACAACTGGGAAAAACTATGTTACGACCCCACTTGCAACTGAAAAATGTCAGACGCAACCCCAGTTGTAATTAGGGGGGAGGGTAATTCACGACCCCTCTTGTAACCGATAATTGTCAATTTGCAATCCCTCTTGCAACTGGGGAAAACTCAACTGCAACCCTATTTTTCAGCTGAAAAATGTCACTTGAAACCTTGCATATAACTAAGAAAAGCTCAATCACAACCCCACTTGCAGCCAAAAAGCAGTGAGTTGCAACAATGCTCGCAAGTAGGAAAAACATTGTCGTAACCCCGGTACAATTGAAAAATCCTAGTTCCTACTCCATATGTAAGTAAAAAAAACTCGCCACTGCCGGCGCGTTACAAGGACAAAGCAACAAAAAATAGGGATAAAAATACAAATCAACACGAACTTAGCACCCTAATCCAATGGTTGTAGATTTGTCTGAGAATTATTTAAACTCTCGGCTGGCTGAGCGTTATCAAATCCAAAAAAAATATCACTTGTAACCCCATTTGCAGCGAGAGAAATCCCACTTGTAACTTCACTTGCAACAGGAGAAATCCTAGTTGAACCTCCACTTGCAACTTTAAAAAAAAACTCTTGCAACTCGTAAAAGGGTTAATTGCAACCCGACTTACAACTAAATAATCTCAGTTGCACCTTCACTTGCGACTGATAAAAAAACTTAGTAAAACCCGACTTCAATGTTAGTTGGAACTCAATTTTGGAACTGGTAGAAAAAAAACTCAGTTAATCAGGTAGTTGCAACTCAACTTGCAACCGACAAAAATTCATAGTTGCACCCTGACTTGCAACTGGCAATAACAAACTAGTTGCAGCTCAACTTGCGACCAGAAAAAAGATTAGTTGCAACCCGATTTGTAAGTGAAAAATATTAGTTGCACCCTCACTTGCTGGCAATAAACCCGAGTTGCAAAGTCACTTGCAACCCTAGTTGTAACTAAAAAAAATCTCAATTGCCCTTTCGTGTACCCATCGGACGGCATCCCTTTCGGGGAACTCGCAACAACAACTTAGTTGAGACCAACTTGTAACTGATAAAAATTGATACATAGTAAAATCTTATAACTACTTCCTAAAAAAAAGCTCATGGTTGTACACGGCAAAAGGAATAACTTTTGTCTCCGTACACAAAAATCAGAAACCAATAATTGACTCAGACAAATCTTTGTGGCATAGATTCGGTGGCTAAAATGTTAAATTTAAATAATTATCATACGACTAGTAATGAGTAATTAAAAAACATTTAAGAAAAAATAAGTTAAAAATAGTCATGAATAAATAATATTTAAGCGCACTAAAGTCTAAAAAAAATCTATGCACCACCTTAACAGACACAAAGAATAATGTAGAGAAAATTAGGAAGCAAACGGGTACTAGGGTACTATGAAAATAAAATGTTAAGAAAAAATAATTATAAGGAAATATAAAAATATAATTTTTTTTTGAACCAACAAAAAATAGCTGAAAACAAACTGAGATTTACGTGCCCCCTCTCGAGGTAAAACAAAGCAACACAGAAAAAAAAAAGGGTCAAACAGCAAAAGCCCATAATGATAACAGCTCACGTCCCTAAAAGGCCCAGCAAACTCACATATCTCTGAACCTATGTTTCCGTCGTAGCATTGCACAAACGACAAAAAGAACTTGAATCTTAGCGATCAAAAAATTGGACGGTTAATCTGTTGACTGAGCGTTAAGCAAAACCGTATATATAGCCCGTTTTTTAATATTTTCTTGAAACAACATTTCAAAAAAATTTAAAAAATCCAAGAAGAGCCACAGCAACCGAGTCGCTCAGGGTGAAGTCGTCCTTCCCGGCGATCATGGACATCGACATGGTGAAGTTGTCGTAGTTGTCACCGAGGCCGCCAGCACGTACGAGATGATCTCGTCATCACTAAGGAAAGTGAAAAATATATGTGTTTCCCCTTGAAAAAAGTACGAATACGAGAAAATATGCATATACAAAGCCTGCAGAAATACTGTCTTTCCTTCGTATATAAATCTATGGGAGAGCAGAGTCGCCGCCATGTGTTCACGCTAAATATCTTCTCCATCGAGCGAAGGACGTGGCGACTCACTAGTAGAAAACAGGGCATTGAGCCAAGCCCAATGGAACCGGATGTGATACAAACCGGTTCAGAAGGGTCTGTCCCTGGGCCCCACCCATGCAGCAAAATGCCCGCAAGGCCTTTAGGACCGGTTTGTAACACAAACCGGTCCTAAAGGCCTTGCGGGCCATTTGCTGCAGGGAGGGGGGCCCAGGGGCAGAACCTTTAGAACCGGGTTGTATCACAAACCGGTTCTACAGGTTTTCTCATTTTTTGCAGCCACTGCGGGTCCCGCTGTCATAACCTTTAGAACCGGTTTGTAACACAAACCGGTCCTAAATCCCTCCCCTAAACCCTACATACCACCCCGAGCTCAGCTCATTTTTTCCAGCTCGAGCTCAACTCCATTTTTGCTCTCTTCTTCCTCTTGTGAGGTCTAATCCATCCCCATTTTCTCCACCATTTGTCAAGATTGTTGGTACCCATCGGTTCTACGGTTAGCATCAACGTTCCCTCTTCCGGCATTGCAGGTTTTGCTCGTTTTCTTGCTCATTTCATTTTTGTTGTGCTAGCTAGGTGTTTGATGAAATGCCTAGCTAAGCTAGAATTTGTTATTCATTTTGTTATGTATACAAATTGATGCAATTTGAGCTCAAAATTAATTATGATTTGTGCTTTTTTTAGTGTCGCGCGCCTTGTCCCCTTACTCACTACCGTCAATCGCCCCATCACCGACACAACCTTGGTGAGCCTATTGTTTTTATTTACCAAAACAAATTTTGATTTGTATGATTTACGTATTTACTTGTATATAATTTTCTAGAGCCATGGTTTTGATATCCGTCCCCGTTGGCCCTCGTCCAGTCTATGATTCGGATGTGGTATATTATCTTTTTTCACTACATATTTTTATTTCCTGATTATACGACAATTACTTACGCCGACCAACTTGACATAGATATTTTTATATAGGAGGTAGTGGAACCGGAAATGCCAGTCGACCCTATTGTTGAGAAGTTATACTTAGTTGAACAAGAAAATATTGGCTTGAAAGAAAGATTGAAAAAAACTGAAGAAAGGTTGGAAAAAACTGAAAGAGAGAAGATGACCTTGGAAAAGGTTCTTGCCGGTGTCATCGATAGTCACAAGAGCGAGATGGACGCAATGCGCCTGAAGATTAGAAAGATTAGGAAATATGCAATTAGTAAAGAGGCTTGGTATCATTATGTCGTCGGGTCAATTGTTACCTTTGTTGCGATTTTGATCGCATTTGTTGTTGTTTTTAAATGCATTAATTAGAGAGAGTTTTTATGGATGGTTTCAGTGTGTATTTTTCTGAGAACTATATATGTATATATGGTCACTATACGCTAGTTTGGTATTAACGTGTGATGAACTTTTTGTATTAATTAACTAATTTAGTCATGATGATTTAGCATAATGGTTGTTGATAAATTTATATAATGCAGATGAACCGGCAATGGATGTACAGTGATCGACGTCGTCCCGAATTCCTTAATGGCATGCATAGTTTTCTCGATGTGGCTGAGAAAAACAGGCAGAATGGATTTATTTTTTGTCCATGTAAAAAATGCCAGAATAAGAGGAATTTCCCTAGCTCAAGAACCATACACACCCACCTGTTGCAAGAAGGCTTCATGCCCAGTTATTTTTGTTGGACCAAGCACGGAGAAAGAGGGGTTATAATGGAAGACAATGAAGAAGAAGAGGATAATGATGAGTATCCTATGTTCGATGAACACGGTGATACTGAAATGGAGGAAGATGAGCCTGAACTTGAGGACATTGTTGATGAGTCTGATGATGATCTTCGTCAGGTCATTCGTGAAGAACAGATAAACTGCGCAAGTGAAAACGAGAGGTTGAAGTTGGAGCGCATGTTAGAAGACCACAAAAAATTGTTGTACCCAACTTGCGAAGATGGCCAGAAAAAACTGGGCACCACCCTTGAATTGCTGCAATGGAAGGCAGAGAATGGATTATCTGACAAGGGATTTGAAAACCTGCTGAAAATAATGAAGAAGATGCTTCCAAGAAATAACGTGCTGCCCTGCAGTACATACGAAGCAAAGAAGGTTGTCTGCCCTCTAGGATTGGAAGTGCATAAGATACATGCATGCATCAATGACTGCATCCTCTACCGCGGCCAGCACGAGAATTTAAATGCCTGCCCGGTATGCGGTGCATTTCGGTATAAGATCAGGCGAGATGACCCTGGTGATGTTGAGGGCGACGATCGCCCCAGGAAGAGGGTTCCTGCCAAGGTGATGTGGCATGCTCCTATAATACCACGGTTGAAACGTTTGTTCCGAAACAAAGAGCATGCCAAGTTGTTGCGATGGCACAAAGAAGACCGTAAGGAAGACGATATGCTGAGACACCCCGCTGATGGGTCGCAGTGGAGAAACATCGACGATAAGTACGAGGACTTTGCACGTGACGCAAGAAACTTAAGGTTTGGTCTGAGTACAGATGGCCTGAATCCATTTGGGGAGCAGAGTAGCAGTCATAGCACCTGGCCCGTGACTCTATGTATCTATAACCTTCCTCCTTGGTTATGCATGAAGCGTAAGTTCATTATGTAACATCCCTGTTTTGCTAACAGAGAGGTGTGGTGTGTGTTCATGTCATAGCATGCATGAAAAATTCGAACCAAGTTTTAATTTGAATTTTAAATGAAACTTGCCCAAAAACCACTTAAAGTGATCACACAAATTTTGTTCTAAAAATAATTTCAATTTTGGAAAGCAAATACATGGTGAGCTTGCAAATTTCATAAGGTTTCCAAAATGTATTTTTTGCCAATTTTTCTGTTCATAAAAAGGCCCTCAAAACTTTGTTCTTGTTCTGTTTTCAAAGAGTAAAGGACTAGACTGTAAAACTTAAAACCAGTAGGGGGTTTTTGCAAAATCATCATCTTCAACCTGTGACAATCGGAGCAGCTGCGTGGCTGCCGTGGAATTCGTCGTCGCCACGTGCTGCTACCGCCTTCCCCCGCGCAGGTGACCCCCCAGGAGAGAGCGCCGTGCTCTCCTCTCTCTCCCTTTCCCCTCGATTCTCTTCCTCGCTCCCTTGAGCAGCCGAACCCTAAACCGAAACCCTAGTCGGGCGGGCCGCCGGTCGCCGTCGTCGCTCCGACCGCTCCCGCGCCCCGTGAAGCTTTCCATCGACCCCGCCGTGTCCTCCTCTATTCCCTCGAGCTCGCGCGCAAGCCGGGACGCCCTGGAGTTCCTCAATCGCGGCATCCTTCCGAACTCCGGCCGCCGGCCGCCGTGGAGAATTCCGGCCGACTCCGGCCCCTCCTCGCCTCCCCGACATCTCCTACGTATTCACGGTGAGGTTGCCGTCCTCCCCATGCCCTTCATTCGCCCGCACCCACTCCGGTTTGGCCGTTCGCCGTAGTCCGCCGGCCGCCGCCGCGCCATGGACGCCGGCGAGCTTCTCCGGTGACCATTTGGTCACCCCATACCACCTACATGATCCCCTTAAGCCGCTGCACCTTCCCTTGGCCTCCAATTTGGAAATCATAGACGAATTTGATCGAATTCGAGCTTAATTGTGAAGAACAGGGGACTGTGATGTCACAGTGACATCACAGTGATGTCAATTTCCCTATTTTCAGAATTTCATTAAATTCCAGAAAAATGATGAAATTTGTAAAATCAATAACTTTTGTTTTATAATTCAGAAAAATAGAAGTGAGCTACCAAAATGATCAGAAAAATATTCTCTACCCAAATATGTAATTTTCACACATGTTTGAGAAAGTTGAAAAATGAGTATTTATTTAATATTCTTTAATCATTTAAAATAGAAAAATAAGTTTTTATTCACTAAAATTAGAAAATTAAAAGTTATATACCAAAATTCTCAAAATAACAAATGCAATCTAGTTATGATGTTTTCAACCTCATTTGAGCTTCTAAAATGGTACTCACTTTCAGAATCGCCCGAAACCCCCTCCGGGGTCTACTTCGGGATAATTTCAGTAAAAATGATTAACTGACATGCGAACCCTAGCAAACCATCGAACATGTTTAGGGCTTTATCTCAGTGCATTAACCTGCTCATGCATACATGTTGTGCATTGCATCGATGCCATGTGTTGATTGTTATTTCTCTTTCGGTGTTTGTTTCCCCCTCGGTAGAACATGACTCCGAAGAGAAGGCCAGCAATTCAAATGACGAATACTTGATCTTAACCGACAAGTCAAGCACTTATTCCAGAAGATCTTTATCTGGTTTTCTTATAACCAAGGCAAGCATAACCTCTTATCTGCTCATATATGATTTCAAAGTGATTTGAATCTCGTACTTGCATTCGGTTCCAAACTATTTGATGTCAGTAGTAGAGTTCTCCTATATACTGCATAACCTATATATCCTGATCCACTGCTCCTAGCAGCTATAGGTTTGTTTGTGCGCGCTCCGCTAAACCCTGTGAGTCTTGCTTAGCCATGCTTAGTTGTGATCTGATCCATCCGGTTGATGAATCTGGTCAATACGTGAATCTATTATGTCATGTTGTTATGATTTGAATTATCTTTGATAACTTGACTAAATACTGGCATGGATGTAAGGCCACAATGGGTTGTGGCGTTTTGTCCTGTTCATGCCCCTAGGAGAGAGTTCTCGCCTTCGAAGCCAAGACTGAGCGTGCAACCACACGCGGGGCCTAACAGACCGCGCTCGACTAACTAACTTGTTTGGCCACGTCCATGAGTCACGTAGTTTGATCTTTCCATCTGCGTGTGAGTCAGAAAACGATTTGGAGAAAACTTAGGGCGTGACCGGGACAAGTGATGGACGTACACGGATCTTGTTCCCGACTCACAGAACAGGTGCCGTCAGGAGGTGGCCAACTCCCTGTTGACGGGGTGGCCCTGTTTGGGTTGACTCATGGATAGGGTCGAGCAAGGTAAAGGTCGTGGCCAGCCACCCTCTGCCGCGCTCCATGGACGAGCGTACATGTGGCGTTAAGAGTCGGATGGTACGTGTGGGTAAAGTGTACCCCCTGCAGGGATAAATCTCCTCGAGAAGCCGTGTCCACGGTTACGGACGACTTGGCAACGGATTCTGTGATCATAGATAACTTCAACGGAATGACTAAAACTTGTTAAACATGATTGAAGGGTGCCTCCCCGGAGATGCCGGGAGGGGTGATCCTTGTAGCATGAGATAGTGTGGGAATGAGAAAGACTTGGTGGAATACAAGAAGATGATAATCTCAGTAGTTGAGTACCTTTCTCATATGTTTTGAAAAACATTCTATGAGACGTGCTATTCCTCCTCGATTTGGAAAATAAAGATTGCTTTACGCAAAACAGCCTTCATAAAACCTTTCTGAAGTTAGCAGATATATAATAGGTTAACTAAGTCTTGTTGAGTACCTCCCGTACTCAGGTTTGCTTAATTTTGGTTCAGGAGAAGATCTCACATCGGTGGTGATTCAACATGGACATCGACGAGTAGTTTGGGGTTCCCAGGTAGCAGCCTGGAATCTATGGGCTGGGACGTCGCCTTATGTTGCGGCCTCTTAGGCCTTTTTGGTTCTTGTTGTTTAGCAACATAATTGCCTTTCGTTGTCTGATGTAATGTTGGGTCGTGTGACCTCTGCTTGTAAGCTATACTCTAGTAACACCTGCTTAATAAAGCTTCATGTTTAGAGTACTGCTTTGATCGGTTGTTGGTTTCGAGCTCATTGTTATACAGTTTTGGCTATGCCTGCATAGTTGTCGCAGTCGAGGGGTTGTGGAGCCGATGATCCATGTCCGAGCCCGCCTGTCGATGTGATCGGCCTGGGGCGAGGTAACCCCAGTAACCCTCGATTGTTGTTGCACTTTCTGGACACATAGCAGCTCTGTATAGCTTTGGTCCCGTTTCCTTCAGTTTCATACGATTCGTGGACGCTTTGATATGCATAGTTGGTTATGACTAGCATGGGTACAAGGAGTAGTAGACTGGGGATCCGGACTACGTGCCGATGAATCCAGTCTGCCTGCCGTTGTTTGTTGCGGCCGGGGCTGGTAACCCTGAAGCCCTTGTGAGTCCATGGCTAGGAGCACATAACAGTATGTATATCTCTCGGTCCGGGGTCGTGACAAGTCATGGTATCAGAGCAGGACTGCCTGTAGGAAAACCTTACTGCTTGGTCGATGTCGAGTCTAGTGTTTGCGAAAACTATTTTGAAACTTCAAATGTTTGTGAAAAACCTCTTAGGGTTCTTTTTACTCCTTATCTGGTATCGCTCTAACTCTGGGTCTCCTTACCTGTTTTGATTTGAAAAGGTTTTGCTATCTCTTCTATTCATTCAAAACCTAGGTGCCTTCCCTGGCAAGGACGTCTTTTACCCAAGTTGACCTAGTTATGAGTTTCTAGAGTCGTGTGTGTTCCATACTCCGTTATCTCTCGTTTCAAATGGGAGATTTCCTTTCCATTCCAATCTCTCAGAGTTATCCGGATTCCACATTCTTACATGTTCCAAAAGTCTGAAATCCTGAACCTCGAGATCTGTTTTTCATCTCGAATGTATTCTTCCTCTTTTGCTCAAGTACTTCCGGAGCTAAGTTTGTCCTCTTGGAAAGATACTCTGTGATTGCTATCCGTAGTGTCCTTCAAGACACTAAGATAGTAGTTATTCCTTTCCCTTGGTTTCTAATCTTGGACTTGAACCGAAGGTCCCGGAATGTGCTGAATTGCGGTGAGTTGAGTCATGTGGTTTCATAACCAGGTGATGCTCATGCCATCAGTACAGGATGCTGACCTTTAACCCAAGTTCTGTTTCGTTGAATCCCGAGGAATCTGTGCTACCTCAGGATGGCTAGGCAATTTCAACTCCAATAGCCATAGGTTTTCTCTAGAAATCAAAAGGAATCATAACAAGAGTGTTCTCTATGATTCCCATATCCTTGTTCTTGATTCAGCTATACCTCCCTTTTAGCATGGGTTTTACAAATGTGTATTACACTGTGCATTCACCGTGATCTCTGGATTTTCCGGAGCATGATCTTAATCTCTAGTTGCTTTCCTACCTTTGTCCATGGTTTGGAAACCAAGTTGCTTAGTTGTGTTGGATTTTTCCCAATACATTTGCTTACGTTTCCGTTAAAACATTCCACCTTGGAATGTTAGGAGAAACAAACTCCAGTACCTCGTTCATCTCTAGGACCAGGTCAAAGTTTTGTAATCCACAGAACAAAGAAGTTTCGTTAGCTTCTGTTCTGTTCCACCTTCGAGTGTCACACTCTTTTATATCAAGAGGTTGTGTTCAGTTTCATGGCCTTATCGATGAAGTGGTGCTCTCACACATCTTCACTCCCCCTTCATCCAAGATTGAATGCTTGAGTATGATGGGTTTATGCATTGACATGTGTGTTAGGTACTCCTAGCAATTCTTATTGCTTTGAAAATCTATGAAACATCTGTATCCTTCTTAGCACTACTGGTCACCCAGCCTCTGTTTGAAGTTGACTGAGTCACCAAATCCGTTCATTCCGGTGCACGTTTTTGGTCAAAGAGTTAGGTTCATGCCGAAGCTCTCAAGATCATATCAGTTGCTTTGAAAAGCAAGTTTCCTTTTCGAACTCCAAGACATACTGGTGGGTTGTGATATTCTGGTTGTCCTTCTAGAAGTATCACCAGGTTTTACCTGACCGCAACGTCTAAACAAGGGGTAATTTAATTGCTCCTTTCTCCAGGAAACTCCGCTGGATATCCCGGACTAGTTGGTTGAGCTTAACAACAACTTGGAGAGTTGAAAGGCAAAAGCTCCGCCTAACTTGATCCTCAGTTAAGGGATGTCTAGTTCTTTCTGTGTTGAAGCATGATAGTATCTCTGCAATTTACATACTGTCATTCTACCTTTGATCTGATTTGGGCTATCGTCATATCAAGTCCAGATTCAAGGACTATCTTGACGGTGTTTTCATTCGTGGTGTTTTGCCCGAGTACACCTTCATGTCCTTTAGTCTGACCAATATTTTGCCTTCGTTCATATATCATATGAATCCCTCTTCTTGGAGTGTTTTTATAAGTGTGTTTTCGAGCCCATCGATGACATTTCTAATCATCCAAGTTGCAAGAGGTTCATGCTGAACAAATGGCAACAAATGTTGGAAACTTTCGAGAACCATCTTTGTTTCATTACGAAGATTGTGTTCTGGATGTTCGAAGTGACTTTCTCTGGTCCATGTGCTTATGGTGAAAGTTGTCGCCATGGATTCGAGAGAAGTTTTCTTATTCCTTCGGGAATAATCCAAAGTCGGTCATGCATGTGTGGACTATTCTTGAGATGGTAGGACGTTACCTCCATTTAATTGAACAAGTTTGTATCCACACTAAGCCACTGACTGATTGTTCGTAAAGAGAAGAAGTCTATGAACTTCGTTATCTTTGTGATCATCTTTCCAACAAGGACTCTGATGTGTCATTTGCAAGTAAGCCAGGTAGGTGCAACCGTCTTTCACAAGTTGCTAATCCATGAGTTCCGTAATCCTGCTCATCTTCTTGAGCTTGACATCGTAGCCATGCCTTGAGAATCTAGTATATGTATCTCAACTGTAACCGGTGCAATCTCTTAGATCAAACATACAGAGTCTAAGTTATCATCCTTCCACTAACCAGAGTTGAATCTCAAGCAGCCACGATGGTTGGTGTTTTCTCAAGGGTATTGAATTAGGTCCATTCGAAAATCCGGCATGGTTGATGTTGTGGTTGACACAATTAGCCGGAAGGCCTAATGTCATATCTCTTTGAATCCGTAACGGTAGCCACTCTCCGTGATAATTCTTGTGGCTCGTTCTCAACAAGTTTTCCTCCCCGATCTTCCAAACCGGAGTTTAACTTCCACCTGATGACCTATTGACGTCTTATCTTAAGCTTGATATTCATATCAATAACATCCAGCAGAACCTGGAAGTTGATTCTTCCAATGTCTCTTCGTTGATCCTCCAAACCTTCGTTTCAGTGGAAACAAGTTCATCAAGAGAGCATCACTTGGTGCTCTGTAACCACCTTTGATCAGTTTCCTTTTTCAAGTTGTTTGTACCTGAAGTTCTGTTCATCTCACACATTGTGTGAATTTGTCAGTCACTTCAGCCGTGGGATCTTAACCATGTGGTAACCGTATTGCTACGTCCAAACCACAATAGGAAAGAGATTCCCTATTTCTACCGGTGTTTCAACCCTCGTTGGTTACCCATCCTTATGGTGTGATCAAGAATTCCTCCTTTGTTACGGTGTTTCCACATCTTTCGGTTACTCATCTTCTGTTATGAAGTAACATCACGACCTTTGACAAAGATCTCTGCAAACTTTAACGGAATGGAAGTTCCGATATCTTTCGTGTCCAGTCCGAAGAGTGAACATGATCATGTATCAAAATTCTCTCCGACGCACGATTACAGTGTTTTCTCGTGTTTTCCCTCGTCAGTGAATATTACATTGTGATATCCAAGACCATCCTCTTCATCTTGGTTGTCTGTTTGAAGAAACCTTGATGTCATAAGTTGTCTAACCCTCTTTTCCAAAAGGATTTAAAGTCTTGTGCAAAGTTCATATTCTAAATCCTTTCAAGAACAATCGTCCGCAAACTTGAAACCTTCTCCCGTTCCCTCTGTTACCTTGATGTGTTTCATGCCTGTTAACTCAAAAGTTCTTTACGAACATTCTTGTCATGAGTTACCCATGAGATACTCGATCTTCGTGAAGATCATTTCCTAAGAGCTTCCCTCTTACCTAAGGTGTATCCGTTCAATACTTCAAGATGCTACGGATCAACCTCTTCGAGAAAAGAACCGTAAGGTTCAAGAAGATCATTCAAAAACCGGTGTTCCTTCTTTCTTCTCCTTCGGGAATCTCGGGACGAGATTCTTGTAAGGGGGGTAGATTTGTAACATCCCTGTTTTGCTAACAGAGAGGTGTGGTGTGTGTTCATGTCATAGCATGCATGAAAAATTCGAACCAAGTTTTAATTTGAATTTTAAATGAAACTTGCCCAAAAACCACTTAAAGTGATCACACAAATTTTGTTCTAAAAATAATTTCAATTTTGGAAAGCAAATACATGGTGAGCTTGCAAATTTCATAAGGTTTCCAAAATGTATTTTTGCCAATTTTTCTGTTCATAAAAAGGCCCTCAAAACTTTGTTCTTGTTCTGTTTTCAAAGAGTAAAGGACTAGACTGTAAAACTTAAAACCAGTAGGGGGTTTTTGCAAAATCATCATCTTCAACCTGTGACAATCGGAGCAGCTGCGTGGCTGCCGTGGAATTCGTCGTCGCCACGTGCTGCTACCGCCTTCCCCCGCGCAGGTGACCCCCCAGGAGAGAGCGCCGTGCTCTCCTCTCTCTCCCTATCCCCTCGATTCTCTTCCTCGCTCCCTTGAGCAACCGAAACCCTAGTCGGGCGGGCCGCCGGTCGCCGTCGTCGCTCCGACCGCTCCCGCGCCCCGTGAAGCTTTCCATCGACCCCGCCGTGTCCTCCTCTATTCCCTCGAGCTCGCGCGCAAGCCGGGACGCCCTGGAGTTCCTCAATCGCGGCATCCTTCCGAACTCCGGCCGCCGGCCGCCGTGGAGAATTCCGGCCGACTCCGGCCCCTCCTCGCCTCCCCGACATCTCCTACGTATTCACGGTGAGGTTGCCGTCCTCCCCATGCCCTTCATTCGCCCGCACCCACTCCGGTTTGGCCGTTCGCCGTAGTCCGCCGGCCGCCGCCGCGCCATGGACGCCGGCGAGCTTCTCCGGTGACCATTTGGTCACCCCATACCACCTACATGATCCCCTTAAGCCGCTGCACCTTCCCTTGGCCTCCAATTTGGAAATCATAGACGAATTTGATCGAATTCGAGCTTAATTGTGAAGAACAGGGGACTGTGATGTCACAGTGACATCACAGTGATGTCATTTTCCCTATTTTCAGAATTTCATTAAATTCCAGAAAAATGATGAAATTTGTAAAATCAATAACTTTTGTTTTATAATTCAGAAAAATAGAAGTGAGCTACCAAAATGATCAGAAAAATATTCTCTACCCAAATATGTAATTTTCACACATGTTTGAGAAAGTTGAAAAATGAGTATTTATTTAATATTCTTTAATCATTTAAAATAGAAAAATAAGTTTTTATTCAATAAAATTAGAAAAATAAAAGTTATATACCAAAATGCTCAAAATAACAAATGCAATCTAGTTATGATGTTTTCAACCTCATTTGAGCTTCTAAAATGGTACTCACTTTCAGAATCGCCCGAAACCCCCTCCGGGGTCTACTTCGGGATAATTTCAGTAAAAATGATTAACTGACATGCGAACCCTAGCAAACCATCGAACATGTTTAGGGCTTTATCTCAGTGCATTAACCTGCTCATGCATACATGTTGTGCATTGCATCGATGCCATGTGTTGATTGTTATTTCTCTTTCGGTGTTTGTTTCCCCCTCGGTAGAACGTGACTCCGAAGAGAAGGCCAGCAATCCAAATGACGAATACTTGATCTTAACCGACAAGTCAAGCACTTATTCCAGAAGATCTTTATCTGGTTTTCTTATAACCAAGGCAAGCATAACCTCTTATCTGCTCATATATGATTTCAAAGTGATTTGAATCTCGTACTTGCATTCGGTTCCAAACTATTTGATGTCAGTAGTAGAGTTCTCCTATATACTGCATAACCTATATATCCTGATCCACTGCTCCTAGCAGCTATAGGTTTGTTTGTGCGCGCTCCGCTAAACCCTGTGAGTCTTGCTTAGCCATGCTTAGTTGTGATCTGATCCATCCGGTTGATGAATCTGGTCAATACGTGAATCTATTATGTCATGTTGTTATGATTTGAATTATCTTTGATAACTTGACTAAATACTGGCATGGATGTGAGGCCACAATGGGTTGTGGCGTTTTGTCCTGTTCATGCCCCTAGGAGCGAGTTCTCGCCTTCGAAGCCAAGACTGAGCGTGCAACCACACGCGGGGCCTAACAGACCGCGCTCGACTAACTAACTTGTTTGGCCACGTCCATGAGTCACGTAGTTTGATCTTTCCATCTGCGTGTGAGTCAGAAAACGATTTGGAGAAAACTTAGGGCGTGACCGGGACAAGTGATGGACGTACACGGATCTTGTTCCCGACTCACAGAACAGGTGCCGTCAGGAGGTGGCCAACTCCCTGTTGACGGGGTGGCCCTGTTTGGGTTGACTCATGGATAGGGTCGAGCAAGGTAAAGGTCGTGGCCAGCCACCCTCTGCCGCGCTCCATGGACGAGCGTACATGTGGCGTTAAGAGTCGGATGGTACGTGTGGGTAAAGTGTACCCCCTGCAGGGATAAATCTCCTCGAGAAGCCGTGTCCACGGTTACGGACGACTTGGCAACGGATTCTGTGATCATAGATAACTTCAACGGAATGACTAAAACTTGTTAAACATGATTGAAGGGTGCCTCCCCGGAGATGTCGGGAGGGGTGATCCTTGTAGCATGAGATAGTGTGGGAATGAGAAAGACTTGGTGGAATACAAGAAGATGATAATCTCAGTAGTTGAGTACCTTTCTCATCTGTTTTGAAAAACATTCTATGAGACGTGCTATTCCTCCTCGATTTGGAAAATAAAGATTGCTTTACGCAAAACAGCCTTCATAAAACCTTTCTGAAGTTAGCAGATATATAATAGGTTAACTAAGTCTTGTTGAGTACCTCCCGTACTCAGGTTTGCTTAATTTTGGTTCAGGAGAAGAACTCCATCGGTGGTGATTCAACGTGGACATCGACGAGTAGTTTGGGGTTCCCAGGTAGCAGCCTGGAATCTATGGGCTGGGACGTCGCCTTATGTTGCGGCCTCTTAGGCCTTTTTGGTTCTTGTTGATTAGCAACATAATTGCCTTCCGTTGTCTGATGTAATGTTGGGTCGTGTGACCTCTGTTTGTAAGCTATACTCTAGTATCACCTGCTTAATAAAGCTTCATGTTTAGAGTACTGCTTTGATCGGTTGTTGGTTTCGAGCTCATTGTTATACAGTTTTGGCTATGCCTGCATAGTTGTCGCAGTCGAGGGGTTGTGGAGCCGATGATCCATGTCCGAGCCCGCCTGTCGATGTGATCGGCCTGGGGCGAGGTAACCCCAGTAACCCTCGATTGTTGTTGCACTTTCTGGACACATAGCAGCTCTGTATAGCTTTGGTCCCGTTTCCTTCAGTTTCATACGATTCGTGGACGCTTTGATATGCATAGTTGGTTATGACTAGCATGGGTACAAGGAGTAGTAGACTGGGGATCCGGACTACGTGCCGATGAATCCAGTCTGCCTGCCGTTGTTTGTTGCGGCCGGGGCTGGTAACCCTGAAGCCCTTGTGAGTCCATGGCTAGGAGCACATAACAGTATGTATATCTCTGGGTCCGGGGTCGTGACACATTATGATGCCAGTGCTTATCCCAGGCCCGTCGCAACCCGGCAACAACATTGATGTGTACCTGAGGCCACTGGTTGATGAACTTTTAGAGTTGTGGGCTGACGAAGGTGTACGTGTGTGGGACGAGTACAAACAAGAGGAATTTGACCTACGAGGGTTGCAGTTTGTTACCATCAATGATTGGCCCGCTCTTAGTAACATCTCAGGACAGTCAAACAAGGGATACAGCGCATGCACACACTGTTTAGGCGAGACAGAAAGTATACATATAGGCAAGAATGTGTACCCGGGGCATCGTCGATTTCTTCCAGACAGGCATCCCGTAAGAAAGAAAGGAAAGCATTTCAAAGGCGAGGCAGATACACGGAGGAAGCCAACCCTCCCTAAAGGTACTGATATATATGACATGGTCAAAGATATAAAAGTAATCTTTGGAAAGGGTCCTGGCGCACAATCTGTTCCAAATGACGCCGACAACCACGTAGCCATGTGGAAGAAGAAATCTATATTCTGGGAACTACCCTATTGGAAATTCCTAGAGGTTCGCTCTGCGATCGACGTGATGCACGTGACGAAAAATATTTGCGTGAACCTGCTAAACTTATTGGGCGTGCATGGGAAGAAGTCAAGAGATACACCAAAAGCACGGCTGCACCACCAACGTATGCACGAACGAGACGACCTGATGAATCCAGAGAATTTCAAAGGTCCTGCCAGCTACGCTCTTACCAAGGAAGAGAAGGAGATCTTTTTCCAAGTCCTGAGTAGTATCAAGGTCCCGTCTGGCTACTCGTCGAACATAAAAGGAATACTAAACCTGGAAGAGAAAAAGTTCCAAAACCTTAAGTCTCATGACTGCCACGTGATCATGACCCAGTTACTTCCGATTGCATTGAGGGGGCTTCTGCCAGAAAACGTGCGAGTACCCATTGTGAAGCTATGTGCATTCCTCAACGCAATTTCTCAGAAGGCAATCGATCCAGCAACTCTACCAAGTTTACAGAAGGACGTGGTCCAATGTCTTGTCAGCTTCGAGTTGGTGTTCCCACCAACCTTTTTCAATATTATGACGCACCTCATAGTTCACCTAGTCCAAGAGATTTCCGTTCTCGGTCCTGTATTCTTACACAATATGTTCCCCTTTGAGAGGTTCATGGGAGTCTTGAAGAATTATGTTAGAAACCGTGCTAGACCAGAAGGAAGCATGGTCAAGGGCTATGGAACAGAGGAGGTCATTGAGTTTTGTGTTGACTTTATTCCTGACCTGAACCCGATCGGGGTTCCTCAGTCGCGCCATGAGGGGAGACTGCGTGGAAAAGGCACACTAGGAAAGAAATCAACAACATGTATGGACGAGCAATCTTTCAGTCAAGCACACTACACAGTTCTAGTTAATTCCAGCTTGGCGGCTCCATATATCCAGGAACACACGGATATTTTACGCTCGGAATATCCGGAGCAACCTGAAGATTTCATTGCTAAAGAACACGCGAAGACTTTCGGAGGTTGGTTGCAAAGACGTCTGATTAATGACAACATTGTTGAAGATGAGCTATACTTGTTGGCCAAGCAACCATCTTCGACTGTATTGACCTTTAAAGGGTACGAGATAAATGGTAACATATTTTACACGGCAGAACAAGATAAAAAGAGCACCAACCAAAACAGTGGCGTCCGGTTTGATGCAAAAGACGACAACGGGCAAAGGGTCACATACTATGGTTACATAGAGCAGATATGGGAACTTGACTACGGACCTTCCTTTAAGGTCCCTTTGTTCTGGTGCAAATGGTTCAACCTGTCAGGCGTGAAGGTAGACCCGAAGTACGGAATGACAACAGTGGATCAGAAGAATCTTGGGTACGACAATGATCAATTCGTCCTAGCCAATGATGTGGCTCAGGTTTTCTATGTGAAGGACATGTCTAGCAGACCGAGAAAAACAAAAGATAAAGAAACGAATACATCAGACGATGAGCCAAGGCGCCACATAGTTCTTTCAGGGAAAAGAAACATCGTGGGAGTCGAGGACAAGACAGACATGTCAGAAGATTACATTAAATTTGATGAAATTCCTCCCTTCAAAGTCAAAGATGATCCTAGCATTCAGTTAAATGATGAAGATGTTCCATGGTTACGGCGTAATCAGAAGAAAGGCAAGAAGAAAAATAGAAACGGATCGTCCCTTTAGTACCGGTTGGGGACACCAACCGGGACTAAATGGGTTAGGGTTTCGTTTGGACCAATCAGATAGAATCACACGGATCGTGTGTTTGTTTCAACCGCTTGTGAGTCGTTGGATCCGGGGTGTGTTTCTTTCCAGCTGTTGTGAGCCGTTCGATCAGGGCTACGGTGTGTTTCTTTCGAGCTGTTGTGAGCCGTTGGATGAGATGTTTCTTAACCGTTGGATCAAAACCCTAGCTCAACACTTTGTGAGCCAGAGGACCCTATATATAGCCCAGCTTCATACACCGTTCAGTTCATCTCCCAAATACAAAACATCCGGATTCGCCAGCATACGCCCCGCGGTGCATTTGGTATGCATATATGCACTCAGTAGCCACTGCGGGGTTGTATACTGGCGATACCGTTTGTTTTGTTCTACACCCTCCTTTAAGGTTTGATACATCATATACTCAGTTCATCGAGCAAATACAAAACATCCGGATTCGCCATCATACGTCCGGCCGTGCATTTGGTATGCATATATGCACCCAGTAGCCACGGTCGGGCTGTATGATGGCGATGCCGTCTGTTTTGTTCCACACCCCCCTTAAGGTTTGATACATCATATACTCAGTTCATCGAGCAAATACAAAACATCCGGATTCGCCGTCATACGTCCAGCCGTGCATTTGGTATGCATATATATATGCACCCAGTAGCCACGGTTGGGCTGTATGATGGCGATACCGTTTGTTTTGTTCTACACCCCCCTTTGGAAACAGAAAGAAGAAGAAAAAGAAATGTGCGCCCCCCTGTACAGGCCTTTAGGACCGGTTGCCGTTAACAACCGGTGCTAAAGACCCTTTCGCACCGGTTGCCGTTAACAACCGGTTTGCCGTTAACAACCGGTGCTAAACACCCTTTAGCACCGGTTGTTAACCGCAACCGGTACCAAGAAAGGCAAGAGTAAGATTGTGACGACCGGTTGTCACAGAGGCAGACAGAAGAAGTCACGGTATGGCAGTCACGTATTCAACATCAACCAAGAAAGGCAAGCGTAAGATTGTGATGAAAGGTTGACATAGGGAAATACTCGCGATATATGTATGTACTTTTTAAAAGTGAGAAACAAAGTACCAGCGGGCTAGTATACCAATCGTGCTAAATCAATCTACATGTATGGTATCTCGCTAAATCAATCTATATATATGTATCCACGATATATATGCTCGATGTATCACTTGCGCTCTCACTTCTCGTTGCCTTACTCATTACCCACCCTAACTTACCACAGGCGCATAGACTTCAATATGCACCTGGGGTAACATTACCGCAGGCGCATAGACAGAATATGCGCCTGGGCTAAGAGCTATACCACAGGCGCATGGTGTGCAATGTGCGCCTGGGGTAATTGATCAGATTACATTAAATTTGATGAAATTCCTCCCTTCAAAGTCAAAGATGATCCTAGCATTCAGTTAAATGATGAAGATGTTCCATGGTTACGGCGCAATCAGAAGAAAGACAAGAAGACAAATAGAAACGGATCGTCCCTTTAGTACCGGTTGGGGACACCAACCGGGACTAAATGGGTTAGGGTTTCGTTTGGACCAATCAGATAGAATCACACGGATCGTGTGTTTGTTTCAACCGCTTGTGAGTCGTTGGATCCGGGGTGTGTTTCTTTCCAGCTGTTTTGAGCCGTTCGATCAGGGCTACGGTGTGTTTCTTTCGAGCTGTTGTGAGCCGTTGGGATGTTTCTTAACCGTTGGATCAAAACCCTAGCTCAACACTTTGTGAGCCAGAGGACCCTATATATGTACCCAGTAGCCACTGTCGCTCCTCGAGCGCTTCTTCTCCATCCCTCTGCACCGTCGCGCTTCCACCATGCCTCCGAGGAGGAACAGCACCACCGGTTTCCGCGGCGTCCGAGCACGGCAGAACGGAATGTTCAGCGCAGATATCCGCTGGGGGGACGACCGCATCCCCCTCGGCACCTTTGCGACGGCGGCAGAGGCAGCCCGCGCCTGGGACGCGGCGGCCTGGCGCCTCAACCGCCCGCGGTCGCTGATGAACTTCAACGACTGCCACACAGTCTGGGAAGCGGAGGCCAGGGCGACGAAGCCACAGATCATCACTGCCGCCGACCACCTCCACCTCCGCCACCGTGCGTTTCAGGGCCTAGTCGACGCCAGGGAAGACCGCGTCGTCCGCGAATATTACCGGAACAACCCGGGGGAGGAGAGCGCCGACGAGGAGCTCTGGCAGACACGCGCGGGTCAGCGGGCGGAGCGCCGCCTCGAACGCCACCTCGCGTTAGATGCGGCTCGGGAGGTGAGGACGAGGGCGCTGCAAGAGCTTCGTCGGGCCGACCGCGCCGGCGAAGTCTGGGCCTCCGACGATCCGAGGTGGGGGCCTATCTCGGACATACCATCATGCACCTCCGATGATGACGAGGAGGTCACCGACGAGTTCGGCGACGATGATGACCCGGAGGAGGTCACCGACGAGTTCCCCGACGACGATGGCGAGGAGTAGTGTTCGTCTGTTTTCTCTTTTTAATAAAAGAATTTGTATTCCGGCGACACTGCGGCAATCGCTAAATCAATCTGTATGGTATCTCGCTAAATTAATCTATATATATGTATCCACGATATATATGCTCGATGTATCACTTGCGCTCTCACTTCTCGTTGCCTTACTCATTACCCACCCTAACTTACCACAGGCGCATAAACAGCAAAATGCGCCTAGGGTAACTTTACCGCAGGCGCACAGTCAGGAAATGCGCCTGGGATAAGAGATTTACCGCAGGCGCATTTTGTGTAAAGTGCGCCTGGGGTAAGTGACCACATATACAGAAACAGTAGTTTTTCTGTTTTGTTTTCTTGATGTGTTTTTGTTTGTCTGTTTTGAAATGTGTGTTTGACATAATATAGAAATAGTTTAGCTAGGAATTAATATAGAAATAATATCCATTACATAATAATATATACATTACATGATAATATATCCATTACATACTAATATATCCATTACATGCATATATCGAACACAAGATGCGGTACACAAACAACATCTATGGATCCGTCGAGTAGAAGCGGAACAACTCGTAGGAGACGTATGCATCTATGGCTGCATACGTGATGTTGGTCCAGTCCAGTGGGTTCTTCTCCCACAACCAGTGATTCTTCGAGGGGAAATCAGTCTTCATGGTTCCGTAGCCCTCGTGGATGAAGGCACTTGCCATGCGAGCCATACCGGTCTTTGGCCCGTTCAAATGGATAAGACCCTGAATATCAATGTAGTGATCTTCAGGTATCACAATACCCAAGCGCATCAACTTCGGACGGTCTTGCGTGTTGTCAACGCTGCAAAAGTCATACCCCTTGTTGACAAGAAAATCAACAAGTGCCGGAGAATGCTTTGAACTACTGCAACAACAAAAATTTGATACGTGTACGTGTTAGATATATGGCAACACATGTATTCTTCACATGCAACAAACAAATCGAAGATGCAAGATTGTACGTGTGCGTTACCTTGACCATTGGAAGACCAAAACGGCCTCCTTGAACGCAATCTGGATGACTGCAACATTCCGTTTATCCGCCGTATACTCTAAATCAAGCCCGAAAAACCGGTGTTCTTCGGGAGAGGAGAAATACAGATTGGTCAAATACCCAATAGCACCGGGGAGCTCCTCGCAGTTGTTGGTGTAGAACACGTCGAGACTTTTGCCGCATGGTGTGGGCACATCATATCTCTTAGAAATTTCAGCCATGGTGCTTAGTGGAGGAAGATCAAGACAGGAAGAAGAAGAGACAGAGGAAGAAGAGGAGAAACAGAGACTCGCGATCGGGCCGGTGCGCACTGTAGCAATAAAACCGCCGCGCGCGGGAGGCGAGCAGTTTGTATTAAGACCTTTAGCACCGGTTGCTAACACAAACCGGTGCTAAAGGCCTGTAGTGGGCGCGCAGTCTGGGTGTGGCCCCAACTAGAGGCCTTTAGCACCGGTTTGTGTTAGCAACCGGTGCTAAAGACCCTTTCGCACCGGTTGCTAACACAAACCGGTGCTAAAGGCCTGTAGTGGGGCGATATCTCCAGGACTTGTGAAATTTTGGCCTCATTTCTTTCGCGCGTCTTCTCCTCTACCTACGGCGAAGCCCTGCTCCGCCTCGTCGCCGTCCGTCCGCGTCGTCTCCGTACGCCTCGCCTCGGTCCGCCGCGCCTCCGTCGGCCTCACCTCCGTCCGCCGCGCCTCCGGCCGCTCTCTGTCTCCGTCGCCGTCGATCCCCCGCGCGGCCCCGCGTCCGTCGCGCCTCCGCGGTCGCCGTCCGCCTTCGTCGCGCCGTCGCGCCGTCCGCGTCCGTCCGCCTCCGTCGCGCCTCCGTCTCGCCTCCGCCTCCGCCGCCCCGCCTCTCGCCCCTCGATCGCCGTCGATCGCCGGCCTAGCTAGGTAATTTATTTCGGTTTTTTTCAATTTTGTTTTAGTGTTAGAATTTTTAGAGTTAGTGTTAGTGTTTAGTGTTAGAAATTTTTAGATTTAGTGTTAGATTGTTTTTAGAGTTATTAGTGTTAGTGTTAGAATTTAATTAGTGTTAGAAATTTTTAGAGTTAGTGTTAGATTTTTTTAGTGCTTTATTTTGTTTTTACAATTTTGTTTAGTGTTAGAATTTTTCTGTTAGAATGTTGTGTTAGAAAATTTCACTAAGTTAGTGTTAGAAAATTTCAGAAAGTTAGAATAACTATATAATTTCAGTAAGTTAAAATTTTTCACTAAGTTACCATATTGTTCCTGTTTAACTTTCATCTTATTTCTGTTATATTTCTCAATTTACTATTTTTTACTAAGTTAGAAACACTAAGGTATTTTACTTAATTATGGAATATTTACTTTAGTCCGGGCAGGTTTTTAGTTCATGTCTTTGTTGGACCCGCCGGGGGATGTCCGGGACTGGGCCCCGCCAGGCTGGCATTGGGAGCTCCTTAGTACCGGGGCACGCGGCTTGGTGAGAAATCCGGGTGACGTGGTCGACCCGGATATTCTTTGGTGGCCATCGCGTGGGCCACGCTCGGTGCGGAGAGAGCCGGCCCCTGAGGAGGTGGTACAACAGCGTATCAGGGAGGAGGACGAGCACGTCCGTCGCTACATGTACTTGCTCGATAGGCAGTATAGGCAGTATAGCAGCAGTTGGTCGATTATTAGGAGGGTTCCTTACCACGTGAGCTATGACCCTATGAGGGTTCCTTATCTATGGATGCGTAGCACCCGTGACTCAGCACCTCGCGGCTTAGGACCCGGTCGGAGTTAATTATTTTGAGAGATGTCACGAGACTATGTATAAGTTATATTATTCGATCGTGATGTATTAGGGTTAAAAAAATCAACCCGAGCTATGTATAACTCTTGGTGTGTCCAGAACTATTATTTCATTAATATGTCCAGAACTATTATTTTATTACTGTCCGATGAAATAATTTCGCCAAGTGCCCGATGAAAATTTCGCTAAGTGTTCTTCATTTTATAAATTTTACTAGCAGGTGTTGAGCTATGGATTCCCAAGAACCTGTACATGATCAGCACGCCGATCAGCTCGCCGGAATGGGTGAGGCGGAGAAGGAAAGATACGTGTGCCAGATGATTTTTGATAATGCAACGGCCATATATCGTGATGACGACGATGGACAGGCGTTTAGCAATCAATTTTTGAACGACTCCGGCGACGGAGATCAGAATATAGAAGATGTAGTAGATGATGACGACGACAACGTCGAGGATGAAGAAGTGCCCTCCAGAACAAACTCTGCCAATGTATATCTCAAGTCACTGTTCACGCAACAATTAATTTGTTTTGCACTTACTAACGAATCATTATTTTCCCGTTTAGGCGCCCTCCGGAACAGCTAGCGCAAGTACTGAGACAAAGTCCAAACGAGGCCCGGCTGCAAGGTTGAAAGATACCGCAAGGTTCTCGATTGATACAGTTGCTGCTGATGGCAAACCACTGCAGCCCCCAGAAACTTATCGCAAATTCGTAAATCAGTGCGGAGTTGTTGTAAGAGACCTGGTCCCGATCAACTTAATAGAATGGAATAAGCCGAAGACCGGGGCCAACGTTGGAGCTAGTTATGTCGATGAAAGATTGAAAAAAAATCTTTGCGAAACGCTATGGCAAAATTTCAGCGTAGCGGAAGATAAGAAGAAGAAAGTCGAGAAGTGGGCTTTGAAGAACATGGCCACACAATTCCAGAGGTGGAAGAAAGAACTGTGGAAGAAATATCAGAAAGAAGATCCAGTTTTCACTGGGAACCTAGTGAAGATAAGAGACGCTTGGGATGATTTTAAGGCGTACAAGAAATCAGGTGTCTTTGCATCCCGATCGGCCAAAAATTCGGAGAATGCGAAGAAGAAGAAATATCACCATATTTTGGGGTCAGGTGGCTACATGACTGCCCTGCCTAGGTGGCGAAGCTATGAAAATGCGCTTGTGAAAAGAGGTATCATTCCACAGACACATGACTGGCCCGATAGGTCCAAGTTCTGGTTGTTCGCGCATGGGGCAACGTTGGACGCTGAGACTGGGATGATTGTTGCTCAGGGACCATGGTCGGAAAAAATAACAACAGTCGTAGCAGAACTAGAGAAGGCAATAGAAGCTGTTCGAAAAGGAACTTTTGTTCCCGATAGAGAGAACGACGAGCTGACGAGGGCACTCGGGAACCCCGAAAAGTGGGGACGAACACGAGGCTTTGGAGCGGATACCCCGTGGAGCCAAGGGTTTGCAGCGGACATTGCCACTTACAGAAGCCGTGATAGAAGCAAGAAAAAGACGAGTGAACGGATATCGACATTAGAAGAAAAGGTGGATTTTCTCTTGAAGAAAGGGGGACACCCTCTATCTGACACTGAAGAGGAGGTAGAACATCGTCCTGCACCTGATCAGCTGCAAATAGAAGACGATCATGCCGTCCCATCTCAGCATAGAAGCAGCGTGGGTTCCACGCACCTGCAGCTAGAAGACGGTCGTGCAGTCGAACCGTCGGCGCCTCACTACCCCGTGGATGATATCACGGAGAAGACAAACTGTGAGATACATATGCCAATGGGGAACATATCCTTCAGGGTGGCGTCAGGCTATGCTTTACCGAATCAACCTGGAGCAACCTACCATGGTGGTCAGATTCCAGCATCCCATGCTCGTGTCGGGTTGTCAACAATTACGCCGGGATGCCATTCAATTGAGCTCAGTATTCCTGGAGGTGAGGGAGAGAAGACACTGGGAGAAATGGAGCTTGGTATCATCTTGTGGAATAAGAAACACATCGTGTTACCTAACTCGGCGCCAAGGCCACCGACTCCTCCAGGTACGAATGCACCATACCTCCATCCATTACTGAATGTTGCACCACATGTTATCTTATTTTTAATAGTTTTTTCACATTCGTACAGAGAATGCACGACCTCCAAGTCCACCCCCCAACGAACCTCCAAGTCCACCCCACAACGAAGATTGGCCGGAGCCCGAGGCCGAGGGTCCATCGCCCGTGCACTCCCGTGAGCCGACGGATGCGCCCACTACGGGTACGACAAAGCGGAAGCTGCAGTTCAGAAGAAACGGGACTCCTCCCAAGAAGAGACCAAGGAAATCCAAGAAAGTCAAGAGTCCCCCGAAGTTACCAGGCTTGATGACTGAGGAGGAACTAACCAATGCAGTGGCATCCAAAACCAAGGCATGGTTCGCACAGTTTCCCCAGAAGCCCCCTCCAGACGTCTGGAAGGAAACTCTGAAGGACATCCCAAAGTGGAAAATTGAGCGGACCATCGACAACTTATATTATCCTGCACCGCCGCCACCGCCGCCCCTTTCAGACTATGAACGGTGTATTGAAAAGAAGCACGCCGCACAGATGAAGCAGGCGGAGCAGACGAAATGCGGGAAACAAGTTCCCCAGCTCGGACAACAAGAAGCACAGTCAGTTGGCCCGCTCAAGGTCTTATCTGACGCGGCTTCAGTGTCCTGTCCACGCATGGGCGACGTGGGTTACGCTATTGCTGATGTGGTATATAAATACAAGCCCGGGCACCCTCTGGTCGAAGATCCTACTGCTCTAACAACCCAATTACGGAGTTTACATGATTGGTACTTGGAGGCCGCAAGGCAGGAGAGAGACTGTATCATGGCTCAAATTCAGGATCAACACTACTTCGGAGATTACGGTGTGGAGCTTGGGTTCGATGATTTCTTCCAGATGTACAATCAACGTGCCCTCGACAAGTCTATCCTCAGCTGCTACTGTTTGTAAGTGATTTATTTGTGTAATTTAATTATTTAGTTAAGCTCGCGTTCGTTGCCCGTATAATTATCACTGACGACATTCTTTTTGTACGCTACTATGCAGAATGAAGATTCGTGAATGCAGACTGGCAGGAATCTGGGACTTTGGGTTCATTGACCCGTATTCGTATCATCAAACCACAGTAGAAAAGTTCAACAAGACTACACCGGATGATTTGCTAAGGTTTTTGAAGCGACAAAATACCAAAAAAGAAATACTTTGGCCCTACGGATTCAGGTGAGTGTTACTGTCTTGTAGACATTCCATTTTGCTTACCTGATCTTAAGTGTAATTGATGAGTATGCATGACTGCGTGTGTACACGTGCGCAGCGGCCACTTCATATTGTTCATCATTAGAATCGATAGAGGACAAGTTGAAGTCTGGGACTCGTTAAACTGGGGCGCTGACAGATGGAAGAGCGCGCGTCAGATGCTTCAAAAGTATATATATATATCAGCCTCTTTCGTTCATCGGCCTCTTTTTCGTTCATTCCCTGATATCAAGTAAGTAATAATTAACTCTTCTATTCATTTTTCTTTTGTCGCCCAGGGTTTGGCAAATGTTCATCAAGGAAGAACCCGGTACATGGGCAGACAAGCTCAACTTTCAGATTAACACAGTAAGTAGTACTACGTACCCTGATTTAAATACCATTACCATTCTCTTGATTATTATTAATTTGACTGAATTATGTTTCTCGTATATAGAAAGTCCCGCAACAACCACAGGGAACTGATTATTGCGGATACTACGTCTGCGAGTTCATTCACAGGAGGATCAATGAGAAATCCCGTACTACCAGAACTCTAGAGGTACGCAACCGGATCTTCACAACTTTATTTATGTTGCCATTAATTATGTTTAGTTTTGTTCATAACTTAATTGTTTTCATCTACTTCTTTTCAAGATGGCACGAAAGCGGGCGCAGCTCAAACCAATCGACCGTTGCAAGGCTATTGCAGAGGAATTGGCAGGATTTCTTCTCACGCAAGTCATAGCAGAAGACGGAGAATTTTTCCATCCTATGAACCAATTATAGCCAGCTCCCTTCTCTATGCAAGTATACAACTATTCAAAACGAACCTCAGATTATGTAATTATCGGTCGATTACTTCGTGTTACATGTATATATATATGTACTACTATTTGGTGCATCAACATTTAACCGCAAACAGAAACGGAAACACGTAAACGGAAACCCTGAAGATACGGAACACGCCCTAAACCCTAAACCCTAAATACGGAATTGGAAACCCTGAAAAGAAAAAAGAAAAAAAAAAGAAAAAAAAAACTTTAGGACCGGTTGGTATTACCAACCGGTTCTAAAGGTCCTCCGCCTGCGCGCTCTCTTCGGCGCCCACGTGGAGGCCTTTAGAACCGGTTGGTGACTGACCGGTTCTAAAGGGGGGGGGGGGCTTTAGTCCCGGATACGTAGCACCGGTTTTGTATCCGAGTCCAAAGGCCCTTACAAACCGGTGCTACTGGCATGTTCTCCACCAGTGACTATGTGCCTCAACTCCAATCCCTTTGTGACCTTTTGCGCATATCCATGTATTTTTTGTGCTTCGGCGGCCGTCAACGACGAGGAGGTAGTCGCTGCTCACTCTTGTTCAATAAAGGAGCAAGTGACCTCCATATGCGCCGATGGCCTTGCCAGGGACAAAGACCTCGCGGTGACTCCGATATTTGGGAGAAACATGCCACATGATTCTTGCCAAGATATAGACTAATTCATACGAGCTTGTCGCCGATCCGTGACTCAGCCTGTTCGTCGCCCTCGAGCTCCTGATGTACAGCCCTCTTTTCTGCGTTGTCATTAATGGCGGCGATGCCTCTGTGGGCTAAAGAACAGGCCGATAGGAGTATAGGACTTCCCGAGGTTGGTGCAGCAATGCCACTCATCTCCACTAGATATCCGTTTTCCTGTGGCGGTGACGGTGGCGAGGCCCAAACTGCAGAGCATGGTGGTCGATCAATTGGTCGCTTCGCCGGGTGTCATAAGACATCGGCAAGGTTGTTCTAGCGCCAAATGTCCGTACTGTATTTGTTGACAGCGAGCATTACGGGTATGCGATTCTCTGTACATGGAATTTGTTCTCCAACCGGAAGTCGCCAAGGCGAGGCACAATTCAGTGAAGCGCCAGATGGCCGCCACGTGCGGCTGGGCGCAGGGATGGGCACACAGGCCGTCGGGTGCAGGTAAGTCCGGTCCGGTTGGTTGTTGCTTGTTCCCCTTGCCTGCCCACCAGGCCGGTCCGGGACGTCCCACGCAGCTTGTCCGGCCGTTCTTTTTGCGGGGAAATTTGAAAGCTTTATTCCATGAAAGTATTCCTTGGATCATCAGCCAATAGAATGGTGATTAGGAATGGAGGTACAGTTTCAAGCCTACTATCAGTCACTTGTCCGGCTGTTCGTGACCCTCATCCTACATGCGAAGCCTTTACATACACACGAAAAAAAACGAGATGAATGCACAAGCTATTCTCACACGAAAGTTCCACATTTAATCGCATTTACAAAACCAGACCGCTCGGCACCTTGTGGCTATATATGCCCGTGATAACCATGTCATGAACACAACTAAACATGCACTGACTGACACATACTCTGAGTTGAGTTATAAATAGCTAGGCAGCTCGGTCACGTGTAGTCCGCAAGCCTTCCGTCAATACTTATATATGTGCGTGTAGAGGTTTATCAAAAACACAAGTGGATACCACTAACTAGATAATTTTTTTGGAGCTGCCAGGCAGAGGAATGGATTAATGTACGCCGATGATGGCTAATCAAAACATAGGATTAGGAAGCATCGGGACATAGGGCATAACCTGGCATCATATTCTTCCAACCTGGTTTCATTGAGTGGGTACGTGTACCACCAATTGTCCTGCTACTCGTTTCCCTCAGTCATTTGCGTGGACAGCTGCATGCTTGCACGGGCCGTCTTTTTGCCCGATCACCATTCACCAAACAAAATCATGCCTAGCCAGACTTCGTTCCATTGGAACTTCCCGCACTCTGTCGGTAGGATGGACTATATATATAACCTTTTTTTTGTAATCTTTTCTGGAAACAACATTTAGAAGTTTCAAAAAATTCTGAGTAAAAATACAAAGGTTGACAAATACGTACTGTAAGTTATTCCGGCCAATACGAAAATGAAAAATCTGTTTTTTTCGAAAATTGCACTTTTCACCATCTTAAATCTAGATTTTTTTCATTTTTTATACAGCACAAAATATATAATATATCACTTTATTTTTGGAACACTGATATAAGTAATGATTTTCTAGATCTAGGATTGTTTTCAGATATTTTTAAAATTTAAATTATTTTTTAGAAAACAAAAGAAAGCCCGCCTTACAAAGCGCCTACTCATGTACGCCTACTCATGGACCGTTTGTAGGTTGGGATGGATGTAAAATTTTGGGCGGAGGCGCTGGGAGCGAGATAATAGGAGCCGAAGAAGGGCCCATAAATTCAAAACCACTAGCTGGATATTTGGTAACTCAAGGTATTTACTTGACGCACATATGTAAACATAACAATGCGCGTGAAAATTTCATGTATGGGAAATTTAAGATTTCACTTAGTAAATATCAATAAAAATATAATGTGACGACGCCACGCACGGAGAGAATGGACCCAATTGATTGTCCTTATTAACTAAGATTTACTACTTGGTGCGTCTAAAAACCATATTGCTCTGGTCACCCAAGTGAGAAAATCACTTTGCGTGCCAAACACGATCTTACCCTTCCATCGCTCATACTCTCATTGGTCGCCCCCAACCCAAGCACTACCGTCCGACAACAGCTGACACTTACACTCGCCATACAGCCCCTCATTCCCTAGCCCGTCAACCATGTTGCCACTTAGCTCAAGCCACTCCGACAATTTCTTCCGTGTCAACCCAAGAACTACGTACTTTTTCTATGGTGGGCCGAGTGCATCGCCAGCCATGCTCAACCAAGGTTGTCCCTAGACTATGGCACGTCCACCTGCCAGAAGGAGGGGTGGAACAGCTCGCATGTCTCGGATCTGGCTGCTCAATAAAACAAAATGAGCTTAATTACATGACGATTCTTTTGTTCATACGCAAATACTCCGTCCGTACTCAACTAAGCGGGTGTTTAGCATTCGAAATTTGTCTATGCAATGCCAGTGTACTTCTAACTACCCAATGCACGTTAAAACAGGGAAATGAAGTTTTTCCCCATGATCGGGAATCAAGCACAATAGCATTTAATGTATGGTCTCCACTAATTTTACACGCACTTAGATCATTTAGATGTGGCAAACAAAACATGAGGGATGACGACTTGTACTTTCCCGAGACATTTTTTACTCAACTCTATAATTTCTTACTACACTCCGTCCTAGGTACCGATCAATCCTTCGTAAAAAAATGAGACGAACCCACAAATTTTCCTCTCAATTACACATTTGGTTTCAAAACCGGACAGCTGAGGTTAAGCCTATATATGATCGTGACAGCCATTTCATCAACGTAGTTAAAAATGCATTGACATGAACGCTGGCTACAGTCTTAAAGGGCTAGCCAGGCCGGGCACGTGCAACCCGCGAGCCTTCCGAAGCACTTATATATATGGGTGCATACGAGATTCCTCAATGACACCGGTTGATACATTTGACAGGATATATATTCTTGTAGGAGCTGAAGAGAGGATTGATGTACATGCGCCGATGGTGGTTAAGCAGAGCATAGCATTAGGAAGCATCGGGACAGATAGCATAACGTGGTATCGCAATCTTCTAGCTGGTTATCATAGCGAGACTACATGTGACACCATTTCTGCATCAAAGCGTTGCACATGGCCAGATTTTATTAAGAAAATGAAGGAAACATCCAGTGTTATAATTCATTACAACTCAAGGATCACTCACCGTGGCCACCAAGATAATCCACACAAAAAATGGCAAATTATGCATCTATCTGCCTCGCATTAAGCCACCCACCCCGGCTGTACATTGCCCGAACGACCTCCATCAGTCGAGCACGGCCTGTAGCCATAAGTCCGCGCTGATCCACGGGAAGAAGAAACGGCCACGTCTGGATAGAATAAACGCCTTATTTTACAACCTGCAAAAGTGAGGATTTGTTTGTTTGTTAAACACCACGTCATTTCGACTATTCCAAAGTTCCCAGAGGAAAGCAGCCACACCAATTCGAATTTGTGCTTTTATTTTTCTATCTATACCATTTAGCTAATTACCAAACATATTCGTAATGCTAATTGGTGGAAAATGCTAAACGTAAATTGAATTAGATGCCAAATATCACGGGCAAAAGGGAATGATATAAATAAATGTTGTACAGAGTCGTCTGTATCGCAAAAATCACATTTTTTTTACAGCCATACCAGTTTCTCTTAATCAAATTGTCCTTCGTAAGAATAACTTTTCTCCACAAATATTTTCACAAAACTCTTGTGGAACCATGCATCAAGTCAACATAGTAGGATTTTACTGAGAACGTCACATCCACCGTTAACTTCCAACGAAGCAAATCCATTTCATTTGTGAGAGAACCCCAACAATCTCTCCACTAAATGCAGCCAACGATATCTCCGATCACCCAAAATACTTTTTCGAAACCGAATGTTTAGAGGATTATGTGCTAACACATCAGCCACCGTAACGTTCTTATGTAAGACCACACTATACAACGATGGATATGATTGTGATAGTGGCTCATCACCTAACCATGTGTCCTACAAAAAACGCACTTGCTGTCCATTCCCTAATGAAAATTTGCTAGGCGAAAGGAATTAATTCTTCACTCTCATAATCCTTTCCAAAATGGTGAGTCTAAAGGTTTAGGCTCTACCTGAGATAACGTTTTATCCCCTAGATACTTATTGGAGTTCAGCTCATGCCATACCCCTTCTTCAGACAAAATTTTGTACAAGCACTTACTTAACAAACACAAGTTTATAATTTGTAATACCTCAATACCTAGACCACCTTGGTTCTTCGGATGACACACAGTAGCCAATTTTGTGAGGCGATACTTCCTCTTCTTAACATCACTTTGCCAGAAAAAATCTCGATCGATAGAAATCCAACCGTTTCCTAACCCCAATAGTAAATTCGAAGAAGGAGAGAAGAAACATAGGTAAACTTGGTAGAACAGAGTTAATTAAAATGAGGCGATTCCCATAAGATAACAACTTTCCTACCCACAAACTTAGTTTTCTATCAAACCGATCCTCCACTGGTTTCCACTCCTTATTTACAAGTTTTATATGATGAATTGGTATGCCAAGGTACTTAAAAGGTAGACTTCCGGACTCACACCCAAAAATATGGCCGTAGTCATCTTGAGCCTCTTTAGCCTTATCGAAGCAATATATCTCACTCTTATGAAAATTAATCTTAATGCCCGATAATGGCTCAAACATCCCAAGAATGAGCTTCATATTTAAAGCCTTTTGCAAATCATGTTCCAGGAAGAAAATCGTGTCATCTGCATACTGGAGGATAGATACCCATCCTTCGACTATGTGCGGTATCAACCCTTCTACTTGACCATCCTATTTAGCTCGATCAATAAGAATAGCCAGCATGTCTCCTACAAGGTTAAAAAGAATAGGGGACAACAGATCACCCTGTCGTAAATCTTTTAGCGTTTGAAAATAATGACCGATATCATCATTAACATTAATACCGAAACGCCCGCCCTGAACAAAACGTGCGATCCATTCTTACCAAATCGGTGAAAATCCTTTCATTCTTAGCACTTGCTGCAGAAAGGACCAGTTTACTTTATCGTAAGCCTTCTCGAAATCTATCTTAAATAGAACCATGTCCATCTGTTTCCTTTTTAATTCATGAATGGTTTAATGTAGAACCATAACCCCCTCAAGAATATTTCTACCCGGTAGAAGCGCCGATTGGGTTGGTCGGATAACTCTACTCGCAACAGTAGTTACCCGATTAGTTCCTACTTTGGTAAATACTTTGAAGCTAACATTTAGAAGGCAAATGGGTCTATATTGCTCAATGCGACTCGCATCCTCCTTTTTGGGAAGTAACATAATAATCCCAAATTGAGCTTAAATAATGGCAAATCACCATCATGAAGTTGAGCAAACATAGCCATCAAATCAAGTTTAATCACGTCCCAAAACAGTTGATAGAACTCAGCTGGAAACCCGGCCGGTCCTGGAGCCTTGTTATGTTCCATTTGAGAGATAGCTTCAAACACCTCCTTTTCCGTAAACGGAGATGTAAGAATAAGGTTTTCCTCTAGAGAAATCTGAGGCATATCGTCAGTCATATCCTTCCCTAAAGAAACATAACTCGGCGCCGATGCTCCGAATAGTTTCTTATAATATTCCGAGATGAAAACCCGCAAATTTAATTCACCTACAATTGTACCCTCGTCTTTCTCTAACTGGAAAATTCTCTTCTTTCTATGCTTACCATATGCAATCAGATGGAAATATTTCGTATTACTCCCAACTTCTTGTATATATTTAACTTTAGCTCTCTGAGCCCATTTTGATTCTTCATCCCGCTTCAATTTTGTTAAAAGTTCATCAGCCTCCTTTTCCGCAGCCCGCTCGGCCGCACTCAAAGGAGTCGATTCCGCCTTAATATCAAGTAAATCGATGAGAGTCGTTATTTTTCTTTCATTTTCCTATACTCGCCACTAAGGTTCTTAGCCCAACCACTCAGAAATTTCCGTAAATGTCTTATCTTATTTTTCCACCTCTCGACAGGAGTGGTCCCAATATTAATAGACATCCATTCTCTACGCACGAGCTCGTAGAAACCCTCTTGACGCATCCATGAAAGTTCAAACGAGAAGTGACTCTTATTGTCAATATGAGCTTGAATTCCAGAATCCAAAATCAAAGGTGTATGATCAGACCCCGTTCGAGTCAAAGCATGCACCAAGACTAGAGGATATTTCTCCCACTCGATACTAGTGTGAAAACGATCTAACTTTTCATACGTCGGGTTATCACTCCAACTAGCCCAGGTAAATTGCCTTCCAGATAACCTGAGCTCTTTTAAATCAAAGCTCTCGATAATAGCATTAAAAATAAAAGGCCACCTAGCATTAAAAACATCATTACTCTTCTCCTCCCGACGCCTAATAATATTGAAATCCCGCCCAACGACCATCGGCAGATTTTCATTCTCGCAAATACGGACCAACTCCGCTAAGACATCAGGTATTTTTTAATCTTGTGAAGCTCCGTAAACCGCAACAAAAGTTGAGTGAAAACCATCAGCTTTAGTCTTATCATGAAACTTCACACAAAAATCACCAGACAGAACGGTTTGTGCTGATAGAATTTCGTTATTGAAACCAACTAACATCCAACCTGAACGACCATGTGGGGGTAGGCAAAACCACGTATAATCTCTACCCCCCGGAATAAATTGCAAAAAATAAGTGGCAAACGAAGATTTACCTGTCTCATGTAATGCAATGAAATCAAGATTATAATCCTTAACGAACTTATTAACCGCCAAATGCTTTGCATGATCCCCAAATCCATTACTGTTCCAAATCAAACCTCTCATTTCACCTTTTAATATTTTTAATCTAGCGCTTCTTCTAGGTTTTGTAAGACGGCGAACAACCTTCTTACGGTTACGTTTAACCGTCTTAGAAAGCATAAGATGATCTGTATGATCATCAATTTTCTCAATATCATCATCTTGAAGGTCCTCACTCAAGTTAGAGGCTTTCGTAATAACCAGACTAGAATTGGAATCCTTCACATCATCATTCAAAATAGCAGATAAATTATTCTTAAGAAAAGTGATCGATCTAGCACGGTCCTGAGCTAACAAACCCGAGATAGAGGACAAAATCTGCTCCTTGTTCTTGCCTAACGAGACCCCTAATTTATCGGCTCTAGTTTAATTTTAGAATTGGAAAAGAAAGTAACGAAAAGCTAGAGGAATCATGAGTACCTTTAGCAAATGCCAAGTCCCTCCGCTACGCGAGTGCCATTCCTCGCTGCTCTTGGGGTAAATCCGCATCTGGCTTGGCTCGTAGACGAGCACTGGAGCGCACCTCCATTTCGTCCGCGGAAATCCCACTATAAGCCAGCACCTCCGCTATTGAAGGACACGACGGTGTCACTGGCACCGTTGCCAACCTTAACCCGCCTGGTTGAGGTGAGCAGTGCGCGGACACCACCGAGTCAGCCACCGCCATAACCCGCCCTCCCCCCCCCCCCCAATCCGCCTGGTTGAGGAGATAATGGCGTCACCCCGTGAAACGCCTCGTCTAGGCTACGTGGCAGCATCAAACCCGCATGCCCAGCCGGGCTTGTCCATGTAGGCGAAAAGAGGGGCTGCAGGTATCCACCTGACACCTGAGCCACCCGCCCTGGACTCCCCGTCGGTGGCAAGAAGAAAGTAGCACCAGCGCACCCCGTTGTCCCCGTCCATCCTCCTGCGACAGAAGATGGCCCGACGCCTCCTCCGACAGAAGATGGCGCGACACTGCAGTCCACTCCAAGCGCACCATGCTGGACAGTCATCATCCCCGGCTCAACAGCGAGCACATGATCATAGAGCCCCAAAGCCTCCTCCTAAACGGTTGCCGCAACAACAATGCCCGACCCCGAGCACATCAGTTGTTCCTGTCCCATAGACATCAGAATTGAACAAGCTTCCATGACATACTTTGCAACCATCGGCGATAGAACAATCCCGAGAGAAAATGTGTTCTTCACCCCGTTTGTATCCATCTGGATATCAGTCTCATTAGGCAATTGTTTTCCTTTCTCCATCTCCTCCATTTTATTTACCGCATTATCAACAACACAGTCATAACCTTTTTCTTTATAGCTCTCACTGTCTTTACCCTCATCATCAGGAGCATCGTCTGTAGTATCCACTGCCATATCATCCTCCTCATCTGAATTAGGATTTTCCACAGAAAATTTTAGCTCATGGAAACCATCACGAATAAACACGACCCATTCATCAGGAATGAGCGTATAATCCATACACCCCACTATAACCCTCAACTCCCCATGTTTCCGAGTAAACTTCGTATCCACCTTTACAGTTTTCCCAAACAGGGAACCGAGGCTCGAAAGAAGAAGGAAATCACCTCGATGCTTAGGCGGAATATCGGATACCCTATTCCAGATCTCAGGCAGTAGCCAAAGAGGCTTTATCTCCGTCACCCGTGCCTCCACTGTAATCACACAACTGCTGCGCGAAACATGACAAGCCTCGAAAACGATCATACGGTCCAACTCGGCTCTAGATAGAAAGGAGACCTTGAAAACATTGTCACCCACCTGGACAACCTCGCACTTAAACTGATCCGACGGAACCAACCGCTGTAACTGACTAATGACCTCCTCTACAGAAAGCGATCCTCCCGTGACAGTGAGTTTACTCAGTCTAGCGGAATCGATCTTAGGCCTATAAGTTACCGTTGGCACGACCTCGTAAAACATCAACCCCTCATGAATGAACCCATGTATGATCACTTGTTGCTTCGCTGCTGTTAGTAAATGACAATCCTCGGGCACGTGACCGGTACCCTCGCAGTACTCGCAAACCACCTCAGGACAATCAACACTCAAATGCCCTAGAACACAGCATTGGAAACATTTTCCAAAACAGCGACTAATTAACGAACATTGGTCATGTCCCGTCTGCGACTCAGCCTGCTCGTCGCCCTCGAGCTCCTCGTCTACAGCCCTCTTTTCTGCATTAGCGTTGATGGCGGTGATCCCTTTACCGGCGAAACAACAAAGCCGATAGGACTTCCCGATGTCATCTCCACTGGCTCTTCGTTCTCATGTTGCAGTGACGGTCATGACTCATGAGGCCCAAAGTGCCGAGCATGGTGGTCGATCAATTGGTCGCATCGCCGGGGTGTCATATGGCATCGGAAGGCTGTTCTAGCACCAAATGTTCGCACTGTATTTCTTGGCTGCTAGAATTACGGCTATGCGATTCTCTGTACATGGACTTTGTTCTGGAACAGAAAGTCACCAAGGCGAGGCACAGCTCGCGAAAGCTCCAGATGGCCGCAAAGATCGGGTGCAGGCAGCCCCGTCCGGGACGTCGCACGCAGCTTCTGGTGATGTGCAACTGCAGACTGCGCGCTGTCCGGCCGTTCGTGACCATCATCCTATACGTACATTCTCAGCCTTCATATACACACGAAAAATAAGAGAGATGAATACACAATCTGTTCTCACACGAAAGTTATAAATTTAATCACATTTTAAAAGCCAGACCGCTGGGCACCTATATATGCCCGTGATAACCATTTTCATGAACACATTAAACATGCACTGACTGACACATACTCTGACTTGAGTTACAAATAGCTCGGTCACGTGTAGTCCGCGAGCCTTCCGTCAATACTTATATATGTGCATGTAGAGGTTTATCAAAGACACAAGTGGATACCAGTCACTAGATAATTTTTTTTGGAGCTGCCAGGCAGAGGAATGGATTAATGTACGCCGAAGATGGCTAAGCAAAACATAGAATTAGGAAGCATCGGGACATAGGGCATAACCTGGTATCATATTCTTCCAACCTGGTTTCATTGAGTGGGAACGTGTACCACCAATTGTCCTGCTACTTATTTCCTTCAGTCATGGGCGTGGACAGCCGCGTGCTTGCACGTACGGGCCATCTTCTCGCCCGATCACCATTCACCAAACGAAATCATGCTTAGCCAGACTTCGTTATACTGGCTCTTCCCGCACTTGGTTCGGTGCCAGCATCCCTGGAACAATCTGAAGACGGGGGACTAGAGAGTGAGCTGGCAAAGATGAGCCATATAGGCTTTCAACCGCAGCAAGTTGATGTGGTGGCAAAAAGTTTCTCCGTAGGATGGATTATATATAACCCGTTTTTGTAATCTTTTCTGGAAACAGCATTTAGAAGTTTCAAAAAATTCTGAGAAAAAAATACAAAGGTTGACAAATACGTACTCTAAGGTATTACGGCCTATACAAAAACCAAAAATCTGATTTTTTTCGAAAATTGCACTTTTCACCATCTAATATCTAGATTTTTTTTCATTTTTTATACAACACAAAATATAAAAATGTCGCTTTAATTTCTTGAACACTGATATAAGTAATGATTTTCCAGATCTAGGATTGTTTTCAGATCTTTTTAAAATTTAAATTATTTTTTAAAAAACAAAACAAAGCCCGCCTTACAAAGCGCCTACTCATGGACCGTTTCTAGGTTGGGAAGGATGTCAAATTTTGGGCGGAGACGCTGGGAGCGAGATAATAGGAGCCGAAGAAGGGCCCACAAATTCAAAACCACTAGCTGGATATCTGGTAACTCAAGGTATTTACTTGATGCACATATGTAAACATAACAATGCGCGTGAAAATTCCATGTATGGGAAATTTAAAATTTCACTTAGTATGAAATATCGATAAAGCTATAATATGACGACGCCATGCACAGAAAGAATGGACCCAATTGAGTGTCCTTATTAACTAAGATTTACTACTTGGTGCGTCTAATAACCATATTACTCTGGTCACCCAAGTGAGAAAATCACTTTGCGTGCCAAACACGATCTTACCCTTCCATCCCTCATACTCTCATCGGTTGCCCCCAACCCAAGCACTACCGTCCGACAACAGCTCGACACTTACACTCGCCATACATCCCCTCATTCCCTAGCCCGTCGACCATGTTGCCACTTAGCTCAAGCCACTCCGACAATTTCTTCCTTGTCAACCCAAGAACTACGTAAATTTTGCTATGGTGGGCTGAGTGCATCGCCAGCCATGCTCAAGCAAGGTTGGCGCTAGACTATGGCACGTCCGGCCACCTGCCAGAAGGAGGGGTGGAACAGCTCGCATGTCTCGGATCTGGTTGCTCAATAAAACAAAATGAGCTTAATTACATGACGATTCTTTTGTTCATACGCAAATACTCCCTCATACTCAACTAAGTGGGTGTTTAGCATTCCAAATTTGTCTATGCAATGCAACTGTACTATAGGAATTTATGGCTTGCAACATTTTATATGGCTACTACATTGTCCGGAATTAAACTTCGACGTGGATGTATCATGGAAATAACATGAAATTAATGATGTGGAATTGACTTAAGGAAATATACTTAAGGAAGCCGGTACGGCTATACTGGAACACAGTGTATATAAATATGCTGGAATTATACCCGGGAACAGTATAGAGTGGAAAGTCAGATTGTTCATATGTTGGCTATATGAATTGATTAAAACCTGTGAATTTGGATTGAGATTCAAATTCGGCACGTGACTCACACATGTGTGCTCGTGGGACTAATTGCAGATTGAGACTCCTAGATGGTTGCTAATGATCGTGATTGGTTTGGTTAACCTGGAGTTTCTGGAATAATTATCTGCGGAATTACGGTTTAAATAAAACTGGAATTAGCACTATATATAAATGTCCCTAACCCCTAGCCTCAGATTGATCATTGTGAGCGCCACCACGGAAAAGGATCGAGGAATAGGGGTTAGACCGTATTGTGCAAAACCTAACAATGGTATCAGATCCGAGGGTCGCGCAGTCGCCGGAAATCTAATCCGCTGTAGATTCCACGTCGCCGCCCGATCAAAAACCGGTCCAAACTCTTCGGACGTGGTCGCCGTCAAATTCCGCTGCATCCCAAGCACACCACGTGAACATGTGGTTTTGGCTAGAATAGCTGCAGGTCGAATCTGACACGTACTGTTGGTTCCCTGCATGAAAACCACACCATAATAAATCCACAACTGATAATCCTCCCACTTAAATTTACAATTCCAGAATTAACAAGTCGTGTAATTCTGTTTATAGAGTGAGACCAAGTCATAAATACCATCAATAATGAAATTCCGAGCATGTGTTCCTATTATCATTATTCCTCCATATGGAGTTATCCTCACCAAATAAACAATTTGTCGATTAACTTCCAATGGATTATCAAAAGAAATGAGACCATTGTGTTTAAATTCCATAGTGCAATAAGGTTTCCACCGAGCAATAATTCCACTCTTCCTTTTCCAAATAGTATGTCATAATCAATAAATTCCAACAAAGAATTATAATATAAATTCCTTGCATTGTAGCTCAATATATATAGTATCATAACTAAAGAAAATTATCTTTCCTCCATAATGGGGTTAATTCGCATAAGTTTCCAATTCCATGTATATCAGGTTTAGTAGTAGTGCCTAAGTAGACATTTGTTTCCTTCCATGGAATTGTTACCATATCAAGAAAGTTGCTAATGTATTCCAGCAATATGTGACATAGAAGCAAATTGACAAAAAACAACTATTTGGAGAAGTAGCAATAAATAAATATCCAGTGCAAATATCATAAAGACATACCATCAAGTAAAATGTTGATTTCCTTTTCCATGGAGTGTTCCCCATGTTCCTCCGAAAATAAGTGATGATAGTTCCAATACAAATATGATCATGTCTTCTCGTCGTTGTTACACCATTGAATTCAAGCCAATTATATTGTAGTCCCACGGGTTAGAGAGTATTCCGACGAGTTTTGAATATATTCCGGTGACAAAGTCAAACCATATCAATTAAAAGATCACAAAAAATATAGTCAAAGAGTTTAATTCATTTTCCTCAAATTGCATTATAATTTCCTCCAAAAGCGAGTGATATCCTATGAGAGACGTATCTCCAAAATATCTTCCAGGTAGAGTAATACCTTCCACGCAATGTGTTCACTCTCATATCCAACAAACAAATAGTATATCATGATGTCCATATAAATATGCATGTCGGTATTATCTGCGGAGACTTGACAGAGAAAGAAAACAGCAAACGAAGATTCCGACGCACCACGAGCGATAATTAGTTCCGACATTCTGCTACTGGTAATACATCAGCCACGAGCAGGAGCAGTGATTTTCCTCGACTCGGCGAGTGTAAAGTGAAGAATCAAGCCAAGCTTTACGTTCCTCGATCCACACGCGCAATAAGAAATTGATGAATCTCCCTTGGCTTTCCAGATTGAGTGCTTAGCCTCCAACTTTTACCACACGCCAGTGGCGGACCTACAGGGTATGCCCAGTATGCCGGGGCATACCCTGCGGCCCGGCCCGTATATACATCTTAGTCCATGTATTAGCACAGAAAAAGTGTCGAGCAGTTTCAGCGCTAGTCCATGCAAAAAAAAAAGTTTCAGCGCTAGTCCACGTACAGCGGTTTCAGCGCTAGGCCCGGCCGGCCTGCCTAGGATCGATCGATGCTATCCATGCGCTAGTCCAGTACCACACGAGCAGTTTCAGCGCTGGGATCAATCGAGATCGCCTACGCGAAGTTGCTCTTCTCGGCCAGAAAAGATCGGTGATCGGTGATCTTCTCTACGCGTTGGACAGAAGTCCCGATCGGTGATCTTTTCTGGCCGAGAAGAGTAACTTCGCGTAGGCGATCTCGATTGATCCCAGCGCTGAAACTGCTCGTGTGGTACTGGACTAGCGCATGGATAGCATCGATCGATCCTAGGCAGGCCGGCCGGGCCTAGCGCTGAAACCGCTGTACGTGGACTAGCGCTGAAACTTTTTTTTTTTGCATGGACTAGCGCTGAAACTGCTCGACACTTTTTCTGTGCTAATACATGGACTAAGATGTATATACGGGCCGGGCCGCAGGGTATGCCCCGGCATACTGGGCATACCCTGTAGGTCCGCCACTGGCGTGTGGTAAAAGTTGGAGGCTAAGCACTCAATCTGGAAAGCCAAGGGAGATTCATCAATTTCTTATTGCGCGTGTGGATCGAGGAACGTAAAGCTTGGCTTGATTCTTCACTTTACACTCGCCGAGTCGAGGAAAATCACTGCTCCTGCTCCTGCCTGATGTATTACCAGTAGCAGAACGTAGGAACTATTTATCGCTCGTGGTGCGTCGGAATCTTCGTTTGCTGTTTTCTTTCTCTGTCAAGTCTCCGCAGATAATACCGACATGCATATTTATATGGACATCATGATATACTATTTGTTTGTTGGATATGAGAGTGAACACATTGCGTGGAAGGTATTACTCTACCTGGAAGTTATTTTGGAGATACGTCACTCATAGGATATCACTCGCTTTTGGAGGAAATTATAATGCAATTTGAGGAAAATGAATTAAACTCTTTGACTATATTTTGTGTGATCTTTTAATTGATATGGTTTGACTTTGTCACCGGAATATATTCAAAACTCGTTGGAATACTCTCTAACCTGTGGGACTACAATATAATTGACTTGAATTTAATGGTGTAACAACGACGAGAAGACATGATCATATTTGTATGGGAACTATCATCACTTATTTTCGGAGGAACATGGGGAACACTCCATGGAAAATGAAATCAACATTTTACTTGATGGTATGTCTTTATGATATTTGCACTGGATATTTATTTATTGCTACTTCTCCAAATAGTTGTTTTTTGTCAATTTGCTTCTATGTCACATATTGCTGGAATACATTAGCAACTTTCTTGATATGGTAACAATTCCATGGAAGGAAACAAATGTCTACTTAGGCACTACTACTAAACCTGATATACATGGAATTGGAAACTTATGCGAATTAACCCCATTATGGAGGAAAGATAATTTTCTTTAGTTATGATACTATATATATTGAGCTACAATGGAAGGAATTTATATTATACTTCTTTGTTGGAATTTATTGATTATGACATACTATTTGGAAAAGGAAGAGTGGAATTATTGCTCGGTGGAAACCTTATTGCATTATGGAATTTAAACACAATGGTCTCATTTCTTTTGATAATCCATTGGAAGTTAGTCGACAAATTGTTTATTTGGTGAGGAAAACTCCATATGGAGGAATAATGATAATAGGAACACATGCTCGAAATTTCATTATTGATGGTATTTATGACTTGGTCTCACTCTATAAAAAGAATTACACGACTTGTTAATTATGGAATTGTAAATTTAAGTGGGAGGATTATCAGTTGTGGATTTATTATGGTGTGGTTTTCATGGAATTTTCGTTTTGATACTCCAACTAGAGGTTCAATTTGTTTATCTTATATACGACTTGGTTACATATCAAGGAACAAAATTAGTGGGTTGCTAATTATGGAATTCTAAACTTAAGTGGGAGGAATATGGTAATTCATCCGCATATTTTTATGTTATTGTTGAACACTCCACTTGAGGGAAAATAGTTATGTTATTTATTTCATTCATGATTGCATTTTTATGGCTTTTAATATTTATTACAATACAAGTCGGAAAGTTTTTGATTTATCATGAACATCGCATACTGAAGTGGAAAATCAGTTCATCATCAAAGGATTAATGGTTTAAGAACTGATTGGTGGGGGAAGTACACTTCAGGAATAGTGTTAAAACTTATGTGAAGAGCATGGAATTATTATATATTGTGTCATCTCATATACTCCATGGTTTAGTGGAGGAAACCAATGCGTTATGTCATATACTCCATGGTTTAATGGAGGAAGCAATTATGTTATATCATATACTCCATGGTTTAGTGGAGGAAACCATTGCGTTATGTCATATACTCCATAGTTTAATGGAGGAAGCCATTATGTTATATTATATACTCCATGGTTTAATGGAGAAAGCATTGTATTATTTCATATACTTCATATTTTAATGAAGGAATATAAATCTTGGTTCTTCCCTTCATTATAAGGAAAAGCATTACATACTACTATTTTTCAGTAAGTTATTATCGATCACAGTCACTATTTATATTTTGTGAACTGGAAGGGAGTATTCTCTTTATGTTATGGTAGTATGGATCTAGAAATTTATTTACTACAAAGCACACCAAGTTTTATTTTAATGTATATATTGTAGTGATCAAATGGAATTTTGTTTTGATCTGGAAAAGGGAAAATTGGTGGAAAGTAGGAAGATGATACTTTTATGATGAATGGTATGTATACTAGTAGTCACATTGAACTCTCATTTCAAGAAAGCTAAAGGAAAACACAAGTTAAACTCCCAACACTGATATGCATAGGAAAAATGGGAGGAATTAATGTAGACCATCATATATTGGCTATTGCTATCTGTAATTTGGCGAATTCACTCTATGTTTGGAGGAATAAGTAGACTTATATAAAATATTCTAAATTGATACTAATGTAACTATGGGTGGAAGTATTGCAGGAATGATTACACTCAATGAGGAATAACAATTTTTGTTTTGTATTTGGGAACTTATTGTTTTGCCAAACAACCGCATACCTATAGGTTCTAAATGGATTTATCTACAAGGAATTTAGTAAAACATGCTTAGTGGAAACCACGAATTCTAAGCTTGTTGGTAAATGCTTTAGAATTTAGAGGAGGTGGGAATAATGACAAGGTTTGCTAACTGAATAGATAATCCACCACGTTGTTGGAACAAGCTTCACATCAATGGTATAGCAAGTCATATCGTTTTATTTATGACGGAAGACATGATATATCACATCATATGGTTTATTTATGATGGAAGAAGATTATATATATATATATATAGGAAAATGGTTCAGTACTCCTGGGTGTACGTACTCCCACGCCCAAATATACCACATAAGTGAACCATTTATACCTTATTATTATTTTTAATATACTTCACTATTTAATACTAGATACCCCAAAATAAATTTTTTGGAAAAATTCAATAAATTCTACATATTTTATATTATGTGTACATATATTGCTTTTATGTACGTACAAATGGTATATTGAAAAAACCGAAGACTCTGATGATATTTTTTCCATACAAATTGTATTGAGTCATCTTAGAATAATTAATGAGGTATATGAAAAATAATAAAGGGGTATAATACCCTCGTATGTGTGTTATATTGAGTATGGGAGTATGTACACCCAGGAGTATATAACAGGAGTCCTATATATATATATATATATATATATATATATATATATATATATATATATATATATATATATATATATATATATAAGTTAGTGTGAATGATTTTGTGGAATTACTATGTTTTCTAACTATTTTATTATTGCTTTTAAATATCACATTGATGGAAGTGAAAGCTTGGTTCAGTTCTAACTTTCATATGAAAGGAATGTTGAAGTTTCCAATGTTTTGGGAGTGAAAAATACATAGAGAATGTTTTAATATATTTTCTATGGAAACATGCAAACCTGTCAAGTACCTTTGATAGAGGGAATGATACTCCATGAGTAATTATGTTTGAACTCTCGAGGAAAAGGGAAGAATAATGGTCATCCCATAGCTATTTTGGGACATTATTCGTGCGACCTGAACTTAGCAATGCCGCTGTAATTGTTGCTATTTTGATTAGCAAGGAAAGATATTTGCTAGAATTGTTGGCAGATAGAATATGAATCTTGGATGGATTGTTTAAATCACATAAAATAATTATTATGCAAATGTCAAGGAAACATGGATTTATTCAATATATTTTTATGGTCGTGGTCTTCTGCTACGAGGATACAAACTTATGCTGGCTCTTTTAGCAAGAGGAATCATATGGAAGGTAATATGTTTATTTTTATTTATTACTAATATTAATTTCACATGTATTTATGTTGTAGGAAGGAAACATGAGTTAAAAATGTTATTTGTTTATGAATATAAATACTTTGATGCATCTCCGCATTGAAGGAAGTCATATGGCTAAGGAAATTTCTTGTTAAAATTAAGGTCGTGGAAATTGCATCATAACATGTTACTTTGTGAAAATATGAGTGCTAAATTCACAAAGTTTATATGAAACATGATTGGGTTGGAGGAAGGTATTATCGTGTAACCATGCTAATTGTGTGGGAATTCATTTTGTTGAAATAAAATGTTTTAAGCCAAGTGGGAGATGTAGGAATTTATGGCTTGCAACATTTCATACGGCTACTACATTGTCCGAAATTAAACTTCGACGTGGATGTATCATGGAAATAACATAGAATTAATGATGTGGAATTGACTTAAGGAAATATACTTAAGTAAGCCGGTACGGCTATACTGGAACACAGTGTATATAAATATGCTGGAATTATACCCGGGAACAGTATAGAGTGGAAAGCCAGGTTGTTCATATGTTGGCTATATGAATTGATTAAAGCCTGTGAATTTGGATTGAGATTCTAATTCGGCACGTGACTCACACACGTGTGCTCGTGGGACTAATTGCAGATTGAGACTCCTAGATGGTTGCTAATGATCGTGGTTGGTTTGGTTAACCTGGAGTTTTTGGAATAATTATCTGCGGAATTACGGTTTAAATAAAACTGGAATTAGCACTATATCACTAGTGGAAACAACCCCTCTCGTCCAGGGGGCCGGGGGGCAGCTGTCCCGGTTGCAACCAAATCCGGGACAAATGCCCTGCATTGGTCCCGGTTCGTGCGCCCGGGGCAACAGGAATCGCCTGGGCGCATTGGTCCCGGTTCGTGGGGGGCATATCGGTCCCGGCTCGTGCCACGGACCGGGACCAATGCCTAGCCACAGGCCACGTGGCACGCGCATGACCTGTTGTCCCGGTTCAGTCCACGAACCGGGACCAATGCCCCCTTCCCCCTATATATACTCCCCCAGCCCCCCCCTCCTTCCATCTTTTTTTTTGCTTGGAGGTGTGAGAGAGTGTGGTGTTAGTGTGTTTTTTTTACTATGCACACGAGGTGTTCGACGAAATTCCCGAGACGCACACAAGCTCACTGAAAATGGTATCTTCGACCGAGGTTAACAAATTATCTTTTTCATCTGTAACTGATACATAAAAAAGTATTATTTGTCGATGTACTGTGGTCATCTATGTATTAATATGTATTTTGATAAACTTAATTATATGATGCAGATGGATGCACGGCAGCGATGGATGTACGGTGACCGACGCAGCTCCGAGTATATGGCAGGCCTGAATGCATTTCTTGCTGTAGCTCAGGCGAACAAAGATAATGGCTTCATGTGTTGCCCATGTGTTGATTGTCGAAACGTCAGAGAACATTCTTCCGAAAGAATCCTTCACGGCCATCTACTTTGGAGAGGTTTCATGCCCAGCTATAATTGCTGGACCAAGCATGGAGAAAGAGGGGTTGTGATGGAAGACGATGAAGAAGAAGAAGAAGAAGAAGATCCTTTGTTCCCTGAATACGACGATACTGCAATGGAAGAGAATGCAGAAGAAGGAGGTGATCAAGAACAGGCATCAGAAGAGGCCGATGATGATCTTGGCCGAGTTATTGCGGATGCAAGGGAAGACTGTGAAAATAAATTGGAGAGGTTGAAGCTGGACAACATGTTACAGGATCACAAAAAATTGTTATACCCAAATTGCGAAGATGGTAGCACAAAGCTCGGTACCACACTGGAGTTGCTGAAATGGAAGGCACAAAACGGTGTGACTGACAAGGCATTTGAGAATTTACTTCAACTAATGAAGCCAAAATTTCCAAAGGATAACGAATTGCCTGAGAGTACGTACGAAGCAAAGAAAGCTCTCTGTCCTCTAGGATTAGATGTGCAGAAGATACATGCGTGCATTAATGACTGCATCCTCTTCCGCGGTGAGAAGTACGAGAATTTGGATGAATGTCCGATATGCACTGCACTGCGGTATAAGATCAGAGCAGATGATCCTGGTGATGTTGACGGCGAGCCCCCCCCCCCCCCTGTAAGAGGGTTCCTGCTAAGGTGATGTGGTATGCTCCTATAATACCACGGCTGAAACGTCTGTTTAGAAACAAAGAGCATGCTAGGTTGTTACGATGGCACAAAGAAGACCGTAAGAAAGATGGAAAGTTGAGGCACCCCGCCGATGGATCGCAGTGGAGAAAGATCGAGAGAGAATTTCCAGACTTTGCAGGAGAGGCGAGAAACTTATGGTTTGGTCTAAGTACAGATGGCTTTAATCCTTTTGGGGAGCAGAGCTCCAGTCATAGCACTTGGCCTGTAACTCTATGTATGTACAACCTTCCTCCTTGGTTGTGCATGAAGCGCAAGTTTATTATGATGCCAGTTCTCATCCAAGGCCCGAGGCAACCTGGCAACGACATTGATGTGTATCTAAGGCCATTAGTGGAAGAACTCTTAGAACTGTGGGGCAAACCAGGTGTACGTGTGTGGGATGAGAACGAACAAAATCCATTTGACCTACGGGCGTTGCTTTTCGTGACCATCAATGATTGGCCAGCTCTTAGTAACATTTCCGGTCATACAAACAAGGGATACAATGCATGCACACACTGTTTAGATAAGACTGACAGTGTTTTTTTGGATAAATGTAAAAAGGTTGTATACCTGGGGCATCGTAGATTTCTTCCGATCAAGCATCCCTTAAGGAAAAAAGGAGGGAAGCATTTCAGAGGTGAGGCAGATAACCGAAAGAAGCCTGAGCTCCGTAGTGGTAATGATATATTCGATATGGTCAAGGACCTAGAAGTAATCTTTGGTAAGGCTGCTGGCAGCCAACCAGTTCCGTACGGCCCTGATAAGCGGGCACCCATGTGGAAGAAGAAATCTATATTTTGGGAGCTACCCTATTGGAAAGTTTTAGATGTCCGGTCTTCGATCGACGTGATGCACGTGACAAAGAATCTCTGTGTCAATCTGCTATGCTTCCTGGGCGTGTATGGGAAGTCAAAAGATACGCCTGAAGCACGGGAGGACCAGCAACGTATGAAAGACCCAAGCAACAAGCACACAGATACAGGGCGCCATTCCTTAAGCAGCTACGCTCTTACTAAAATGGACATGTCCTGCGAAACATGCAGACAAGGCGCTGATCACCACTACTGGGACATGCCCATTTTACAGTGTAGAAACATCTACAGAAAAGAGCAAACATCTGTAAACTAGGCAGAGGAGAAGTAGAATCAGGTAGAGAAACATTAGAGCCGATGAGAAGTACAAATAGCATATGGAGAGAAACAAGGTTTAAAAGATATTGCTAGGTGCTTCCGGCCAAAAGATTATCAAATCAAAGTTTTGAAATTCTCAAATCAAACCATAAGTTCACAAAGCATACACAAACATGGACCGTTACCAACCTGAGCCGCAAGGAGCAGTAGAGCAGAGCAGAGCAGACTCTAGAGGATGGACAAGCAGCCAGGACTGACATCGACTCTAGAGGATGAACAAGCCACCCTACTTCTACTATGAAAATGAGGCCCTAGCTCCAAAAAGTGTATGGGTGGAAATTTCCAGAAATTTGTATGACACAGAGCCGGAGTTTGTGGATTCTAAGCACTTCTGTGCAGCTGCTCAAGAAAGAGGCTACATCCATAATTTCCATAATTTATATTCAAATTATATACAAATGAAAAAATAATTAATAGTTTCAATAGTTAGAATAATTATTTAGTTAAACGAAAAATGGATTTAAATTAGTTTTGCAAATTCTAGCATTTTTCATGTTGGAATTTTTGTCAAATTTGGAAGTATATAAAAGTTGTTAATGTGCAAACTTAACACTTTTCAAATTTTGGCGCTAAAAAATTTCGGGCGCGCAGGGGTGCCACCGAAATTCGAAATTTGTTTTTGGTCCCGGGCCGTGGTACCAACCGGGACCAAAGGGGCTCTAGTCCCGGTTGGTGGCACGGGCCGGGACTAAAGGCCCAAGTGTATAAAAAGCGCAGCCCTCTCTCCAGGCCGAGCGGACACCCCAGGGGCGGGTACGAGTGGATATGGCTGGGCGAAGCCCTGCCGGCGGCGGGAACGAGTGGACAGATCCGCCGGCGTTCCGCCGGCGGGGATGGACTAGGGACACAGTAGATTAGGGGAACACAACTTATATTAAAATAAGGCCAGGGGCCTTGCTTACATAGGGGCGGCGCGGCCACAGGCGGCCGGCCGTACTTGCATAAGAGGCGGCGGCGCGGCCACAGGCGGGCCGGCCGTTTCTTGGGGGGGGGGGGGGTAAATAGGGGCGTTGTCTATATAGAATAGGGGGGGCGGCGGCGATCTAGTCGTCCTCGTCGTCGGAGAGGCTTACATAGGCGGGTGGCTGCCACAGGTGGGCAGGCGGCTGGGCCGGGCTCGCCGGGGGTGGAGGCATCGGGGGTGCGTACGGCGGCGGCGGGGGAAGCACCTCCTGCGGCAGCGGCGGCGGCGGGGGCAGCTCCTCCTCCGGCGACCCCGGCGCCCAAACGCCGCCGGTCCAGGCCCAGGTCATGCCATACTCCAGGCCTGGTGGGAGCGGCTGCGGCTCCGGCTGGTCCTCGGACGCCTCCAGCTCGGCGTTCATCGCCTGCCACCAGGGGACAGCAGGCTCGTTAGGGGGTGGCGGCGGCGGCGGCATGGCGGCTTCGTCGGCGGCGGCGGCGGCCACGACACGCTTCCACCGCAGGATCTCGTCGTCGACGAGGGAGCGGCGGGAGCGCTCGCAGGCCTCCTCCAGTTCGGCCCGGAGCTCGGGGTCCTCCTCCCCGGAGAAGTCCTCCGGCTCGTCCACCAGGAGCCATAGCTCCCTCTCCCGGCCGGGCGCTGGCGGGGGGTAGTCGTCCACGTTGGCCTCGTGGGGGGCGGGGATGAAGGAGCGGCGGCGCAGCTCGTGCTCCTGCTCGAGCCAGGCGGCCCAGTAGGGGGAGCTGCGCGCGTACGCGCGCTCCCTGCGGACGGGGGCCGGCAGGAGCTCGCGCCGGCGGTCGACCTCCTCAAGCAACGCCTGGCCGGTCGGGACCGGCGGCATAGGGATCCGCTGGGGATTCAGGTGCCAGCCGTCCGGGAGGTGGACGTCGGCATAGAACACCGGAGTGGCATTGTTCCAGTGCCACTCCGCCTCGTCCACCCGGACGTACCGGCGGAACCTCTTGCCCTTGGGCGCGGCGCTGGGCGGCGGGCGTGCGGCCGGTGGTGGCACGGGGACGCGCGGCACCCCGCCGAGGCGGACACCTCCAGGGCCGTAGCCGAAGGCCTCCGCCGGCGGTGGTGGGACGCGGCCGGCGCCGCTCGAGGAGCCGCCTTCATTCCTTGGACGCTTGCCGGAGCCGCTGCCGGAGCCGCTGCCGAACCAGCGGGACATGGTGGCTAGGGTTGGTCTGCCTTGGACGCGGCCGGGGTGAATGGGTTGTACGGGCGGCGGGGGGCCTTTAAAAAGGGCCCGGGGTGGGCTGGCATGCCAACCGGCGCCCTGGACGTGGCGGCGGTTGCAGGCGGCCATGAATGCGGGCAGAAGCCGAGGCGTGGCGGCGGTTGCAGCCGCGGCGCGTGGGGAAGTGGGGGCGCGGGAAGACGAGGCGACTGGCCCTTTGATCGTCCTGTAGTCTTAATTTAAGGGACCAGGCGAGCCAGCCAACGGCCGCTGGCCAGTGGCCCCTTCGAACCATTTGACTGACCACGCTGGCCAGTGGGCCATTCGAACCGTTGACTGACCATAATAAAAAATGTGACCAATGGGCTTAATAAAAAATGTGACCAATGTGACCAATGGGCTTAATAAAAAATGTGACCAGTGGGCTTAATAAAATGTGACCACGCTGGCCTGGACGCGGTTGGGGAAGTGGAGGCCGGCTCGGGATTGGGAGACAGGAGCCCAAAAGATCGGGCTCGGGATTATATATATTTTTTTGTCAAAAAAGTATCCATCCCGGTCCCTTGAACGAACCGGGACGAACTCCCGGGCCCAGGTTCGCCACGTGCCCTATCCTTACCATCCCGGGTCCTGGCACAACCGGGACCAATGGGACGGGCCATTTGTCCCGGCCAGCCCATCCCGGTTGCACAACCGGGACAAATGGGCCTTACCAACCGGGACTAATGCCCCTGTTTCCACTAGTGTATATAAAGGTCCCTAACCCCTAGCCTCAGATTGATCATTGTGAGCGGCACCACGGAAAAGGATCGAGGAATAGGGGTTAGACCGTATTGTGCAAAACCTAACATGTACGTCTAACTACCCAATGCACGTTAAAACAGAGAAATGAAGTTTTCACCCATCATCGGAATCAAGCCCAATAGCATTTAATATATGGTCCACTAATTTTATACACACTTAGATCATTTAGATGTGGCGAACAAAATATGAGAGATGACGACTTGTACTTTCCCAAGACATTTTCTACTCAACTCTATAATTTCTTACTATACTGCGTCCTACGTACCGATCAATCCTTCATAAAAAAATGAGACAAACCCATAAATTTTCCTCTCAATTACTCATTTGGTTTCAAAACCGGACCGCTGAGGTTAAGCCTATACATGATCGTGACAGCCATTTCATCAACATAGTTAAAAATGTTAAAAATGCATTGACATGAACGCTGGCTACAGTCTTAAAGGGATAGCTAGCCAGGCCGGGCACGTGCAACCTGCGAGCCTTCCGGAGCACTTATATATATGGGTGCATACGAGATTCCTCAATGACACCGGTTGGTACATTTGACAGGATAGATATTATTGTAGGGGCTGGAGAGAGGATTGATGTACATGCGCCGATGGTGGTTAAGTAGAGCATAGGATTAGGAAGCATCGGGACAGATGGCGTAACCTGGTATCGCAATCTTCTAACTGGTTATCATAGCGAGACTACATGTGACACCATTTCTTTTTAGAAGTGGGGGCCTCGCCCCGGCCTCTGCATCAAAGCGATGTACGCAGCCGGATTTTATTAAGAAAATGAAGGAAACATCCAGTGTTATGGTTCATTACAACTCAAGGATCACTCAAAGTGACCACCAAGATAAGCCACACGAAAAAAGGGCAAATTATGCATCTATCTGCCTCGCATTAAGCCACCCACCCCGGCTGTAGATAGCCATAACGACCGCCATCAGTCGAGCACAGCCTGTAGCCATAAGTCCGCGATGATCCACGGGAAGAAGAAATGACCACGTCTGGATAGAATAAATGTCTTATTTACAACCTGCAAAAAGTGAGGATTTGTTTGTTTGTTAAACACCACATCATTTCGACTATTCCTAAGTGCCCATAGGAAAGCAGCCACACCCATTCGAATTCGTGCTTTTATTTTTCTGACTATACCATTTAGCCAATTGCCAAACATATTCGCAATGCTAGTAGGTGGATAAATTCTAAACGTAAATTGAGTTAGACTCCAAATATCACGGGCAAACGGGCATGATATAAATAAGTGTTGTATAGACTCGTCTGTATCGCAACAAAACACATTTTTACAGACATGCCAGTTTCTCTTAATCAAATTGTCCTTCGTAAGAATAACTTTTCACCACAAATATTTTCGCAAAAATCTCGTGGAACCGTGCATCAAGTCAGCATAGTAGTATTACCATCCACCGTTAACTTCCAACGAAACAAATCCATTTCATTTGTGAGAGAAACCCCATCAACCTCTCCACTAAATGCAGCCAACGATCTCTCCGATCACCCAAAATACTCCTATGAAACCGAATGTTTAGAGGATTATGTGCTAACACATCAGCCACCGTAACGTTCTTATGTAAGACCACACTATAAACCGATGGATATGATTGTGATAGTGGCTCATCACCTTACCATGTGGCCTACAAAAAAACGCACTTGTTGTCCATTCACTAATGAAAATTTGCCACGCTAAAGGAATTCATTCTTCACTCTCATAATCCTTTCCAAAATGGTGAGTCTGAAGGTTTAGCCTCTACTTGAGATAACGTTTTATCCGCTAGATACTTATTGGAGATCAGCTCATGCCACATCCCTTCTTCAGACAAAATTTTGTACAACCACTTCCTTAACAAACACATGTTTTTAATTTGTAATACCTCAATACCTAGACCACGTTGGTTCTTTGGACGACACACAATATTCCATTTTGTGAGGCGATACTTCCTCTTCTTAACATCAATTTGCCAAAAAAATCTCGATCGGTAGAAATCAAACCGTTTCCTAACCCCAATATGAATTTCGAAAAAGGAGAGAAGAAACATAGGTAAACTTGACAGAACAGAGTTAATTAAAATGAGGTGATCCCCATAAGATACCAACTTTCCTACACACGAACTTAGTTTTCTATCAACCCGATCCTCCACTGGTATGCACTCCTTATTTAGAAGTTTTCTATGATGAATTGGTATGCCAAGGTACTTAAAAGGTAGACTTCCGGCCTCACACCCAAAAATATGGCGGTAGTCATCTTGAGCCTCTTTAGCCTTACCGAAGCAATATATCTCACTCTTATGAAAATTAATCTTAAGGCCCGATAATTGCTCAAACATCGCAAGAATGAGCTTCATATTTAAAGCCTTTTGCAAATCATTTTCCAGGAAGAGAATCGTGTCATCTGCATACTGGAGGATAGATACCCATCCTTCGACTAGGTGCGGTATCAACCCTTCTACTTGACAATATTGTTTAGCCAGCATGTCTCCTACAAGGTTAAAAAGAATAGGGGACAGCGGATCACCCTGTCGTAAACCTTTTAGCGTTTGAAAATAATGACCGATATCATCATTAACTTTAATACCGACACTCCCGCCCTGAACAAAACGGGCGATCCATTCACACCAAATCGGTGAAAATCCTTTCATTCTTAGCCCTTGCTGCATAACTTTATCGTAAGCCTTCTCAACATCTATCTTAAATAGAACCCCGTCCATCTTTTTCCTTTTCAATTCATGAATGGTTTAATGTAGAACAAAAACCCCCTCAAGAATATTTCTACCCGGTAGAAACGCTGATTGGGTTGGTCGGATAATTCTACCCACAATAGTAGTTACCCGCTTAGTTCCTACTTTGTTAAACACTTTGAAGCTAACATTTAGAAGGCAAATGGGTCTATATTGCTCAATGCGACTCGCATCCTACTTTTTGGGAAGTAACGTAATAATCCCAAAGTTGAGCTTAAATAATGGAAAATCACCATCATGAAGTTGAGCAAACATAGCCATCAAATCAAGTTTAATCACCTCCCAAAATAGTTGATAGAACTCAGCTGGAAACCCGTCCGATCCTGGAGCCTTGTTATGTTCCATTTGAGAGATAGCTTCAAACACCTCCTTTTCCGTAAACGGAGATGTAAGAATAAGGTTTTCCTCCGAGGAATCTGAGGCATGTTGTTAGTCATATCCTCCACTAAAGAAATATAACTCGTCGCCGATGCTCCGAATAGTTTCTTATAATATTCCGAGATGAAAACCCGCAAATATAATTCACCTACAATTGTACCCTCTTCTTGCTCTAACTGGAAAACTCTCTTCTTTCTATGCTTACCAGATGCAATCATATGGAAATATTTCGCATTACTCCCACCTTCTTGTATATATTTAACTTTAACTCTTTGAGCCCATTATGATTCTTCATCCCGCTTCAATTTTGTTAAAAACTCATCAACCTCCTTTTTCGCAGCCCGCTCGGCCGCACTCAAAGGAGTCGATTCTGCCATAATATCAAGCAGATCGATGAGAGTCGTTAATTTTTCTTTCAGCTTCCTATACTCACCACTAAGGTTCATAGCCCAACCACGCAAAAATTGCCGTAAATGCCTTATCTTATTTTTCCACCTCTCGACATGAGTGGTCCCAATATTAATAGACATCCATTCTCTACGCACGAGCTCGTAGAAACCCTCTTGACACATCCATGAAAGTTCAAATGAGAAGTGACTCTTATTGACAATATGAGCTTGAATTCCAGAATCCAAAATCCCATCTCGAGTCAAAGCATTCACTGAGACTAGAGGATATTTCTCCCACATGATACTAGTGAGAAAACGATCTAACTTTTCATACGTCGGGTTATCACTCCAACTAGCCCAGGTAAATTGCTTTCCAGATAACCTGAAATCTTTTAAATCCAAGATCTCGATAATAGCATTAAAAATAAAAGGCCACCTAGCATTGAAATCATCATTACTCTTCTCCTCCTGACGCCTAATAATATTGAAATCCCGACCAACGACCATCGGCAGATTTTCATTCTCGCAAATACGGACCAACTCCGCTAAGAAATCAGGTATTTTTTTAATCTTGTGCGGCCCCATAAACCACAACAAAAGCCGAGTAAAAACCATTAGCTTTAGTCTTAACATGAAACTTCGCAAAAAAATCCCCAGACACAACTAACATCCAACCAGAACGACCATGTGGGGGTAGGCAAAACCACGTATAATCTCTACCCCCAGCAAGAAACTGCAAAAAATGAGTGTCAAACGAAGATTTACCAGTCTCAAGTAATGCACTGATATCAAGATTATAATCCTTAACGTACTCATTAACCGACAAATGCTTTGCGTGATCCCCAAATCCATTACTCTTCCAAATCAAACCTATCATTTCACCTTTTAATTTTTTCAATCTAGCGTTTTTTCTAGGTTTTGTGAGATTGCGAACAACCTTCTTACGGTTACGTTTAACCGTCTTATAAAGCATAAGATGGTCCGTATGATCATCAATTTGCTCAATATCATCATCTTGAAAGTCCTCACTCAAGTTAGACGCTTTCGTAATAACCAGACTAGAATTGGAATCCTTCACATCATCATTCAAAATAGCAGATAAATTATTCTTAAGAAAAGTGATCGATCTAGCATGCTCCTGAGCTAACAAACCCGAGATAGAGGACAAAATCTGCTCCTTGTTCTTTCCTAACGAGACCCCTAATTTATCGGCTCTAGTTTTAATTTCAGAATTGGAAAACAAAAGTAACGAAAAGCTAGAGGAATCATGAGTACCTTTAGCAAAGGCCAAGTCCTTCCGCTGCGCGAGTGCCATTCCTCGCTGCTCTTGGGTAAATCCGCATCTGGCTTGGCTCGTAGACGAGCACTGGAGCGCACCTCCATTTCGTCTGCAGAAATCCCACTATAAGCCAGCACCTCCGCTATTGAAGGACGTGATTTGGTGTCGCCGGCACCGCTGCCAACCTTAACCCGCCTGGTTGAGGTGAGCAGTGCGCGGACACCACCGAGTCAGCCGCCGCCATAACCCCCCCCCCCCCCAATCCGCCTGGTTGAGGAGATAATGGCTTCACCCCGTGAAACGCCTCGTCTAGGCTACGTGGCACCATCAAACCCGCATGCCCAGCCAGGCTGGTCCACGTAGGCGAAGCGAGGGGCTGCAGGTATCCGCCCGACACCTGAGCTACCCGCCCTGGACTCCCCGTCGGTGGTAAGGAGACAGTAGCAGGAGCACACCCCGTTGTCCCCGTCCATCCTCCTGCGACAGAAGATGGCACGACTCCTCCTGCGATAGAAGATGGCGCGACACCGCAGTCCACTCCGAGCGCACCATGTTGGACACTCATCATCCCCGGGTCAACATCGAGTACATGATCATGGAGCCCCAAAGCCTCCTCCTGACCAGTTGCCGCAGCAACTTTGCCCGACCCCGAGCACCTCAGTTGTTCCTGTCCCATAGACATCAGAATTGAACAAGCTTCCATGACATACTTTGCAACCATCGGCGATAGAACAATCCCGGGATAAAATGTTTTCTTCACCCCGTTTGTATCCACCTGGCTATCAGTCTCATTAGGCAATTGTTTTCCTTTCTCCATCTCCTCCATTTTATTTACCGCATTATTAACAACATGGTCAAAACCTTTTTCTTTATAGCTCTGACTATCTTTCCCCTCATCATCAGGAACATAATCTTTAGTATCCACTGCCATATCATCCTCCTCATCTGAATTAGGATTTTCCACAGAAAATTTTAGCTCTTGGAAACCATCATGAATAAACACGACCCATTCATCAGGAATGAGCGTATAATCCATACACCCCACTAAAACCCTCAACACCCCATGTTTCCCGAGTAAACTTCATATCCACCTTTAAAGTTTTCCCAAACAGGGAACCGAGGCTCCAAAGAAGAAGGAAATCACCTCGATGCTTAGGCGGAATATCGGATACCCTAATCCAGATCTCAGGCAGTAGCCAAAGAGGCTTCATCTCCGTCACCCATGCCTCCACTGTAATCACACAACTGCTGCGCGAAACATGACAAGCCCCGAAAACGATCATACGGTCCAACTCAGCTCTAGACGGAAAGGAGACCTTGAAAAAATTGTCACCCACCTGGACAACCTCGCACTTAAACTGATCCGACGGAACCAGCCGCTGTAACTGACTAATGACCTCCTCCACAGAAAGCGATCCTTCCGTGACAGTGAGTTTACTCAGTCTAGCGGAATCGATCTTAGGCCTATAAGTTGTCGTAGGCACGACCTCGTAAAACATCAACCCCTTATGAATGAACCCATGGGTGATCACTTGTTGCTTCGCTGTTGTTAGTAAATCACAATCCTCGGGCACGTGACTAGTACCATCGCAGTACTCGCAAACCACCTCAGGACAATCAACACTCAAAAGCCCCTGAACTCCGCATTGGAAACATTTTTCAAAACAGCGACTAATTAATGAAAATTGGTCATGTCCCGTCTGCGACTCAGCCTGTTCGTCGCCCTCGAGCTCCTCGTCTCACTAGTGGAGAACCTGGCGTTAGCCCCGGTTGGGAAGGGCCTTATGCCCCGGCTTCCCAACCGGGTCTGCCGAACCCGGGCTAAAGGCCCTCCTTATGCCCCGGTGGGATTACCAACCGGGGTAAAAGGCGTGTCCATGTGGGCCCTGCTCAGCGACCAGGCCGGTGCCCTTTTACCCCGATTGGTAACACCAACCGGGGCAAAATGTTCTCTTTTTTTAGCTGTTTTCGTGTTCTCTTTGGTAGAGTAGAAATTATATTTTCTTTTCTGTTTTCCTGTTCTCTACACTAAACATTTATAGTAAGAAAGATGAAAAATTATCGCACAAAAACACAGATGAAAACGAATAATAACATAAACATATAGTCTGCCACGAATACAAATAGTGTTCGACACAATGACATAATTAAACATGGTTCGACACAAAACATAGTTCGACATAGACATAGTACGACATATAAATATAGAACGACATAATTAAGCATAGAGCGACAGAAACATATATACTACGCCTCGGCGTCACATGCATCCTTGCCCTAGCCCTCGGCGTCGGAGGCAGCCTTCCCCGAGCAGACTCGTCGGAGTCACACTCGGAGGCGGAGCTGCTGTCAGACGAGCTATCCTGGCAGCAAGGGGGGCGGACTAAGGTGCCGTCAAAGATCTTCACCTCCAGCACGGCTACCTCCTCGTCCTTGAAGTACCTGAATGTGAGCATGTTGCCCGCATTTAGGTTGTGCATGCCCGCGAACTGCCCCCACCCATAGCGCATGTAGAGGTCATCGTCACGTCGCTGCAGGACAACATGCACGGGCCCGTTGTCGCAGCCCTCCAACCGGAGGCTGAAACTATAGGCCCCTTGCACTCGAGGAGGATCGCCGATATCTTCTCTGGAAGACGGAGCC
>CM054060.1:52781858-52845724 GCA_028641055.1 Alopecurus myosuroides
AAATGTAAAAAACATCGAGATCGACCGCCCCAGGATCAAAGGATCAAAAATGAAGAGAGGAAAATCCACTTTTCAGCTATTCGCGATGGAAACACGCGACGTTATCGAAACGTTGCGCTCAAAAGGTCCCCGGTCGCACGGAATTTGGTAGTGTCTGTGTATTTTCAGCCCTTTCCGAGAATATTTCCTTAAGAAGTTTTCTTAAATAGAAAAACAACAGAAAACAACAACTGCATGTGTATCTTATTAACTAAACGGCTCCTTACCGGGTGACCGTGTCCACGTTCGATCGTGGGACACACGATCACCCGTGGCCCTACCGGCACTTATCTTCTTCCTTCCTCCTGAAGTATCTCATCTTCAATGCTACAGTACTGGTCGGAATATTAATCGTGTGCACGGGTGACCGGGAGCTAGCACTGTCTTCTTATTAATAGGTTAGCCTGTGAAAACATCCGGAAAACAAAGGAGAATGGAAGAAAATATGTGGTAAACCAATGGTATTGGGTAGAAAACAACCTTGGAGCATCAAAAATTATAGATACGTTTGCAACGTGCCAGCATCCCCAAGCTTAACTCCTGCTCGTCCTCGAGTAGGTAAGTGATAAAAAAAATTAAAGTGACATGAAGCCAACACAAATCTTGGTCAACGTTATGCAAAATCATTGCAAGCTAAGATCAAACTACTTTAATAAAAGGCATGATAAATATTATTTGAACTAATCTAAACTTAGCAACCATGTTGCACATGAAAAGTAGCACAAATAGAAGACACTGAATAATTAAACATTTAAAGCAATAATTTTTTTTCAATCATATGGAAAAACATAATAACATGGTATCTAGCTAGTACTTCGTGTGGTAGAAAAACATAAATACCTAGACACCTTCAAAGTTTAAATGGTGACTAGATACACATACACACAATTTCCAGCTCTCTTCAAATGAAGATGAGCACAGGTTCCATACTCATCAGGTGAAATAAGGGATGAAAACCTTTCTTGACATAAACCATAATAAACTTTAAACTACATCCTCATGAGCTAAAACAGGAACACAAAACAGGTTAATAATTTTGAAGGTTTAAAGGTAGCACATGAGAAATTTACTTGGCGGCGAAATACCACATATATGTAGGTATGGTGGACACATTTGCAAAACTTTCGTTTTTGGGAGTTAGATGCACGAGTAGGGATCATACTTAGTACAGGTGAAGTCTAGCAAAATACTAGGAGAGACCAACTAAGAGAGCAATAACGGCCATAATCATGCATAGCGACAAAACATCATCAATAAAAGCATGAAGTGAAGGGGAACGTAGCATAGAAAACAAAAAAAATCCTACGCGAGAGACACCCGAAAGGCCAAGATCTAATCTAGGAGACGAAGTGCAACGGGCAACGAGAGGGTTAAGGAGAACACATACCCTCGAAGACTCAAAGTGGTACGAGATCAAATCTCGTTGTTGGCGTAGTCGTACTCACACCGATCCCGATAGCGAGAAGATGGGCACCGCAATCCGGCGGTGCATCCGTGATCGGTCACACGTACGGTTGATGACGACCTCCGTTCCCTCGTTCCAGCGGGGCGCGGAAGTAGAGGATCCCTCGGAACTCCAGCAGCACGACGGCGTGGTGTGGTGGAGAAAAACATTGCTCAGGGCTTCGCCAAGCGCACGAACAAGTGGTGGAGCAGCGGCAGGAGGGAGGAAGAGATGACACAAGTGTGTGTGTAGTGGGAGAGGGAGCTCTCACCCCTCCTTTTATAGGAGGGGATGGCAGCCACGAATTTTTGGCTGCCTCCACCTCTCCCTCATCATGTGAGTGGAGTCTCCACTCAACCCACTCATTCTTCCATGAATTCCCACTCAAAATCCCAAGGGTTTTCTTTAATAAATAAATAAAACAATTTTATTTCTTTATTTTAATATTTGTTAATTCCATTAACAAACATTAACATATAACCCCTTGAGTTAGTTGTTAAATCTATTAACAACCATTTGATAAGAATCCCTTTGAACTATTTCAAAATTACTCGAAACAATTTCGGTGACTATTTCAATATTCCCCGAAACAATTTCGGTGCTGTCCAAACTTTTCTCCGATATTCCGTATCCTCTCAAATGCGTCATCGAACCTTAAGTGTGTCACCCTACGGTTCGCGAATAAGATAGACATGATCGAGACTCCTCTCCGATCAATAATCAACAGCGGGATCTGGAGATCCGTGATGACTCCTATATATTCAACGATGACTCTCGTGATCGTGTGAACCAACAACGCCGTGAACTATTCCCTTTGTCTCGCGATATTTTACTTGTCCGAGATTCGATCATTGGTATCAACCATACCTTGTTCAATCTCGTTACCGACAAGTACTCTTTTCTCATTCCCGTGATATAACATCCTTTGTGATCATATCACGTGCTTGCAAGCGGTTTCGATGTGATATCACCGAGAGGGCCCAGAGTATATCTCTCCGTCATTTGGATGGACAAATCCCACTCTTGATCCATGATCCTCAACTAATACTTTACGAATACTTAACGACACCTTTATAGTCACCCTGTTACGGTGTGACGTTTGATGCCATCAAAGCACTCTTCCGGTATCAGTGATTGACATGATCTCATGGTCTAAGGAATAAGTTACTTCGTATGTTTGATATAACAATGTAAACTAAATGACTTGATCGCATTGCTATATTATCTTTGGGTATATGTTCATCACATCATTCTTCTAATGACATGACCCCGTTATTAATAACATCCAATGTTCATGATCAGGAAACCTTGATCATCTATTAATCAACGAGCTAGTTAAAAGAGAGGCTTTACTAGGAACCATTGTTTGTTTATTAAGCACACATGTATCAACGTTTCCGGTTAATACAATTCTAGCATGAGAAATAAGCATTCATCATAAACAAGGAATAAGATAATAACCATTTTATTATTGCCTCTCGGGCATATTCCCTTCAGTCTCCCACTTGCACTAGAGTCAATAATCTAGTCTGTAAGCACTTTAACACATATGGCGTACCAGTGTTATTACCATGCTTCGCATGCGGTAAACATCATCAAAAAGATCTGAACTGTTCAGGTCCTATTGTATTTGCATGTTCTTTGCGTCTACACGCATCACTCATTCTCTAATGAGATGGCTTTGTATATATATAGTCAATTCGTGAAAACTTAATTCCTCAGCTTAAACTGATGTCACTAACATTGTGAAAATGTAGCTTCATAGTGTTAGCATTCTTGGAAACTCACCAAGTTCCGGTGATACCTTAATTCCTCAGCTTAAACTGATGTTACTAACATTGTGAAAATGTAGCTTCATAGTTTCAGCATTCTTGGAAATTCACCAAGTTCAATAAAGAACTCCTTGACACAAAATACGCTTATAATTAGTTGTCAACACAACGATATACTTTAGCCTTTGTTGTAGTATCTGTCACAATATTTTAATTTTGAAACTCTTTCAAATCCAGCATGGAACTTTCTTCCATCCTATTGTGCTACCCTTCATCACATATTTTAATTGAGATAAAATTACTTGAATACATGACAAGACTATTAGTGTAACATATTACAACTATTATTTTGTCATTACTATATAGGAAAACATATCCTTAGCATTTCTAAAATGACACAAGGATCTCTCCCACTGTTGTCTAATCATCATATGAATTATCCTACTATAACATTTTATAGCATAGGACTCATCTGGTTGTGTACATAGCATGGAAACATGACTTAGAAATCTCAATTTCAATGATGCTCATCATGTGTCAAAACACATGAATCTTGCTCAATTATTTTCCATGTGACAAGAACTCCTTCTTATCAATTGTATATTGACTTACTTCAATATTTCATCTATGTAATTTGGCTTCAATCATATCAGGCGCTTCAATCCATCTTTTATAGATATCGATGCCCAATATCTTCTAAGCCTTTCATCAATATGAAATCTTAACCGTGTTAATTTAAAATACATATTTTCCAATCAACCATATGTCATCTACATAAAGTATTGGAAATATGTCATAACGCTCCCACTTAATTTCTTGTAACTCTACAAGCATCTTTATCATTCATGATGGAATCAAACTCTTTTGATAACTTCATTAAGGTAAAGATTTCAACTTCGTTATGCTCACTTCAACCATTGAAGTGCGCATGCCTTTCTAGCAACCTTTTGAATTTTACAAAACTCTCAGACTGTGTCAAGTACACATCCTTGAACAAACTTCCTCGAGAGGAGAATTGGTTTTGTTATTCAACATCCATATCATAATATGTAACTTTGCTAGAACTATCTGCAAAGACTAAGCATCACTACGGAAGATCAAAATCTTGTAGTAGTGAACTCTTTGAACTTCGTCGAAAACAACTTTTCGATAAGTATCCATGTCTTTGTCGCTATATAGACCCTTTTGCTATCGTTAGGCATCATTCCTAATGAAAGGACTACCAAGTCACATACTTGATATTCATACAAGGATACTATGGCGGATATAATGACTCATAGTCAATTTTACGAAGTCAGTGCCCATCATTTGCTTCCTTTATAAGGTCCAGGTCCTTTGTTGTCAAAACAACACTTTATACTTAAACCACAAGTTGTTCAAAGTACAAAGTTTTTGGACTTTTCTGCTACAGTTCGCAAACTCATTTGAAGTATCTACAACATTTGTAGTGTCTTCTACTTAGTCAAAATAGTAAACCCCGGAACAACTTCCAGTGCTGCGCTACTCTTGACATGATAACGGAGATTCTGTAATCTTGTTGAGTTTGTACCGTGCTCCCACTCACTTGTTTCGCAAGAACTACTTTCTCGAGAAATCAACCCTTTCTGACAAACAACATTTGTCTTTTGGTTCGGTGATAGGATAAATACCCAATGTTTTATTTGGGATAACCTTATAAACATATATTTATCCTATTTTGGTTGTAAACATTTTACACATGCTATGCATACCAAAACTTAAGAAAAATGACAATTCAGGTCATTACCCAAACCATATCTTATATGTTGTCAATTTCAACGGATCATGATGGTGCTCTTTTCAGTGTAAAAGCGGTTGTCCTTAATGTATAAACTACAAACATATAATGGCAATTTTATTAATCTTACCATGTCAAACAGGGTTTGATTTTGTCTTTTGAATACTCCAATCTAATGTGGGGTATTCGAGAAGTATAAGTTGTAGAACAATTTTGCAACTTCTCAGATGTTTTGCTAAACTTGTAACTCAAACTTTATCCTTTATGATCCAATCATAAAAACTTGATTATCTTGTTACATTGATTTTAACTTCATATTAACAACCTTTTGAACCAATTCAAAATGTCAAACTCTGTTCCCTTTAAATAGATATACTCACATATCTACTTAAATCATCGACAGAATTTTATGAAGGAAAAATTAATCCACCATACATGACTACACATAATGGACTATATACATCAATATGTATAATCTCCACTAAATTAGTCGTCCATTCTACTTTGGCCTAAGAACGGAATTCTAGTCATCTTTTGGAAGAGGTCTCACAAGCGTCAATAAAATGACTCCGGAAGTCCATCAATATGGAGTTCCTTCATGTTTTCCTTTCCGATATGAACTAAAATGGTGGTGTCACAATTTAAGTGAAACTCTTCCACGTCTTGCAACGTTTAGCTTTTAGTTTTATAGATGTTTACTTTACCAACACGATTTATACTAACATATCCATCAATTATGGAATATGATCATAGTTTGAACAATCTCATTTGTTCTCACAAAAGACTAGAACAAAATAACAAATTATTAAGTTCTTCAAATAAATCTTGACTGGTTGGTTCGATACGACAATGAACACAATAACACTTTATTTATGTTCTTGTCATAATCGATTCCACATCTATTACTAGTTCCTTTTAGGCCCTTGTATTTCTTTCATTGCGTTGCTTTGTATGACCACTCATACCAACCAATGTGGTATCAAAATACCAAAAATACTTTGTTAACTAGTAATACATCTATATCTTGTATATCAAGTATATACTCCTGAGCTGGACTTTTCCAGTTATCTTCTTTTCTGCCATATATCTATTTGTAATTCTATTTTCAATATTCCCTTTCCTTTATAGAAGAATCATTCAACATCAAACAATGCTAGTCTTACTAGCTCATTTTCTTTGGCGTGTTAGTCATATACTATCACCCATTGAGTCATACTTTGAGTTTGATTGTTCTACTAATATCACCATATTAATAGCATTCTTCTAGATTCCACTCTTAGCATTTTCCAAGTAAGGTAAACTACTTTACCCATACTTCTAATCCATCCCATCATAACAATTTTATGATTAACCTACTATAGCTCGAAGGAAGGAATTTAGAGGATAATTTTTAGCGCCCAACTTCTTGGAATATTCAAACTCCTAGCGTCTTCAATCATTGCATATATTCAGATAATATAAGCAAACATTGTCATGCTAAATTTGCATATATTCAGATAATATAAGCAAATATTGTCACGCTAAATTATACTCAGTCATGTTGCCAAAAAATAAGTTTCTAGATATCATTATATCTTTCACTTGATTGTTTCTGAAAACAACTCTTTTCAGTTCCTAAATCACCTTGATCAACAAAACATTCTTTTGAAGATAAAGTAATAAGGAAGCAACCATGACTCTGGATTCTAAGTAGGAATTATTTGCTCTCTATATTAATCAATCATTAACCATATGGAGCTAGGTAGGAAATACCAAAAATCTACAATAGGACTCAATTTTAAATTTCACTAATACGGTACCAATCTTAAAAGGTATTTACCAGATCATAACAGTTATATCTCAATTAACAATCTAAGTGTAAGGTAGTTATGTGGATGCCAATGACTACTACAAGTTGTGCAAATTCACTTTGATTTGTTGTTCATGATAAATAAGTTCAAGTTAATTCAAATTAAGCCATGAACTCCCACTCAAAAACAACATCCCTCTTAGTCGTCTTTAGTGATTACACGAACCAAATTCACTACACCAAAACCGATCATCACGTGAGATGATGTAGCTTCAAAGGCGAACATTGACATGTTCATCATATCATCCATATGACTCATGCTTTACCTTTCGGTTACGTGTTCCGAGGCCATGTCTGTACATGCTAGGCTCGCCAAGTTGAACCGTAGTATTGCGTGTGTTTCAAGGCCATGTCTGTACATGCTAGGCTTGAAAACACCCATTGTATGCGAACGTTGAGTCTATCACACCCGATCATCACGTGGTGTCTCGAAACGACGAACTTTCTTAACGGTGCATACTTAAGGAAGAACACATTATTATCTTGATATTAAGTGAGAGGGATCATCTTATAATGCTAACATCGTTATCTAAGCAACACAAGATGCATAAAAAGGATTAACATCACAAACATCACATGTAAGGATAACGTGATATGATATGGTCCTCCTTGCACTTGACCTCCATCATGTGCATTATGGTATGATCTCAATCATTCCACCGGCGTGGTACCAAGTACCACGGTACCCCAAACTTGATTGTCCATCAATAAGAAGACAACCATATGGATACCTTCCGGTATATCAATAATTTACAAAATAGATCATCTCATAATCAAATTTGAAATATTGACCATATCAATTCACATGCCCAGCAAAAACTAGTTAACGCTTCTAATTTATTTTTGCATATTTTACGTGGCTTAGGGCTTTCGAGGATAGAACCGTTCATACCTACGAACATCAACCACAACGTTGATAAACACATTTTTAACAACCCTTCATAGATTAGATCTTAACTATAGTAGGAGAAACAGACACCCGCAAGCCACTTATGCAATACAAGTTGCATGTCAGTTGTGGAACAAGTCTCATGTACGTGGACATGTAAGGTTAGTCCGGGCCGCTTCATCCCACTATGCCACTAAGATCATAAAATAGTCAAGGAGGTAATAACATGATCATCAACGCCCACATACACCTATGTGTTCTACCCGTACAAAACATCTACGCATAGATCCGGCTCTGATACCACTGAAGGGGAACGTAGCATAGAAAACAAAAAAAATCCTACGCGAGAGACACCCGAAAGGCCAAGATCTAATCTAGGAGACGAAGTGCAACGGGCAACGAGAGGGTTAAGGAGAACACATACCCTCGAAGACTCAAAGTGGTACGAGATCAAATCTCGTTGTTGGCGTAGTCGTACTCACACCGATCCCGATAGCGAGAAGATGGGCACCGCAATCCGGCGGTGCATCCGTGATCGGTCACACGTACGGTTGATGACGACCTCCGTTCCCTCGTTCCAGCGGGGCGCGGAAGTAGAGGATCCCTCGGAACTCCAGCAGCACGACGGCGTGGTGTGGTGGAGAAAAACATTGCTCAGGGCTTCGCCAAGCGCACGAACAAGTGGTGGAGCAGCGGCAGGAGGGAGGAAGAGATGACACAAGTGTGTGTGTAGTGGGAGAGGGAGCTCTCACCCCTCCTTTTATAGGAGGGGATGGCAGCCACGAATTTTTGGCTGCCTCCACCTCTCCCTCATCATGTGAGTGGAGTCTCCACTCAACCCACTCATTCTTCCATGAATTCCCACTCAAAATCCCAAGGGTTTTCTTTAATAAATAAATAAAACAATTTTATTTCTTTATTTTAATATTTGTTAATTCCAATAACAAACATTAACATATAACCCCTTGAGTTAGTTGTTAAATCTATTAACAACCATTTGATAAGAATCCCTTTGAACTATTTCAAAATTACTCGAAACAATTTCGGTGACTATTTCAATATTCCCCGAAACAATTTCGGTGCTGTCCAAACTTTTCTCCGATATTCCGTATCCTCTCAAATGCGTCATCGAACCTTAAGTGTGTCACCCTACGGTTCGCGAATAAGATAGACATGATCGAGACTCCTCTCCGATCAATAATCAACAGCGGGATCTGGAGATCCGTGATGACTCCTATATATTCAACGATGACTCTCGTGATCGTGTGAACCAACAACGCCGTGAACTATTCCCTTTGTCTCGCGATATTTTACTTGTCCGAGATTCGATCATTGGTATCAACCATACCTTGTTCAATCTCGTTACCGACAAGTACTCTTTTCTCATTCCCGTGATATAACATCCTTTGTGATCATATCACGTGCTTGCAAGCGGTTTCGATGTGATATCACCGAGAGGGCCCAGAGTATATCTCTCCGTCATTTGGATGGACAAATCCCACTCTTGATCCATGATCCTCAACTAATACTTTACGAATATTTAACGACACCTTTATAGTCACCCTGTTACGGTGTGACGTTTGATGCCATCAAAGCACTCTTCCGGTATCAGTGATTGACATGATCTCATGGTCTAAGGAATAAGTTACTTCGTATGTTTGATATAACAATGTAAACTAAATGACTTGATCGCATTGCTATATTATCTTTGGGTATATGTTCATCACATCATTCTTCTAATGACATGACCCCGTTATTAATAACATCCAATGTTCATGATCAGGAAACCTTGATCATCTATTAATCAACGAGCTAGTTAAAAGAGAGGCTTTACTAGGAACCATTGTTTGTTTATTAAGCACACATGTATCAACGTTTCCGGTTAATACAATTCTAGCATGAGAAATAAACATTCATCATAAACAAGGAATAAGATAATAACCATTTTATTATTGCCTCTCGGGCATATTCCCTTCATGAAGTGATATTACAAGTCAAAACTAAATGATCATCAAGTCTAGAGGTGACTTTGTTTATAGTCATAACATGGTGTGAGAATGCGCCAAGTCAATCCATGTAGAGAATTTAGAGGAGAATATCACAATACCATGCTTCAATATGAGGAAACAACACATGATTAAACTCAATGGCACATTAAGCACCCTCAGATATTTGATACTAGTCATCATACATAATAAATAAGTAAGACACAATTAAAATAACATATAAAATGACATGCTAAAGTCTATGCCACAGTCAATACGAGTTTCCTTTTGCACCACTATAAGAATGAAACAATTTACTCTTCTCGAGCACCAATTAACTTATTTGAAACAAATCTCAAAACAAATATTCATCAAAGACTAGAGAGATAATCATATATAACTAAAGCAAACCAAAAAATCTATGAATAAAATTCGAGTAAAAAACAAGTGCTAAACGCAGTACTAGCAAAATTTAGCACACCGAGAATAATAAGAATGAAAATTAGAGTGGCCTAGGCAATAAAACATAGTGTGTCTGTCTCTAAACTAAAATATGCTAGAATCCAACCATAAGCTACAGAGAATAAAAGAAAACAAACTGAAAAATAAAAATAAAATGAAGAACCAAGAATAACACATATCATGTGAAGCAATAAAATATAGTGGTTTGAAAGAAACCTAATATTTTGTTGATGAAGAAGAGGATGCCTTGGGCATCCCCAAACTTTGACGCTTGTATTTTTTGGATAAGTCTTGGGGTGACATGGGCATCCCCAATCTTGATAATTTGTCCATGCTTGAACTCATCACATCATACTTCTCTCCCTACACTTTAAAACCTCCTCTATCTAAAACTTCTCACAATCTTCATTAGCAATGTTAGTGTAATAAAGGTAATAAATCCACTTGGTTCTGTGAACACAAGTCTAACACTCCATTTGAAACATTAGCTACTGGCATAACTTAATTATCTTAAATCTCTTTCCCTCAAAAGAACACCAAAAAAGGAGATTAAGTCACAAATGCAAATGCTGGTAAAAATCTGTCAAAACATAACATTCGGTAAAGATGATTTTTTTTCGAAACTATTATGTTGCTCAGATAAAAAAGTGGGAAACTTACAAAAGTTAGACCACAACCTGGGGCATGTGCCCAAAATTTATCAAAAATTCCTCAGGCGCTGGTTGAGAGAACCGAGATTTTTAGTGAAGCGCAAAATCTAGACGGAAAACAGCAATTTCCCCAAATCATACTAACTCGCTATTAGAGGATACTCTTGGCACAATAATGGCTAAGAATCGGTTTTTACAGAGGTAACAACTTCCAAGACGCAAAAACAACAAAAGAAAACAGAAGAAAACAAATAAATAACAAAGGAGAACAAAGTGGGTTGCCTCTCACAAGCGCTTTTCTTTATAGCGATTATGATGGGCTCGGTATTTTATAAATATGCTCACATAAGAAATAATAATTGAAGAAAAATTGAGCAATGAGAAGCAAATATGAAACATATTTAAGTCTAACTCACTTCCTATGCATAAGAATCTTGTCAAAAAATAAATCAAAGAAGCTCAAAGTAGCAAGCATAGGAAGGTAAAACAAGAATAATTTCAAAACTTTCAACATAAAGGGAGGTGTTTTAATAACATCAAAAGTCCTACAACCATATTTTCCTCTATCATAATAATTTTCAGTAGCATCATGAATAAACTCAACAATATGACTATCACCCGAAGCATTTTTATTTCATGATCTACAAGCACATAATTCATATCAAGCTCCAGAATAGCGAGACCAATATTTAAAATCATGACCTCTTCCAACCCACTTTTAGCAATTGTATAACAAGATGATTGAACACTCTTAAAAGGTATTTGACTCCTTATAACTAAAGTCAAGACCTCTACAATCCCATTTTCAGTAGCATTATAATTTATATCATCTAGTAACGTATGACCATCATCAAAAGCATTGTCATATAAACTTTATAAGCAAAAATGCTAATTATGACGCATATCAATAATAGGAACAAATATAGGGTTTTTCATAAGATTTATCAAAATAGAAAGGATTATCATAAATAATAGTAGGCAAAGTATCAAGTTGTTTCTATTTGTTTTTATTCTTTGAGTCTTGGAGGTTGTTACCTCTGTAACAAGTATCAAGTTCATGAAACATGGGTATTTCATAAAAATCCATAGGATCATCACATTCATCAATATAGCACTCATTCTTCACGGTGTTTATTGGCACATTATCATCGTCAAAAGAAAAACATTCATCAAGTATATCATCTTCATCACTTGATTCATAAAGTTTATCGTGTTTACTATATTCATATATTTTTTTTCAGCGAGAAAATTCCAGTAGCTTCTCTTTCTATAGCTTCTTCATTATTAGTTATTGGTTCAGGGAATGTAACTTATTACGAAAAGCCAAGAAAGACCAGGGTTACAAAGAAAGTTCATAAGTTCTTACTTTCTGCTTCTTTTTTGTTTAGACCCCGAGACAAAGTAAAGGCAAGAACATACTAACAAAACAAGTAAAAGACTAAAAACTAGAGAACTAATTTTTGGGGTTTTCGATACAGAGAAATCAAGACTAAACAAAAGTAAATTAAGAAAGAACAAAACAAAACAAATAAAGCTGTGTAATTCCAGGGTTCCCAAAAATGCCTTGTTTCTAAGCAAGAACAAATTAAGCAACCCTGGAAATACGATACAAGAAGACTCTTGTGTCCCCAAAAAGGCAGCAAGCAAACATGTAGCAGAACTGGTTGAAAATGGTGTTTTAATGCTTAGAAACAAGGCCTGGGGATCATACTTTAACTAGTGAACACTCTCAACAATAATAACATAATTGAATGCATAAATATATCTCTTCACTATGCTACTCCGAACCAATCTTTGGTCGAATAAAAAACACCTATCATTGCGTAGGGATGTAAAAGCACTCCTTAGAGTTTGCATTTCCCATCTAGGTAACCCCCACGCTATCACCATGAGACCTAGATAGTTCCAGACAAATACTACAATTTCTCAGTGTCATCAACACAAAATATATAAATATCATGCTAAACCACATGGTGCACACACTGTCACCTTTACACCGTGGTCAAAGTTTCTACGGAGTTCCCATAACAAAACCACTTGAGTAGAATAATAGATGAAGAGTAACATCTATTTATTCAAGTAGATTACAAAGCTCAAGATCACATAACGATCACACCATGGGAGAGAGAGATGAAACACATAGCTACTGGGAGAGCAATCAACCCCGGGGGAGAAGTACTCCCTCCTCATCATAGGACACAGCAACGGCGATGAAGATGGCGGTGGAGTTGATGGAGATGGCTCCGGGGGCACTTCCCCGTCCCGGCATGGTGTCGGAATAGAGATCTCTGTCCCCCAAAACTTATAGGTGGCGCCGGCGGAGCTACAAAACTTTTCGTGGATGTAGGTTGATCTACTTAGGGTTTATTCCTCAGGGGGACTTTATAGGAAAAAGGGCGATGGCAGTGGGCGCCCGAGGGGCCCACGGCACCTAGTGGCGCGGCCAGGGGGAGCCCGCGCGGCCACATGGTGTGGCTGGTCCCCTGCCTCCCTCCGGGTCTCCTTTGGACTCCTTGACGTGTCGGGAATTCTAAGACTTTTGGCTTTTGTTTTGTCCAATTCCAAGAATATTTCCAGAATAACTTTTTTGAAACCAAAAACAGCAGATCACAGGAATTTGCTCAGTGGCATAGTGTCAATAGGTTTGTCTATGAAAATTGATAAAGATGGCATAAAGTGTATATCAAACATGTAGCATATAGAATGCAAAAAAAACATGGAACATCAGAAATTATGGATACATTTATGACGTATCAACATCCCCAAGCTTATTTCCTACTCATCCTCGAGTAGTTAAACGATAAAAATAAATAATTTCTGAGGTGACATGCTACCAACATAAACTTTATCATCATAGTAATGTAAAGCATGTAAACTAGGATCAAATGAATAAAGGATGTGGTTTGTAGTTGATATCAAATAGAATACTATATAAATCATTAAGAATAACAAAGTAAAACTTAACAATGAACCTATACTAAAAGATTATCAACTGTGCAATGGTTTATTAAAGATGATTTAAGCTTCAAGAACAACAATGCAATCATCCAAGGCATCAAACTCTCACAACAACTCATGTTAGGATCAAGTCAAGCGATAAAAATATGCACGTAGGGAAATCATTAAGATAATTGTGCACTCAAAACGAGCAAGCGTTCTGTATTAGTTCCCGACAGCAGGATGTTATGGATTAAAGAACATTATGGGGGGTTTGGAAAGTCAATGGAAGAAAGTCTCACATAAATGAAAGTGATCATTAGACAAGAGGAAGTCTTATAATCGAAGTTATGCAAGGAGTAGTGATTGCCACACAACGGATACAGATGGAGCTATAAGAGTACGAAAGCTCTCCAATGGAACTAGTGGGGTGCATCCAACTTTCTTGCTCACGAAGAGTTAGAGAAATTTTGAGGAGGCTCGTCATTGGAATATACAAGCCAAGTTCCATAACGTTAAGTTCCCCGCATAGTTATGCAAGTCATAATATGAAAACTCTCTCCAAACTGGAATATTGGTGCTAAATAAAGCACAAGTGTGGAATAAATGATAGTTATGTTGCACCCTCTCGCTTTATTATCTCTCTTTTGCCCTTTTTAGGGGTGGGGGGCTTTTCTCTTCTTCTTTTTTTGTAACCTCACTGGTAGGGCAACACTCCATTTTACAATTAATCATCACACTTTCAGTTCTCATAACTGAAACTGAAACATCTCTGGTGTATATAAAACTAAACGCTCCTGCCAGTGTAGCAGTATGCAAAATAATAATGAAGCATGACATCAAGTAACATAATGAGGATGCATGTTGTATGGCAGTATATCCGGGAATGGCTATGGAAATGCCATGGTAGGTAGGTATGGTGGTTGTTTTGAGGAAGATAATTTTTGGGTTATGTGTAGAAGAACAAAGTTCTCCCATAGGGTTTTGATGCACTGGCGAAGTTTGCACCAACTGTCAATGTGAGAACGAGCAATGCACAATACCGAAGAGGCTAGAAAATATGGATGATGGAACTGCCATAAAATCGTAACATAGAACTCAGAGGTTAAAAGATTACAATTAAAATCATGATCTTACAAGGCATAATGAAAATCACTCCAGTAGGGTCTGTGGAAGTAACAAGTCACTGTTGGCCACCCCGACCGTAGAGCGTAACAAAAATCCATCACGATTGCTATCAGCAAAGGAAGTCATATACCATTATCCCATCAACTTGTTATTTGAGTGTGGCACAGTTTCAAGATTTTAGACCAACCATTAATTGTTTTTACTCTACTAAACCAGCAGGTTTACCATTAAGCATATTTATATTTCAAAACAACAACAAATAATCAAGTTAAACAGTTTAGTGATCTACAAGAATATGCAAGTTTTCCCGTTACACCATCTACCACATGTAGCATTTTTTATTTCCATAGAGCACCATTTAATATATATTTTTAACAAAAACTCTCCAAATGATACAACAATTAAGCAAGAGAGTACTAATACTAATCTACTAAAACTAACATCTCTAAATAATAGATGCATGAAACATAGGATCTAAAGGGATTGCAACAGCTAGAAGAAAAACTAAGAATACGAGCATAATGAGTATTCATATGAAAAAGCAGAGTGCGTCTCTCTCCCGCACAAGAATGCTAGGTTCCAACTATATTTATTGCATCAAGGAAAAAAATACGCTCCAAGTAAAATTCATATAATGTGACCAAATAAAAATATTGTTTCACTAGAAGTGAACTCATAATTTGTTGATGAAGAAGGGGATGCCTTTGGCATCCCCAAGATTAGACGCTTGAGTCTTCTTAGAATTTTCTGGGATGAAACACGGGGGTATCCCCAAGCTTTAGCTTTACACTCTTCTTAATCACATTATATCACCCTCTTCTCTTGACCCTTGAAAACTTCCTTCACACCACACTCAAAGTAATTCGCATTAGAGGGTTAGTGCATAATAAAAAATTCATGTTTTATTCATGGGCACAACTGTTATTAATACTTTAAAAAATTACCTACAAACACTGATGTTTTGTGAAGAAAAGAGATCCACTCGACATAGTGAAAGAGCGAATGGAAGTAAAATGGCAGAATCTGCCAAAACCAGAACAGTCTGTAATTCCGAATTTTTTCGGGGCACTTAAGTTTCTCAAGTCGAAAAACATATAGAACAAAAAAAAACCCGGGATGAGCTGAGGAGTAAGCACAAAAAGGTTCACGTCATTTTGATCTTTCTGGGAGTTATACGATTTTTTTTATTGTGGACAACAGAAATCTGTTTCATGCGATCCAAAACTAACACCAATTTTCGCTAGAAACTTTACTTGGCACAACTAATACATGAAAATAAAGATATAAATGAGTTTCTATAGAAGTATACAACACCTTGACTCAAAGAAAACAGAGAAAAACAAAGCAAAAATAAAAACATGGGTTATCTCCCAATAAGTGCTTTTCTTTAACGCCTTTTAGCTTGGCATGATAATTTGAGAAGATGCTCACATGAGAAATATTAATTGAAGCAAAAGAGATCATCAAGAAGCAAATATAAAACAAATTTAAGTCTAACCCACTTCCTATGAAAAATAATCTTGTAGAAAAACAAGTTAATAAAGCACAAAGTGGCTAGCATAGGAAAGCAAAACAAGTGCAATTTCAAAACGTTCAACATAAAGAGGGGAAACTTGAGATTATTGAGATACATAAACTAGGTTTCCCTCTCTCATAATAACTTTCAGTAGCATCATGAATAAAATTAACAATATAACTATCACATAAAACATTCTTATCATGAGCCACATGCATAAAAGAATTATTACTCTCCACATAAGCATAGTCATTCTCATTAATAGTAGTGGGAGAAAATTTAACAAAATAGCTATCATTATTACTCACATCACCATATTCGATAATAAAATATAGGAAGCATATTGTAATCATAATTAAATTTATCATCAATAGTAGGTGGAACTAGAATACCACAATCATTATAATCATCATATATTGGAGGCAAAGTATCATCAAAGTAAATTTGTTCCTCCGTGCTTGGGGGGCTAAAAAGATCATTTTCATAAAGACGAGCTTCCCCAAGCTTAGATTTTTCCATAGCATTAGTAATAATGGTGTTCAAAGAATTCATACTAATAACATTTCTACTAGCATACAAATTAAGTCTCGTAGATTTTTATAATTTTCTCTTCAAGCACATCATGACCTAAATAAAAATAAAGATTATAAAGTTCTATTATATTTTGTTGTTTTCCATCAAGCTTAACTAAAGATAAAAACAAGGAACAAGTAAAAATAAGCCTAACTAGTGAAAATAAAAACAAGAAACAAAAAAATATAACTGCATAATCTAAAGGAACTAACTTGAAGCACTCACAGCCAAGGATGTGAGTACCTTTTACCTTGCCTCCCCGGCAACGGAGCCAGAAAAGAGCTTGATGTCTACGCGCTCTTCTATTCTTGTAGACAGTATTGGGCCTCCAAGTGCAGAGGTTTGTAGAACAACAGCAAGTTTCCCTTAAGTGGATTACCCAAGGTTTATCGAACTCAGGGAGGAAGAGGTCAAAGGTATCCCTCTCAAGCATACCTACAATCACGATACAAGAAGTATCTTGTGTCCCCAACACACCTAATACAATTGTAAGTTGTATAGGTGCACTTGTTTGGCGAAGAGAGAGTCAAATACAAGTAATATGGATGTGTATAAGTGATAATAGCTATCTGAAATTAAAATTGCAGCAAGCAAACATGTAGCAGAACTGATTGTAAACGGGGTATCAATGCTTAGAAACAAGTCCTAGGGATCATACTTTCACTAGTGAACACTCTCAACAATAATAACATAATTGAATGCATAAATATCTCTCTTCACTATGCTACTCCGAACCAATCTCCAATCGAATAACAAACACAAATCATTGCGTAGGGCTGTAAAATCACTCCTTAGAGTTTGCATTTCCCATCTAGGTAACCCCCACGCTATCACCATGAGACCTAGGTGGTTCCAGACAAACACCACAATTTCATAGGGTCATCCAATACAAAATATATAAATATCATGCTGAACCACATGGTGCACACACTGTCACCTTTATACCGTGATCAAAGTGTCTACGGAGATCTCATAACAAAACCACTTGAGTAGCATAATAGATGAAGAGTAACATCTACTTATTCACCTATATTACAAAGCTCATGATCACATAAAGATCACACCATGGAAGAGAGAGAGAGAGAGAGCTGAAACACATAGCTATCGGTAGAGCCCTCAGCCTCGGGGGAGAACTACTCCCTCCTAATCATAAGAGACAACAACATCGATGAAGATGGTGGTGGAGTCGATGGAGATGACTCTAGGGGCACTTCCCTGTCTCGCAGGGTGCCGGAACAGAGATTTATGTCCCCGGAGACTTGTTGGCGGCGGCGGTGGAGCTACGGAAATTTTCGTGGATGGAGGCCGATCTATTTAGGGTTTATGCCTCTGGGGACTTTATAGGCGAAAGAGCGATGGAGGTGGGAGCCCAAGGGGCCCACACCACCTGGTGGCGAGTCCAAGGGGATCCCGCGCGGACACATGGTGTGGCTGATCCCCTGCCCCCTCCGGGTATCCTTTAGACCCCTTGACGTGTCGGGAATTATAAAACTTTTGGCTTTTATTTCGCCCAATTATGAGAATACTTCTAGAACAACTTTTTTGAAACAAAAAATAGTACAAAACATGAACTGGCCCCGTGACATCTTGTCAATAGGTTAGTCCATGAAAATTGATAAAGATGGCATAAAGTGTATATCAAACATGTAGCATATAGCATGAAAACAACATGGAACATCAGAAATAATGGATACATTTATGACGTATCAGACGCCAAGAGGAAGGTATGATGTAGTCTAGTGTAAATTTGCCCCCAGTGTGGAACCGTAGTTTATCAAACCAGTAGGACTTCACAGTATTTAAGAAGGTTACTTGTCTCAACGGTGAAGTTTACCGATGTTTATCAAGCGTGGAGCCTGCACACAAGCACAAACTCTGTCTTGCCCCAACTTTCTAGAAGGTTGTTGATACGTCATAAACCTATCCCTAATTTCTGATGCTCCATGATCATATTATGCCATTTGCTGCATGTTTTCTCCCTTATTTATACCATTTTTATACATTTTTCGAGACTAACCTATGAACAAGATGCCAAGCGCCAGTTCCCTGTTTTCTGCTGTTTTTGGTTTCAGAAAAGTTTTTCTGGAAACATTCTTGGAATTGGACCCCACAAAGCCCGAAGTGCCTATCATATCATTTTCTTCATCATCATCATCATCATCATCTAGATGAACATGGTTCCAAAGGAGGAGATACCTTTGAATCCTCAGCCATAAGGCAAATGTGAGTAACGGATAATGATGATAAAGATTTTCTTGAAGCATCATTGAGGTCCATGTCTTGTTCGCACATGGGGAAGAGTTAGACAAACAGGTCCAAACACCTCTGTTTTGTTGAGAGAAAATAACTCAGCAGTTATTGCCTTCTTCCAATATTTCCTATCCGACCTTTGCTTACAATCAGCGAGAGTGTTAGGCTCTGGGTCAAGATCTATGATTGAGGCAATTTTCTTGGCAAAATAAATGTTGACATTTTCCATAGCTCGATTAATTGACTCGCCCGAATTAATATAATTAATGACCATTTTGTCATGGGGTGAATCAGGCACATTCCCTTCCTCCACCGGATTTCCCATTCCGGGGGCAAGGTCCTTTAGCTTTCCCGCTCCAATGTGTGCGCACACATCTTCGCTGGTTATTTCCGAAGTGGGAAAATTCAAGTCCAGAATTTCGTGCACTGAAACGTCCGTACTTGTGCCAGGTCTCAAGTGGCTCCCCTTTGCAGGGGTAGGCTGTGATAAATATCTCTTATCCTTTTTCTTCGGGCGTCCCCGGGTACTTGGGATTTGAGAAACGGGATTCCTCGTCCTCTTAGGCCTAAGAACGGGAGCGGGTGTACCATGATTTCTCTTTGGTATTTCAACCATTTCCGGTGCATTGAGAGCAGGCACATGTGACTTTGTCACAGTCTTTAAGTCACTAAAGTGATCAGGCAGTTGATTCGCCAACGAGTGCAAATCTATTATCTTTTGAACTTCTCTATTAGACTCAGCAGTGCGCGGGTCATGAGCGTGGATCCCCGTGGCTTGCCACGTAAGTTCTCGACTTTTATCATCAAGGGGTTTATTATCTCCCCCTAAAGTCGGGAAAAGATCCTCGTCAAAAATGCAATCAGCGAAACGAGCCGTATGACAGTCACCTGTCGCGGGGTCCAGAAACCTGATTATTGACACAGTCTCATAACCAACGTATATCCCCGACTTACGGAGCGGTCCCATTGCTGATCGCTGAGGGGGTGGTATTGGTACATATACCTGGCAACCGAACCTACGAAGGTGGGAAATTTTTTCTGCCGACCCTTGTGCAAGCTACATAGGAGAATGGATGTTGTAGGCCGATGGTCGAAAGTTGATGAGATTGGCAGCATGTAACACCGCGTGACCCCAACATGTAGTTGGTAAATTACAACCCTGAAGGAGCAGTCTGGCAATGAATTTAATTCTTTTAATCAGTGCCTCTGCAAGTCCATTTTTTGCATGTGGACGTGCGGTACAGAGTGCTCAAGTTTGATTCCTATTGCCATGCAATAATCATAGAACGCCTTTGTAGTAAATTCACCGGCGTTGTCCATTCGAATAGACTTAATACGATGATCAGGGAATTTATTCCTTATTTGTATGATCTGAGAGATCAACTTTGCAAACGCATTGTTCCTTGTTGACAGCAGGCTAACATTGGACCATTTAGAGGAAGCATCAATGAGCACCATGAAGTACCTAAACGGACCCGACAGGGGCTGAATAGGACCGCATATGTACCCTTGGATACGTTCCAAGAACGCGGGGATTTCATCCTTCACCTTTAGGGGCGATGGTATGATAATTAATTTCTTCTTAGCGCATGTGGAGCACACGAAATCATCAGGATTCGGGAACATTTTCACATTAACATTATGACCATTAGAGTTGTTAATTATATTTCTCATCATCGTAAGACCGGGATGGCCTAACCTATCGTGCCAAAGGCAGAATAGTTCAGAGTTTCTAAAAACAGTTTTAAGGGTAGTGTACATGGGCGGTGCTACTATCTTAGTGTAGTACAACCCTGTAGCGAACGAAGGAAGCCTTTCGACAACATGTTTACCATTTTCATCGCGTTTCGTGATGAGTAGGTACTCCTTACCGGTGTCATCATCATGGGTCTCAATATGGAACCCATTAACACGAATGTCTTTAAAACTCAAGAGAGTACGAGTCGCTTCTGGGTACAACACTGCATCATTAATGATCAAAGTTGTTCCCATGGGGAGTGTTATAGTGGCTCGTCTGGAGCCAACTATATGAGGACCGCAGCCGGCGATCGTCGTAATACTCCCTGGAATTTTCTTGATGGACTCAAAGTACTTTGTATCTCTCAAGATGATATTGGTGGTACCGCTATCGGCAAGGCACATTTCCTCCATTCGGGCGCCACACGTGTTCTAAAATATAGTGTCTAATTATTAAACGTGAGCGAGGAAGATGCTACAGTAATAATAATTAAACATGCAAATATTTGAGAACATAACATAATTATCTCTATTTAAAATAATGGAATAAATGATGACGAAGTCATTCAAGCGCCGATAAATGTTTAAGGAAACAAATAATGTTGCTCTCATAGAGCTTACAACCAAATCGAATGTATTGTATCAAATTATTGCCATAATGAATCACGAATAAATGAACAGAGTTTAGATGGGGTCCGCAAGGCAACCATCAGGCTCATCCGAGATCTCCATCTCGCTAAACTTCCTAGTTTGTTTCACCTCCGAAAGGCTGCGAGGAGAAGTTCTTTTTTCAGAACCTCATCCTATGTCTCATCCACCTGGAGGACGTCAATGAGCTCTGAATACTGCGTGAAGTTCTCCTGGCGGTAGTTCCGCGCATTCTGGAGATTACGTGAATGGAAGGTGGAGAGAGTTTTCTCTATCTTCTCCTCGTCTGTGATTCTGGTACCACACATGTCGAGAGCCGTACAAATCCTGTGTAACGCAGAATTGTACGGTGTCACCGACTTGAAGTCCATGAACCTCAGACGCAACCATTCCGCCTTCTTCTTTGGCTTGATGTGGTACTTCAACCTAGCGAACCGCACTTTCAGGGCGGTCCATAGGGTTGAAGCACTCCTCACAGCCATGCACTCATTTTTCAACATCGCACACATGTGATGGCGGAGGAAACGTAGTGCCTGGGCATTCTCTGTCGCAGTCGTGGTGCTGGGGGCCGTCAGGGTCCCCGCAACCAGCGCTCCCTTGATCCACGTCCGAGGCCCATGCCAAGTAGTTTAGTCCGGTGTAAGCCAACTCCTCAAGTTCCCGGTTCATGATTCCGGCCATCTGCGATTTATGCAAACATGTATCAGATTACAGCAGGTAATCGATTGCATAAAGCGATGCTGATACAAAATTCAATATAGCGGCGTTCCAAAATTTTAATAACATGCTAAAATTCTCTACTAAGTATTAAAACAATTAATAACTATAGTAAAACATGGTATGAAAGCATGTAAAGAGAGATATTATGCTAAGCGCGTTCGAAACGTGAAAATTGGCCCTAAAAATGACTTTCCGGATTTATTTTGTGCCCAATTATACAATTTCAGCAAAAACAAACAGTTCCAGGGGTTTACAGACAATTTATTCAGCAGGAATACAATTATACAGAATATTGGAAAAGTCTAGGTGCTAAAATATAAAATTTCCGCGTGTAGCGCCGTATTCCATGCGGCCAAAGTCGGCAGCAGGCCGAAAACGGGCCAAAATCCAGCCTGATAGCCTGCCAGAAGCCCACCAATCCGTCCGCCCAAAACTACTCTTTTTTTTTTGTGAGACTCCGATCCAGCGGGCCGCGTTTGGGCAAAACAGACGGAAGCCCATTGGGCGCCAAACGGGCCAAAACCCAGCCTCGGGCCGCAGCCGGCCCAGCCGAACCCTATAGGGCAGCCGCCAGCACGCGTTGACCGAGCCAAAGCTCAAGGTCGCGACGGTGGCCGTTCGCCTCCGGGCTCAAGGAGGGCGGGGCTGGTGACAGCGGGGTGGGGCGACCGGAGCCTGTTAGGAGGCGGCGCAGGTGGTGGCACAGCCGGGCGGCGCGGGACGCGGCCGAGGCGGCGAGCTGCGCGGTACCATGACAATCTGGATCACGTTTGTACCGTCTCTCCACAGTACAGTCAACAAATCCCCCTTGGATCCGAGAGAATCGACATTGGTCGGCGACGTGTTCGTCAGCTCGTCTCTCGGGAGGGAAATCCGTACTATAGATGCGATCTAAAAATACGCAAAACGCAAAAAATGGAAAGAAAATTGCAAGACGATTCCATTTTTTCGATCATATCTGAGTTATATCTGCGCGATTTTTGCAGAAAGCCTGCTCGGTGTAGACTCGACGGAGACTCGACGGAGAGACACGTGTTGATAACGTGTTGCACAACCTCTGCCGGCTGGCCGGTCCTGAGGGTGTGCGATGGCGGCGATGTAGACGAAGGCACAGATCAACACACATACAGGAAAGAAAACGGACACCGGGTGTGGGCAAAGTAGCTCTTTATTAATCTCTTCTCTGTTTCTATCTATGTAGACTATGTACAATGCCTCGCTATATAAAGGAAGGGGATGAGGGGATAAGACCCAACTAACGTAAAGTGTGGACTTGACTTGGTCCAGTTAGACTAGGCAAGCCCACCTAGTGGGCCACCGTATACAAGTTTTCCAACACAGGTAAGCCATGTCTGGTTGGTTGTTCCTTGTTGCCCCCGTTGCCGGCACGCCGGTCCCGGACGTCGCACGCAACTTGCGGGTAAAGTGCAACTGCAGACTATGCGCTGTCCGGCCGTACGTGACCGTCATCGTATATGCCGAGCCTTCACACGAAAGTTATACATTTATTCGCATTTTAAAAACCAGACCGCTGGGCACCTTGTGCCTATATATGTCCGTGATAACCATGTCATGAATACAATTAAATATGCACGGACAGACACATACTCTGACTTGAGTTATAAATAGCTAGGCAGGTGTAGTCCGTGAGCCTTCCGTCCGTAACATTCGCAAGATAATTTTTTTGGAGCTGCCAATCAGAGGAATTGATTAATGTGCACCAAAAATGGCTAAGCAAAACATAGGATTAGGAAGCATCGGGACATATGGCGTAACCTGGTATCACATCGTTCCAACCTGTTTTCATTGACTGGGTACGTGTACCCCCATTTGTCCTCCTACTCGTTTCCCTCAGTCATGGGTGTGGACAGCCGTGTGCTTGCACGGGCCGTCTGTCTTTCCTTGTAAATAACCAGCTATAGAGATAGGATCGACTAGCCGATAGGATAGGAGGCGCTCGGTTGCCGTGACTGCACGATCTCGTGCAAGCCTCTATATATGTTTTTAGACTAAAAGGGCCTCTATATATGCAGTGGCGGAGCTTCGTGGGGGCGAAATGGGCTGTCGCCCCCCAGCCCATGTAAGTTTATCCTAATATGTATAGATTTTTGGCCCATTTGGGCATTGAAAATTAGACTAAATTTGAGTTTTCGCCCCCCTCCCCCCAGCAGCCCATTGCCCCCCCAGATTTTCGGCCCAAGCTCCGCCACTGTATATATGTCTGTAACCAATTCAGAGCAATACAAGCAAGAGTGATAGAATTCAGTTTGGTATCAGCCTGTCCACTCCCCCCCCTCCTCTTCTCTGTGCCGCATCTCCGATGGCCGACGATGACTCCCTTCCTCTCTCCCAGCATCTAGGAAACACCTCTGTCCAGCTTCTCTCCTCTCCACCCACCACTGATGACGCCAACATCACCCGCTAGATCAAGTTCAAGCTCGATGCGACAGCTGGTAACTATAACAAAAGGCGAAATTTCTTCCTCATCGCCCTCACTAAGTACAACGCACGCGGCCACGTCGAGGAGGAGACGGCCTTCATCTCGCCGATGAGGCCTGGCGCGCCGCCAACACCGACATTGTTCTCTGGATCTACACCACCATCTCCAACGAGCTCCAGGACGTCATCCTCGAGCAGGACTCCACCGTGCACTCTGCCTGGTAGGCACTCAAGCACTTATTCACCGAGAACGCGGAAGTCCGCGAGATACACCTCGACAAGGCCTTCTCCAACGCAACGTAGGGCGATCTAGACGTTGTGGCGTATTGCCGCAAACTCAAGGACCTCGTCGAGCAACTCGACGACGTCGACGGCCCCATCACCGACAAGAAACTGACCATGCGTCTGATTGTTTAGTAAAAGGAGCAAGGAATCTTCATCCGCGCCAAGATGGCCTTGCCGATGACAAAGCCGTCGTCGTGGCTATGTTATGTGGAAGATATATGCCACATGATTTTTTGCCAAAACAGCGACTAATTAATGAACATTCACTAGTGGAAACAACACCTTTCGTCCAGGGATAGAAAAGGCATTAGTCCCGGTTGCATTAAAATCCGGGATAAATGCTATGCATTGGTCCCGGTTTGTGCGCCCGGGGCAGCAGAATTCGCTTGAGGGCATTGGTCCCGGTTCGTTAGCCGGCATTTGTCCCAGTTTGTGGCATACATGACGCGGGACCAATGCCTCGCCACATGCCACGTGGCACGCGCAAGGGCATTGATCCCGGTTCATGCCACAAACCGGGACGAATGTCCCCCTTCCCCTACATATACTGCCTTCCAGCCCTCCTTCCCTCTGTTTTTTTTTTGCTTGGAGGAGTGAGAGAGGTGGGTCCTAGTGTGTGTTATTTTACTATGCACACGAGGTGTTCGACGAAATACCCGAGCCACACATTAGCTCACAGAAAATGGTATCTTCGAACGAGGTTAGCAAACTTATCTTTTTCATCTGTAATTGATACATAAAAAAGTTATATTTGTCGATGTACTATGGTCATTTCTCTATTGAAGTGTTTTTTGATAAACTTAATTATACGATGCAGATGGATGCACGACAGCGATGGATGTACGGTGACCGACGCACTTCCGAGTATATGGCAGTCCTAAATGCATTTCTCGCTGTAGCTCAGGCGAACAAAGATAATGATTTTATGTGTTGCCCATGTGTTGATTGCCTGAACGTCAGGGAGCACTCTTCCTCGAGAGTCCTTCACGGCCACCTAGTTCGGAGAGGTTTCATATCCAGCTATAATTGCTGGACCAAGCATGGAGAAAGAGGGGTTGTGATGGAAGACAATGAAGAAGAAGATCCTTTGTTCCCTGAATACGGTGATACTGCAATGGAAGACAATGCAGAAGAAGGATGTGATCAAGAACGTGCATTAGAAGAGCCCGATGATGATCATGGACGAGTTATTGCTGATGCAAGGGAAGACTGTGAAAGTGAATTGGAGAGGTTGAAGCTGGACAACATGTTACAGGATCATAAAAAGTTGTTGTGCCCAAATTGCGAAGATGGAAGCACAAAACTCGGTACCACACTGGAGTTGCTGAAATGGAAGGCACAGAACGGTGTGACTGACAAGGCATTTGAGAGTTTACTTCAACTAATGAAGCCAAAGCTTCCAAAGGATAACGAATTGCCTGAGAGTACTTACGAAGCAAAGAAAGCACCCTGCCCTCTAGGATTAGATGTGCAGAAGATACATGCACGCATTAATCACTGCATCATCTACCGCGGTGAGAAGTACGATAATTTGGATGAATGTTCGGTATGCACTACACTGCGGTATAAGATCAGACCAGATGACCCTGGGGATGTTGACGGCGAGCCCCCCCCCCCCCCCGGTAAGTGGGTTCCTGCAAAGTTGATGTGGTATGCTCCTATAATACCACGGTTGAAACGTCTGTTTAGAAACAAAGAGCATGCTAGGATGTTGCGATGGCACAAAGAAGACCGTAAGAAAGACGGAAAGTTGAGACACCCCGCCGATGGATTGTAGTGGAGAAAGATCGAGAGAGACTTCCCGGACTTTACAAGAGAGGCAAGAAACTTATGGTTTGGTCTAAGTAAAGATGGCTTTAATCCTTTTGGGGAGCAGAGATCCAGTCATAGCACCTGGCCCGTGACTCTATGTATGTACAACCTTACTCCCTTGGTTGTGCATGAAGCGCAAGTTCATTATGATGTCAGTTCTCATCCAAGGCCCGAGGCAACCTGGCAACGACATTGATGTGTATCTAAGGCCATTAGTGGAAGAACTCTTACAATTGTGGGGCAAACAAGATGTACGTGTGTGGGATGAGAACGAACAAAAGCCATTTGACCTACGGGCGTTGCTTGTAACAATCAATGATTGGCCTGCTCTTAGTAACATTTCCGGACATACAAACAAGGGATACAATGCATCCACACACCATTTAGATTAGACTCACAGTGTTTATTTGGATAAATGTAAAAACGTTGTATACCTGGGGCATCGTAGATTTCTTCCGATCAAGCATCCCGTAAGAAAGAAAGGAGGGAAGCATTTTAGAGGTGAGGCAGATACCCGGAAGAAGCCTGACCTCCGTAGTGGTAATGATTTATTAGATATGGTCAAGGACCTAAAAGTAATATTTGGGAAGGGTGATGGCATCCAACCTGTTCTGAACGTCCCTGATAAGCGCGCACTCATGTGGAAGAAGAAATCTATATTTTGGGAGCTACCCTGTTGGAAAGTTCTAGTGGTACGCTCTTCAATCGACGTGATGCACGTGACAAAGAATCCCTGCGTCAACCTGCTATGCTTCCTGGGCGTGTATGGAAAGTCAATAGATACGCCAGAAGCACAGGAGGACCAGCAACGTATGAAAGACCAAAGCAATAAGCACACGGATACAGGGCGCCATTACTTAAGCAGCTACGCTCTTACGGAAGCAGAGAAGTAAATATTTTTTTGAAGTCCTTTACAGTATCAAGGTTCCGTCTGGCTTCTCGGCGAATATAAAGGGGATAATAAACATGGCATAGAAAAATTCCAAAATCTGAAGTCTCATGATTGCCACGTGATTATGACGTAGTTGCTTCCGATTGCATTGAGGGGGCTTCTAACGGAAAATGTTCGAGTACCCATTGTGAAGCTATGTGCATTCCTCAACGCAATATCTCAGAAGGTAATCGATCCAGAAATTCTGGCAAGATTACAGAGGGATATGGTCCCATGTCTTGTTAGTTTTGAGTTGGTGTTCCCACCATCCTTCTTCAACATTATGACTCATCTCCTGGTTCACCTATGTGAAGAGATTCATATTCTCGGTCCGGTATTTCTACACAATATGTTCCCCTTTGAGAGGTTCATGGGTTTCTTGAAGAAATATGCTCATAACCATGCTAGACCAGAAGGAAGCATCTCGAAGGGCTATGGAACAGAGGAGGTCATTGGGTTCTGTGTTGACTTTATTCCCGACCTTAAGAAGATTGGTGTTCCTGAATCGCGGCATGAGGGGAGACTGAGGGGAAAAGGAATGCTGGGAAAGAAAACAATGATACCTAGGGACGGGCATTCTTTCACTAAAGCACACTACACAGTTCTACAAAATTCTATCTTCTTGGCTCCGTATCTCGAGGAACACAAGAATAGTGTACGCTCCACAAACCCGGGGAAGGATGCCTAATGGATTAAACGCGAACACATGGAAACTTTCGGAAGTTGGTTGCAAACACATCTTATAAATGACACCAATGTTGAAGATCAGCTGTACATGTTGGTCGGGTCACCATCTTCAACAATTGGGAGTTTTCAAGGGTACGAGATAAATGAGAATACATTTTACACAATCGCCCAAGATAAGAAGAGCACCAACCAAAACAGTGGTGTCCGCTTTGATACAACAATAGAGAATGGAAAAAAGACACATAGTATGGTTACATAGAGGAGATATGGGAACTTGACTATGGACCTTCTTTTAAGGTCCCTTTATTCAAGTGCAAATGGGTCAACCTGAATGGAGAAGGGGTAAAGGAACACCCGCTTTACGGAATGACAACAGTGGATCTCAACAATGTTTTTTTTTTTGACGAGGATCTCAACAATGTTGGTTACAATGACGAACCATTCGTCCTAGCCAATGATGTGGCTCAGGTCTTCTATGTGAAGGACATGTCCTCCAGACCTAAAAAAAGGAAAAATAAATAAGCAAACAAATACGTCATACGATGAGCCGAAGCGTCACATAGTTCTTTCAGGGAAAAGAAACATATCGGAATATTATAATAAGTTTGTTGAAATTCCACCGTTCACAGTGAAACCTGAACCAACCATCCCGTTAAATAATGAAGATGCTCCATGGTTACGGCCGAAGCGATCATAAGCAAGGGACTAGGGTTCATGGACCATCTCTCCACGAAGAAAATTCAGAAGACTAGATAGGAATGTTGTTGGTGATGCGTAATAATAAACGCGGACTATATGATCATAATTCTGTTGAAAAAGTGTTCACAAAAACTTGCTATCTCCTTCTAACATTCTAGGGTTTCGGTTGAAACGACGGGTGTTATGGCCAAACACATGGCATAGTTTGTTATAATGAGCCCATATTGCACACATACTTGCATCTTGGAAGCATGGACAATGTTGACGAAAGAGTTGTGCCGCGTGGCGCGGGAGTTGTGTCGCATGGTGCGAGATTTGTGACGCGTGCCGCAGGAGTTGCGCCAAGTGGCCAGGAGCGCGCGGTATAAACTGCCGCGCCTCGAGCGTCTTCTCCTCTCCACGCGCACACTCCTCTTCACGCACCGTCGCGCCGCCACCATGCCTCCAAGGAGGAACAACACCACCAGCTTCCGTGGCGTCCGAGCACGGCAGAACGGAATGTTCAGCGCGGATATCCGCTGCGGGGACGACCGCATTCCCCTCGGCTCCTTTGCGATGGCGGCGTAGGCCGCCCGCACTTGGGACGCGGCAGCCTGGCGCGTCAACCGCCCGCAGTCGCTGATGAACTTCAACGACTGCCACACCCTCTAGGAAGCGGAAGCCAGGGCGCCGAAGCCGCAGATCGTCACTGCGGCCGACCACCTCCACCTCTGCCACCACGCGTTACAGGGCCTAGTCGACGCCAGGGACGCCCGCGTCGTCCGCGAGTATTACCGAAACAATCCGGGGGAGGAGAGCGCCGACGAGGAGCTCTGGCAGACCCGCGCGGCTGAGCGGGGGGGGCGCCTCCTCAAACGCCACCTCGCGTTAGATGCCGCTCGGGAGGCGAGGACGAAGGCACTGCAATTGCTCCGTCGGGCCGACCACGCCGGCAAAGTCTGGGCCTCCGACGATCCGAGGAGGGGGCCTATCTCGGACATACCATCATGCACCTCCGACGATGACGAGGAGGTCACCGACGAGTTCGGCGATGATGATGACCCGGAGGAGGTCACCGACGAGTTCCCCGATGACGACGAGTAGTAGTAGTGTTCGTCTATTTTCTGTTTCTAATAAAAAATTGTATTCCGGCAAACTGTCGCGCGCTAGCTCGTCTTTTTTCTTTTTTTATTAAAAGAATTTTTAGCACCCTATTTATTTTTAATACAGCTTCTGTATTTGCTGTCACACCGGGGCTCGCACCCATATTGCACACAAACATGCATTTTGGATAGATAGAAAAGGCAGTACATAATGGGAAGAGTGGATCTAAACCTAAACGGAGAGCATAGATCTACATAATGGAAAGACTGGATCTGATCTGCTAGTCATACTCCTACCTAGGCCTATAGTACTCCGACTCGTAGTCCTCGTAGTCGCTGCCGTCGTTTTCACTATCGTCGGACGGTGCTCTGCACTCCCTCAGAGGATCACGACGCCAGGACTGGGCGTGAGGGTAGCGTAGGCGGGGGTTATCGCCGGCCCTGATGTAGTTCATGACGCTCTGAAGAGTCCGTCTACGGCCCCACCACAGCTGACGACCGACCTCGTTCAAGTTCGAAGGAGGCGGTCCGTTCTCCTCGTACCTGGCAAGCGCACTCTCACGCCGATTAATGAAGAAAGCGTCCCAAGTAGGGCGGTAGTCAGGATTCCAACTGGGATTCCTCCACTGCTCCGGCGTGAGCTCGTGGTAGTAGTGGTTCGTGATGGCCGCCCGACGCGCCACACCTTGAGGAAGAGGAGGGACCGGCACTCCTCCGGCGCTCAGCATCCAACCGGCGGGAACGCTGTAGCCGGGCGGGCAGGGGTAGTTCGAGGCGGAAAGTGCCTCCGCATGGAGGAAGGTTAGAGTGGGTACGGTAGAAGCCATGAGAGAGTGGTGAGTTTATATGTGTTTATGCCAATGGTGACAATGTATACATATATATAGTGAGAAGAAACATACCCTTTAGTCCCGGCCTGTTTTACCAACCGGGACGAAATGGTTCGGGTTTCGTTGGGAAACAGATCGTTCCTTTAGTCCCGGCCTGTTTTACCAACTAGGACTAAATGGTTAGGGTTTCGTTGGGACCAATCAGAAAGAATCACACGGATCGTGTGTTTCTTTCAAGCGCCTGTGAGTCGTTGGATCAGGGGTGTGTTTATTTCGAGCTGTTGTGAGCCGTTCGATCAGGGGTACGGTGTGTTTCTTTCGAGCGGTTGTGAGTCGTTGGATCAGGGGTGTTTCTTAACCGTTAGATCGAAACCCTAGCACAACACTTTGTGAGCCATAGGACCCTATATAAATCCCACCTTCATACATCAGTCAGTTCATCGACCAAATACAAATCATCCGGATTCGCCAACATACGTCCTACCGTGCATTTGGTATGCATATATGCACTCAGTAGGCACGGTAGGGTTGTATGCTGGCGATACCGGTTGTTTTGTTATAAATCCCCCTTTAAGGTTTGACAAATGGTTTGATACATCATTAAGTTCATCGACCGAATACAAATCATCCGGATTCGCCATCATATGTGCGAGCGTTCTTTTGATAGGCATATATGCACTCAAGAGCCACGGTCAGGGAGTATGATGGCGATACCGATTGTTTTGGTCTACATCCCCCTTGAAGGTTTGACAAAAGGTTTGATACTACGTATATATTTGTCTGCTTTGTATGCGACAAAACTATGTATATGCATGGATCAACTGGTCTGATGTGCACTTATTATAAATTTAACATACCTTGTTCTGTATTTGAAACGAGTGGAGTTATTATTTGAAACATAAAGGATATAATGGAAAACAAAATAAAACAATAGAAAACATAAAAGAAATAATGGAAAACATAAAGGAAACAATAAAAAACAAAATAAAACAAGAGAAAACAAAAAAGATAACAATAGAAAACAATAGAAAACATAAAGGAAAACAATAGAAAACATAAAGGAAACAATAGAAAACAAAATAAAACAAGAGAAAACAAAAAGGAAACAAGAGAAAACAAAATAAAACAATAGAAAACATAATGGAAAACAATTGAAAAACATAAACGAAACAATAGAAAACAAAATAAAACAAAATGGAAATAAGAGAAAAAAACAATAGAAAACATAAACGAAAACAATAAAAAATATAAATGAAACAATAAAAAACAAAATAAAACAAGAGAAAACAAAAAAAGGTAACAACAGAAAAAAAAAACAATAGAAAACATAAAGGAAACCAATAGAAAGCATAAAGGAAAACAATAAAAATATAAAGGAAGCAAAATATGAAAACCACCTTATCAGTCACCCAATTGAGTTTTAAACCATCAGAAGTGAGTTGAATTTATCTTTCTGTTACATTTTATATAATTTGCAATTTTTAGAATTTATTAAATTATTTGATATTTTCTCCATTTCTTAAATTAATTAATTCAAAATGCAAATAATTCAAAATTTTAAACTTCACAAAATATGTTGGAAATGAATATATTCAGTTACTTTATAATTATATGATTGTTATCTAATGTTTTATAGGAGTTTTGGAAAACCAGAATTTAGAAACAAATTTAAACATAAAAATAATTAAAAATAGGGCATTCGTCCCGGTTTTTGCAAACAACCGGGACTGATGCCCCCCCAACGTGCGCGCTCCATGTGACGCCCCCGCAGATCGGGCACTTTACAGATTTCAGCATTTCCGCCAAATCCGCATAATAACCGATTCCAGGTTGCCACTTATGATAACATTACAACAGTTCACGAATATTCCACAATTACAACAAAAACAGATAGATACAAGACGACTCGAACGAGCCGAGGATACAACTGATACAATACAAAGATCCAAATAACAGCGGAAGAAACAACATAGCGTCCGGCTACGGACAAGATACAAATTGGACTAAGAGTCCTGAAGATAACCGAGAGCGTCCAATCCCTGCCCAGGCCAAGCCGGAGGGATTTCCAAGCTAACGTCGTCAGACTTCAAACCTGTTGACTGCAATGTTGAATATGCAGCCACGAACGGAGTCGTGGGTCAGTACGGTTAAGTACTGGCAAGTTATACTCACAAGATACCAGCGTAACCAAACATCACAAGATACAAATACTTTGGGAACAACGGAAGGAAGGGGTTATTGCAAAGAAGCGGCAGCGGGCTGCACTAACCAACTACAGAAACATGCTACAACTTCCGGCTAACAGAAAGAAGATAAGATAGCGTATCGTAACCAACTGAAGGATAACTTCAAGCAAACCCATCCAATGTCACCCCCTTCTAAGGAAGCAACCCAAGGATAACTCACACAGTTGGATTAAAGATGATTCAGGTTATTGTGTCAATAAACCTATTACTAGTCAACTTAGTATTAGTTAGGTGTAACTTGTTCTGAGTACTTGTTAGCCAGTACTTTCACCAAGTCAACCATAACCGCGGAAAACACGTCTTCTCGAGAAGATTTAACCCTGCAGGGATGCACCAATTTAGCCGTACACGTAAGAATACCCCGCCAGATAGGAAATGCACTTCCACCAAGCGAGGCACTCAACACAACCCAACTCTTCTTCGCATCAAGCCCAAAGCACCACGTGCTGTGCGTGCGCGGCTAATCGAGCCCCACGAAGAAAAGGGGACCCTCATAGCACTGGAAGACCACGCCGCCCTAAATGCCGACTACAAAAGTTCCACCCTGGCCTCGGGTTCGTACCTGCATATGCGTGCAGCAAATGGAAAGCCCGAACTAAGTGCGGCGATTTGGACGAGATGCGAATCGAGTCAAATTGAGGGGGGCGCCCATACACGCTTCCCACATGCGGGTAGTGCGCTCATCATGGATCAGTAGACAAGACCCTTTTCCTATGAGGGTCGACACTAGCAGGCTTCAAAACCACGCCGGGCCTCCTGCCGGTGCCTTATCATCAAATTATTATTACCCAAAACATTAACATGTTGTTGATTGGATTGAAACACAACTATCAAACTAAACAGGTGATAAGACGGACAACAAGACTTGAGCGCAAACAACACTAAGCATGCAACTACGACACGAGGGCCAACAGGGTAAACAAACAACAGTTAATAGGAAGTGGACGGAAAGGCTGTATCATGGCTGCAAGGTAAACATACGATAGGATCGAGACACAAGCATCGAATCAAAGGCTAGAATAAGAACAACGGAAATAATCGGTAACAAGTGAGGAAGGGCAACAAAGGTAGCAAGTGAGTATACTTTCCTGAGATCCAGCAAGGTAGAAGTACATCCGCAGAACTTGTCGTTGCTCACATCATCTCAACGTCCTATCCGCGAAGAAGCAACGAACTAAAAGAAACATCGGATGCAACAATTACTTCTACGGCAAAGATCCAGCATGATCCTATTTTATATGCATGACATGGCAAGATGCAACAGGGGAAAACAACTTAAGCAATTTAATCGGAACCGGAGTCCGGAGAAATAGGAATTGGTTCAAGACTTTGAATTATTAATTGGATTTTTAAATTGTGCTTTGAATTTCCATTAGTATTCATAAGGAGTTGATTTGTAAACAATTTCTTATTCAATGACTCATCAATTTTGAAAACATTTGTAGAATTTACTTGTTTGCAAAACTTTAATGTTTTTAACCACATTTTGATCATGTCAGATAAGAAGGAATTGATTTGAAATTTAATTGCCATTAGGGTTTTAACAAAAGGGAGAATGTTATTAACAAGCAATTTGATTAAAACAACTTCAAACTATTGAAAAACAATTTGAGGTATTTAGTTTGAAATTTTTAATTGGAAAATTGGGACAATGTTTGAAAGTTTAAAGTGGTTTGAATTTTGAGTTGTTTTGAAAAAAAAACAGAATGCAATGCTTATGTGATGCATGTGATGAAAGCAAAAGAAAACAAACAACTCAGCTTAGGGTAACACCCCAGGTGTTACAGACGACACCACTAACAAGGGATTGCGCCCTCGCAATCCACCTGCTAACCCGGGAGGGGAAAGAAGTTCAACTATCGAGTCTTCACGCTTCCGGCTGATCTCCTCGACACCACTAACAAGGGATTCTTGCTCGGGCTGTCGACGATGTTTTTCCACCAGGAATCTTCCGATGATCGAACCTATTAGGTTAAAGGCTCAGAAAACGTCCACCCACGTAGGATCCTAACACTTTGAAAGATTGAGTACGAGAGTAGACTCCAAAACAAATGAGATAGAAGGAGAAGTAGAATAGAGATAAAGAGAAAACAAGAATCCTATTGAGATGTTTTTCCAAAATAGTTTAGCAGAAATAGTTTTTGACACTCTAGAAACAACGACCGTTAGCGAGGTTATCCTACAGGCTTTGCGGACCCGTTGCTTCGATAACCATTCGTATCGAAACAATCTCGGGAATCGGAACCAAGGCTCTGATACCATTTGTGACGCCCCCGCAGATCGGGCACTATGCAGATTTCAGCATTTCCGCCAAATCCGCATAATAACCGATTCCAGGTTGCCACTTATGATAACATTACAACAGTTCACAAATATTCCACAATTACAACAAAAACAGATAGATACAAGACGACTCGAACGAGCCGAGGATACAACTGATACAATACAAAGATCCAAATAACAGCGGAAGAAACAACATAGCGTCCGGCTACGGACAAGATACAAATTGGACTAAGAGTCCTGAAGATAACCGAGAGCGTCCAATCCCTGCCCAGGCCAAGCCGGAGGGATTCCCAAGCTAACGTCATCAGACTTCAAACCTGTTGACTGCAATGTTGAATATGCAGCCACGAACGGAGTCGTGGGTCAGTACGGTTAAGTACTGGCAAGTTATACTCACAAGATACCAGCGTAACCAAACATCACAAGATACAAATACTTTGGGAACAACGGAAGGAAGGGGTTATTGCAAAGAAGCGGCAGCGGGCTGCACTAACCAACTACAGAAACATGCTACAACTTCCGGCTAACAGAAAGAAGATAAGATAGCGTATCGTAACCAACTGAAGGATAACTTCAAGCAAACCCATCCAATGTCACCCCCTTCTAAGGAAGCAACCCAAGGATAACTCACACAGTTGGATTAAAGATGATTCAGGTTATTGTGTCAATAAACCTATTACTAGTCAACTTAGTATTAGTTAGGTGTAAGTTGTTCTGAGTACTTGTTAGCCAGTACTTTCACCAAGTCAACCATAACCGCGGAAAACACGGCTTCTCGAGAAGATTTAACCCTGCAGGGATGCACCAATTTAGCCGTACACGTAAGAATACCCCGCCAGATAGGAAATGCACTTCCACCAAGCGAGGCACTCAACACAACCCAACTCTTCTTCGCATCAAGCCCAAAGCACCACGTGCTGTGCGTGCACGGCTAATCGAGCCCCACGAAGAAAAGGGGACCCTCATAGCACTGGAAGACCACGCCGCCCTAAATGCCGACTACAAAAGTTCCACCCTGGCCTCGGGTTCGTACCTGCATATGCGTGCAGCAAATGGAAAGCCCGAACTAAGTGCGGCGATTTGGACGAGATGCGAATCGAGTCAAATTGAGGGGGGACGCCCATACACGCTTCCCACATGCGGGTAGTGCGCTCATCATGGATCAGTAGACAAGACCCTTTTCCTATGAGGGTCGACACTAGCAGGCTTCAAAACCACGCCGGGCCTCCTGCCGGTGCCTTATCATCAAATTATTATTACCCAAAACATTAACATGTTGTTGATTGGATTGAAACCCAACTATCAAACTAAACAGGTGATAAGACGGACAACAAGACTTGAGCGCAAACAACACTAAGCATGCAACTACGACACGAGGGCCAACAGGGTAAACAAACAACAGTTAATAGGAAGTGGACGGAAAGGCTGTATCATGGCTGCAAGGTAAACATACGATAGGATCGAGACACAAGCATCGAATCAAAGGCTAGAATAAGAACAACGGAAAGAATCGGTAACAAGTGAGGAAGGGCAACAAAGGTAGCAAGTGAGTATACTTTCCTGAGATCCAGCAAGGTAGAAGTACATCCGCAGAACTTGTCGTTGCTCACATCATCTCAACGTCCTATCCGCGAAGAAGCAACGAACTAAAAGAAACATCGGATGCAACAATTACTTCTACGGCAAAGATCCAGCATGATCCTATTTTATATGCATGACATGGCAATATGCAACAGGGGAAAACAACTTAAGCAATTTAATCGGAACCGGAGTCCGGAGAAATAGGAATTGGTTCAAGACTTTGAATTATTAATTGGATTTTTAAATTGTGCTTTGAATTTCCATTAGTATTCATAAGGAGTTGATTTGTAAACAATTTCTTATTCAATGACTCATCAATTTTGAAAACATTTGTTAAATTTACTTGTTTGCAAAACTTTAATGTTTTTAACCACATTTTGATCATGTCAGATAAGAAGGAATTGATTTGAAATTTAATTGCCATTAGGGTTTTAACAAAAGGGAGAATGTTATTAACAAGCAATTTGATTAAAACAACTTCAAACTATTGAAAAACAATTTGAGGTATTTAGTTTGCAATTTTAATTGGAAAATTGGGACAATGTTTGAAAGTTTAAAGTGGTTTGAATTTTGAGTTGTTTTGAAAAAAAAACAGAATGCAATGCTTATGTGATGCATGTGATGAAAGCAAAAGAAAACAAACAACTCAGCTTAGGGTAACACCCCAGGTGTTACAGAGGACACCACTAACAAGGGATTGCGCCCTCGCAATCCACCTGCTAACCCGGGAGGGGAAAGAAGTTCAACTATCGAGTCTTCACGCTTCCGGCTGATCTCCTCGACACCACTAACAAGGGATTCTTGCTCGGGCTGTCGACGATGTTTTTTCACCAGGAATCTTCCGATGATCGAACCTATTAGGTTAAAGGCTCAGAAAACGTCCACCCACGTAGGATCCTAACACTTTGAAAGATTGAGTACGAGAGTAGACTCCAAAACAAATGAGATAGAAGGAGAAGTAGAATAGAGATAAGGAGAAAACAAGAATCCTATTGAGATGTTTTTCCAAAATAGTTTAGCAGAAATAGTTTTTGACACTCTAGAAACAACGACCGTTAGCGAGGTTATCCTACAGGCTTTGCGGACCCGTTGCTTCGATAACCATTCGTATCGAAACAATCTCGGGAATCGGAACCAAGGCTCTGATACCATTTGTGACGCCCCCGCAGATCGGGCACTATGCAGATTTCAGCATTTCCGCCAAATCCGCATAATAACCGATTCCAGGTTGCCACTTATGATAACATTACAACAGTTCACGAATATTCCACAATTACAACAAAAACAGATAGATACAAGACGACTCGAACGAGCCGAGGATACAACTGATACAATACAAAGATCCAAATAACAGCGGAAGAAACAACATAGCGTCCGGCTACGGACAAGATACAAATTGGACTAAGAGTCCTGAAGATAACCGAGAGCGTCCAATCCCTGCCCAGGCCAAGCCGGAGGGATTCCCAAGCTAACGTCGTCAGACTTCAAACCTGTTGACTGCAATGTTGAATATGCAGCCACGAACGGAGTCGTGGGTCAGTACGGTTAAGTACTGGCAAGTTATACTCACAAGATACCAGCGTAACCAAACATCACAAGATACAAATACTTTGGGAACAACGGAAGGAAGGGGTTATTGCAAAGAAGCGGCAGCGGGCTGCACTAACCAACTACAGAAACATGCTACAACTTCCGGCTAACAGAAAGAAGATAAGATAGCGTATCGTAACCAACTGAAGGATAACTTCAAGCAAACCCATCCAATGTCACCCCCTTCTAAGGAAGCAACCCAAGGATAACTCACACAGTTGGATTAAAGATGATTCAGGTTATTGTGTCAATAAACCTATTACTAGTCAACTTAGTATTAGTTAGGTGTAAGTTGTTCTGAGTACTTGTTAGCCAGTACTTTCACCTAGTCAACCATAACCGCGGAAAACATGGCTTCTCGAGAAGATTTAACCCTGCAGGGATGCACCAATTTAGCCGTACACGTAAGAATACCCCGCCAGATAGGAAATGCACTTCCACCAAGCGAGGCACTCAACACAACCCAACTCTTCTTCGCATCAAGCCCAAAGCACCACGTGCTGTGCGTGCGCGGCTAATCGAGCCCCACGAAGAAAAGGGGACCCTCATAGCACTGGAAGACCACGCCGCCCTAAATGCCGACTACAAAAGTTCCACCCTGGCCTCGGGTTCGTACCTGCATATGCGTGCAGCAAATGGAAAGCCCGAACTAAGTGCGGCGATTTGGACGAGATGCGAATCGAGTCAAATTGAGGGGGGCGCCCATACACGCTTCCCACATGCGGGTAGTGCGCTCATCATGGATCAGTAGACAAGACCCTTTTCCTATGAGGGTCGACACTAGCAGCCTTCAAAACCACGCCGGGCCTCCTGCCGGTGCCTTATCATCAAATTATTATTACCCAAAACATTAACATGTTGTTGATTGGATTGAAACACAACTATCAAACTAAACAGGTGATAAGACGGACAACAAGACTTGAGCGCAAACAACACTAAGCATGCAACTACGACACGAGGGCCAACAGGGTAAACAAACAACAGTTAATAGGAAGTGGACGGAAAGGCTGTATCATGGCTGCAAGGTAAACATACGATAGGATCGAGACACAAGCATCGAATCAAAGGCTAGAATAAGAACAACGGAAATAATCGGTAACAAGTGAGGAAGGGCAACAAAGGTAGCAAGTGAGTATACTTTCCTGAGATCCAGCAAGGTAGAAGTACATCCGCAGAACTTGTCGTTGCTCACATCATCTCAACGTCCTATCCGCGAAGAAGCAACGAACTAAAAGAAACATCGGATGCAACAATTACTTCTACGGCAAAGATCCAGCATGATCCTATTTTATATGCATGACATGGCAAGATGCAACAGGGGAAAACAACTTAAGCAATTTAATCGGAACCGGAGTCCGGAGAAATAGGAATTGGTTCAAGACTTTGAATTATTAATTGGATTTTTAAATTGTGCTTTGAATTTCCATTAGTATTCATAAGGAGTTGATTTGTAAACAATTTCTTATTCAATGACTCATCAATTTTGAAAACATTTGTTGAATTTACTTGTTTGCAAAACTTTAATGTTTTTAACCACATTTTGATCATGTCAGATAAGAAGGAATTGATTTGAAATTTAATTGCCATTAGGGTTTTAACAAAAGGGAGAATGTTATTAACAAGCAATTTGATTAAAACAACTTCAAACTATTGAAAAACAATTTGAGGTATTTAGTTTGCAATTTTTAATTGGAAAATTGGGACAATGTTTGAAAGTTTAAAGTGGTTTGAATTTTGAGTTGTTTTGAAAAAAACAGAATGCAATGCTTATGTGATGCATGTGATGAAAGCAAAAGAAAACAAACAACTCAGCTTAGGGTAACACCCCAGGTGTTACACTCCACGTGACCCATCCGCCCGCTGCGAAAAAAAGGGTGAGGCATCCATCCCGGTTGGTAGCAACAACCGGGACAAAAGACCATTTCATCCCGGTTGTTGCTACCAACCGAGACGGATGCCCCTCCCTATATATGTTGTCCGTCTTCCTCCCCAAAATCACAACGACGCGCAGGGATTTGGATCGCGAGATGCCGCCAAGCTACCCGTGGAGGAGAGCTCGCCGCTCCCGCGCCGTCGCCGTACGTGCACGTGGAGGACCTCGTCATGCCCGCGCCGTCGCCCGTGGAGGAGCTCGCCTCCCTCTCCCCTCGACGTCGATCGTCCCCCGTGGAGGTAAGAAACAGAGAACTTTTTTTTAGTGCTTTTGTTTTTCCAATTTTGTTTGGTGTTAGAAATTTAGTTAGAAATTTAGTGTTAGAAATTTTTACTTAGAAATTTAGTGTTAGAAATTGTTACTTAGAAATTTAGTGTTTGGATTTTTTTACTTACAAATATAGTGTTAGAATTTAGTTTAGAAAATTTTCACTAAGTCATAAAATTTCACTAATTTAGAAAAAAAATTACAAAGTTAGAACATTTCACTAAGTTATAAAATTTCACTAAGTTAGTGTTAGCAAATTTCACTAAGTTAGTGTAGAAAAATTTCAGTAAGTTACAAAATTTCACTAATTTAGAAAAATTTCACTAAGTTAGAAATTTTCACTAAATTAGAAAATTTCACTAAGTTAGTGTTAGAAAATTTCACTAAGTTAGTGTAGAAAAATTTCACTAATTAAGTTAGAAAATTTCACTAATTTAGAAAAATTTCACTAAGTTAGAAAATTTCACTAAGTTAGTATTAGCAAATTTCACTAAGTTAGAAATTTTTCACTAAGTTAGAAAATTTCAATAAGTTATTTTACTTAGTGTTAGAATTTTGGAACTGTTATGAGGCACACATACCGGTGACCATCTTGTTCATGTCAAGAGGTACTACAGGCGGTGGTGATCCTGGGAAAGGAACGAATGCAAGGGTTTCTGGATTTCTTTGAAACTAAATAACGTCACATATGTACTATGGTTGGTGAGATCCGGATGAAGTTGAAACCTTTGGTGCACATTCGTAATGGTGACATTCCTCAGAAATCCCTTCCGGGGTTATGAAGAATGTCGCCGTTATGGATGTGCACAAAAGGGTCCTATTTTTTTCCGGATCTCACTATTACATATATGATTTTGTTTAGATTCAAAGAATTCCAGAAACCCTTCCTTCCCCCGCATCGCCATCATGTGTACTACCTCGTAGCAAGAAAAAAAATGTGAAGGTCCAACTTCACATCAAGGCCCGATGACCATCTTGTTCCTGTTAAGAGGTACTACAGGCGGTGGTGATCCGGGGAAAGGACGAAGATGAGGGTTTCGGTTGGAAGTAAGGAACGTCACATATGCAATATTATTTTTAGTGAGATCAGAAATGAGTTGCACCTTTTGGTACATATACGTAATGGGAATATTTTTCATATACCGGACGGGGCTATGCAGAATATCCCCATTATGTATGTGCACGAAATGGTCCCACTTTGTTCGGATTTCACAAACACTTACGTGTGTGATTTTGTTTAGTTTCAACGGAATCCTTCTCTGGATCACCATCACGTGTACTACCTCGTAGCAAGCACAAAATGTGAAGGTCCAACTTGACATCAAGGTCCGATGACCATCTTGTTTCTGTTAAGAGGTACTACAGGCGGTGGTGATCCGGGGAAAGGATGAAGATGAGGATTTCTGGATTTCTTTGGAACTAACTAACATCACATATGTAATATGGTTGGTGAGATCCGAATGAAGTTGAACCCTTTTGTGCATATTCATAATGGTGACATTCCTTAGAAATCCCGTCCGGGGTTATGAAGAATGTGGTCGTTATGGATGTCCACAAAAGGGTCTAACTTTGTTCGGATCTCACTATATTACATATATGCTTTTGTTTAGTTTTAGAGAACTCCAGAAACCCTTCCTTCCCCGCATCGTCATCACGTGTACTACCTCGTAGCAAGCACAAAATGTGAAGGTCCAAGTTCACATCAAGGCCTAGGCAGGAGTATGACTAGCAGATCAGATCCACTCTTTCCTAATAAACTTGTGACTCAAACGGGGCATAACAGCATTCCAGATTATCCAGTCATGTGTGAAAGCATTCCAGATCTCTTCCTCTTCTTCTTAAAGACTCGATATGGATAATCTAGGATGCTACATAGGTTATGTCCCGTTCGAGTCACAACTTTACTCGGCAAGACTCGATCTGATCTGCTAGTCATACTCCTCACTAAAGTTCAGAAACCCTTGTTCCTGTTAAGAGGTACTACAGGCGGTGGTGATCCGGGGAAAGGATGAAGATGAGGGTTTCGGTTGGAACTAAGGAACGTCGCATATCTAATATTATTGTTAGTGAGATCTAAACTGAGTTGCACCGTTTGGTACATATACGTAATGGTGATATTTTTAATAGCCCTGTTCGGGGTTATTAAGAATGTCCCCTATTATGTATGTGCACGAAATGGTCCAACTTTGTTCGGATCTCACAAACACTTACGTCCGTGATTTTTTTTAGTTTCAACGAAGTTCAGAAACCCTTGTCTTCATCCTTCTCCGAATCGTTATCACGTATACTACCTCGTAACAAGGACAAGATATGAGAAGGGCCAATTTGATCCTTTGTGTTTAACTTTTATCTTATTTATGTCATATTTCTCCATTTACTATTTTTTACTAAGTTAGAAACACCAATGTATTTTACTTAATTAGGAATATTTACTTAGTCCGGGTCTGTTTTTAGTTTATGTCTCTATTGGACCCGACGGGCGATGTCCAGGACTGGGCCCCGCCGGGCTGGCACTGGGAGGTCCTTACTACCGGGACACGCGGCTTGGTGAGAAATTCGGATGACGTGATCGACCCGGATATTCTTTGGTGGCCATCGCGTGGGCCACAGTCGGTTCGGAGAGAGCCGGCCCCTAAGGAGGTGGTATATCAGCGTATCAGGGAGGAGGACGAGCACGTCCGTCATTACATATACTTGCTCGATAGGGAGTATAGCAGCGGTTGGTCGATTATTCGGAGGGTTCCTTACCACGTGAACTATGACCCTGTGAGGGTTCCTTATCTATGGATGTGTAGTACCCGCGACTCAGCACCCCGCGGCTTAGGACCCGGTCGTAGTTAATTAGTTTGAGAGATGTCATGAATATGTATAAGTGATATTATTCGATCGTGATGTATTAGGGTTAAATAAAATGAACCCGAGCTATGTAACTCTTGGTGGGTATTGGTACGTTTAAATATTTCATCAATGTTGCTTTTATAATTGAAATGAGGACCTCGATCATATAATTACTCTTTTTTCTAACTTATTTAGCTATAAGTACCATTAGCTATTATCTGTAAGCAATTTTGATGAAATGGATATGGAACATATAGTTACTCTTTTTTCTAACTTAGGGAATTATACATAGTGTAGCATCAAATTTTGACTTAGAGAATTATGTTTTTTTGCAGAAAAGTATGGTGCCAAGAGATAAAGATGCCAAAAACTTGCTCGCGGGTTTAATCCGCGGGCCCGAGGGAGAGACCGATGTGAGCTAGTGGATGAACAACTCCGGTGAGGGAGTTCCAACGCTCACCCGAAGAGACGTCTCTGCTAAGAGACAAGCCGGCGGCTCCGGTGAGGGAGAATCCGACGGCTCCGGTGGAGGCGTACAAATTACAAACACCGGCTCCAAGGTACATATAGATATGTTAATTAATGAAGCATCCAATGTCTATATACATGTATTGACATTCTTTATATTTTTAGCCATCCGGTTCAAGCATATCAACCGTAAAAAAGACTAAACGAGGCGCAACAAAGAAGTTGAAAGATACAGAAAGATATAGGATCGAAACGATCGCAGAAGATGGCGCACCCGAGCTTCCCATTGATGTTGCCCAAAAATTTGTGACGCAATGCGGAGTGCTAGTTAGGGATCACATCCCGATCACTGTTCAAGAGTGGAATGAGCCAAAAGATCCGCAGAGACAAGGAATTTATTTGTCAACAAAACAGCCAAAGATCATCTTTTCAAAAAGATCATGTGTAATTTCACCTTACCCTTGCCGGAGGTGGACGAGAATGAGGCAGATCAGAATGAGGAGGTAGATGGTGAAGCCGATGTTAATAAAAAGAAACTTGAGTTGGTGGAAAAGGTCAAGCCGTGGATTCTGAAAAAGAAGGCCCAGCAAATCAGCACTTGGAAGAAAAGATTGAACCTTGACTTTATTAAGAAGGGCAAGACTCCGGATTTCACTCATGGGTATGAGAAAGTAAAACCCTTATGAGCAGATTTTGTGAAGTACAAGTTGTAAGATAATGCAAAGGAAAGGTCAAAACCAAATCAGAAAAACGCCGCCAAAAAGGTATATCACCATATTATGGGGCAAGCTGGCTACAAGGGTCCTCTGCCCAAGTGGGAGAAATGGGAGAACGACCTGCTTGAGAAGGGGATCACTCCCGAGCCATTCCTGTGGGCCGAGTGGACAAGGTCTTGGTTCTACGGGCATGGTGGCAAGTTGGACGCCGAAGGAAAAGCAATCTATAACCTAAGGCATAAAGATAATCATCGACCCATAGAAGATCTTAGAAGCGCAATAAAGGATGTTCAAGAGGGGAGGTTCGTGCCAGATAGAGAGAACGACGAGCTCACATGCGCCCTCAAGAATAAGGAACACGTAGGGCGTACACGAGGCACAAAAGGCAATCCTCCATGGAGTATTGGGTTTGACGACAGCAAAAAGAAATATCCCAATAGAAGCCGTCAACGGAAAAAGGACACGGAGGCAGCTGAAGCAGCAAGTCAGGCAAACTGAAGGCGTCAACTTGAAGAACAGATAAAGCGGATGCAGGAGGTAGCACTGAAGAAGCATGAGCAAATTAACACACTTAGCCAGCAGCTAGTGTCTACCGTCATACCACACATGGTAGAAGGTGAAGTCGATGCTACCGGCGCCGCCCATTCTCATGGGAAAAGCAGCGTTGCGTCCACACAGCTCCAGGTGATAATGCACAGCCGCTGATGCACCCGCTGGATGATATCACGGAGATGACAACCTGTGAGCTCCACGTGAAGGTCGTCAATATAACCATCAAGGCGGCGGTCGGCTATGTCTTACCAATTGGCAACGAACCAACTCACCATAGTCTTCCGGTTCCACGGGGCTACGCTGTTGTTGGGGTCGATTAAGTTCTCAACGGATTCGAGCGGGTGAAGCTTGAATTCCCTGTAGGTGAAGACGGAGAGGTGACTAAACTCGGAGAATCCAACAAGTTGACCGTTCTATGGCTAAAGAATGCATTGTGCTTCCAAATCATACGGCAAGGCCATCGACTCCTCACCATTCTCCAGTGCAACAGTCTCCAGCGCGGTCGTCTCCGCCGTGCATGCCTTCTCCAGCGCGGTCGCCTACGCCGTGCATTCCGTCTCTAGCACGGTCTCCTACGCCGCCGCGTCAGCCTTCTCCGCCCACTAAGTTTCTGGCGAAACATAAAATATCACACAAACGTCAATGGTCACCCCTCCCGAAGGTACCAAAGGAGTTACCCAAGTTACCTTACGACTATACTCCTGAGAAAACCCAGAAAATCGCAAGGGACGAATACAAGGCGTGGAAATCGAAGCCGAAGGAGCAGAAAAAGGCAGATTTCCCCAACAACGAAGATGATGTAGAACGAGCGTGGAAAATGGTGAAGACTCTTCATCAACCCGAGCCGAGTCTGTCATCTGACTATGACCACTCTATTCTGAGGTCACACCAGGAAATGGTACGGTCGACGAAGAGTAGTAGCGCAAGCGCGAAAAGCGGGAAATCAGTTGCCCAGTTCGGAGATCAGAAAAACCAATCCATCTCCCCGCTCAAAGTGATTTCAAATACCCAGGTGGGGCCGAGCACTAATGCCGACGAGCAAATTGATCCGGAGTTTATAGAACTGTACGGACCAAGGGCAGCTGCTATGGGTTTGTCCATTGCTGAGTATATGCAAACATTAGAGTACTTCCCCGCTTCTGAGTGTGCGTACAAATACCAGCACGGGAATCCTCTCGTCAAACCCGAGGAGGTAAAGAATCTACCAACCAAAATGCGAAGACTGCATAATTGGTATATGGAAGCCGCTCATAAATCTCAGGACTGGATAGTACTCAGAGTTAGAGACGAGCACTACGGGTATGGAGATGGACTGGTTCTGATTCAATTTTCCGAATTGTTTCAATTATTCCAGCAGCAGGCCCTCGACAAATCTATCGTTAGTGCCTATTATCTGTAAGTACTTATTTATCTAATTAAATATCTAGCTAGCTCACCTCGTTCATTGCATATTCATATATATAGTACACTCATAATATTATAATTGCAGAATGAAGATTCTCAAATGCAAAAGAGGACAAATCTATGATATTGGGTTCATTGATCCACATTTTGTTAATCATAAGACTCTTGAGCTATCTCCCAAGGATACAGAAGATAACCTTCTGAGGGCAATAAGGTTTCAACAACACCGACGGGAAATACTATTTCCTTACAACTTCGGGTGAGTGTTACTGTGGCGTACACATTCTGTTTTCCTTACTCGATGTTCAGTGTATAATTGATGAGTTCTGCGTGCGCAGCTTCCACTATATTCTGCTAATCTTCCAAGTTGACAAAGGAAAAGTAGTGGTAATGGACCCAAAACGTAAACCCCTAGCGATGTGGGTGGACATGCTGGAAATGATCCAGCGGTAATTTCAATCTTTATATATGGCATACTTTGTTTCATTTTTGGATATCAAATGATTACTAAATCTTTTTATTTGTTTTCTTTCCCGAGCAGCGTTTGGAAGAGGTTCACAAAAATGGCCAAGGGTGAATGGAAATCAAAGTTTACATTTGATATTGTGCAAGTACTACTATCTAGATCCGCGCATCTTCTTGATTCTAGTGTCGATACCATTATCATGGCTAGTTGATTATTATTTTGATTGAATCCATGTTCTCGTAAAGTGCTTGCAACGGGGAGACTGGAGTCACTTGTGTGGATACTACGTCTGCGAGTTCATTCGTCAGACGACCTGTCCCAAGGGCAGAGATTTAAACAAACTTCATGTACGCCAGTCGTCAATTTTTCTTATTACCATCTATTTTAGTTACTTAATTCCTTTAATGTATATTGACCAATCTTCTTTATATTAGATCGAATGGCTCCGGGACGGTCTTCTACCAAAGGACCGCATACGAGCAATTCAGGAGGAAATTGCGGGCTTCTTAGATGCAGAGGTCCTAAATGTAAATGGAGAGTACTATAGCGTCGGTTGGTAATGAATTTGATTTTGTAATTCATTCCATAAGTCATGTAATATGCTCGATATACTTAGGTTCTGTAATATAAGTGTTCCTTCTTTTACTATATATCTGTATTACTTATTAACTCGTGGGATCCGGGAGGTCCGGGGAGGGGCCACCGAGGCTCCTCTCTTCTAGTGGGATCCGGGAGGTCCGGGGAAGGGCCACGGGGCTCCTCTCTTCTCCTGGGATCCGGGAGGTCCAGGAAGGGGCCACCAAGGCTCCTTATCAGTGTATGGTCACAGGGGTATCGTAAAATCGAATTGATCGCAAAACATAAAATAAAAAGGAAAACAATAAATAGAAAAAAACTCTGTTGCGGCAAAGAAAATGGCAAAAGTGCTGCCGCGGCAGAGGAGGCATTCATCCCAGTTTGTGTTAAGAATCGGGACGAATGTCCCTGGCCAGGTTCGAGCTCACCTGCCACGTGGTCAGCCCCATTTGTTCCGGGTCCTGGCACAACCGAGACCAATCGGGGAGGGGGGGGCATTTGTCCCGGCTGCCCCATCCCGGTTGTACAACCGGGATGAATGGGCCTTACAAACCGGGCCTTACAAACACTATCGGACCATCCGATGGACTTATCGACATGACTAATCGACAATTGGCGCCGTCTATGGGAACGGTGGAAGCTGGATCCACGACATCTTTGGCCTCGTCTTCACCGAGCTTCAGCTGGAGCCCGGGATCATCGACTCCAATGGAGTCGATCTGCTTCGGGCCGTTCATCTACACGCCCCCACTCGCCGGAATCTCGCCCGCAAGGACAGAATTATGCGCTTCCCCGACCAGATCGAGCTCGACGAATCAGACTCTGAATCCATCTCGAGCCCGGTGACCCTCGAATCACCATCTGATGACCCTAGCCGCGACCAGGCGCCTAGAGGTAGCTCCATATGCAGCAACACACGCCACTTCTGGACAATCACGACTGAAGAACCCTCTAGATTCGGCGAAAACCGCTGGCCCACGCCTAGGACTAACGCGCCATATCTGGCCCAAGTCTGCATGGCAGGTTCAACCGAAGAATCGGGCGACACTGAAGAAAGTCGAGCGACGCGGGAGCGCATCAAGGTCTCGCAAGCCTCTTGGCTCAAAGCGAAAGCACCGGTACTGCCGGGCCAGCCGATGGAAACCGGATCCACCCAGGAGGACCTGACAGCGTACCACTATCACATGTTGCTGAAAGGCCGACAGTTAGCGGAAGCCCGCAAGGAACTAGAGGCATGGAAGCAAGCAGCGGAAGCCTCGAGTGCGCGCCGTGCGGCGCTCTCCAAGACACACTCGATGGGAAACCAGCTTCCAAAGAAAGAAAAGTTCGTCTCGAAAACTGCTCGCATGGACCAAGGGTCCCTCAGGGAAGTCAGCAAGACACTCGAGACTTCCCTCATGCACGTCGATGATAAGGGAAGCGTGCACCCGCCGACCCCCGCCGCCGCGGTTCTGGCCGCCTCCACATACTTGCAGGCGAACCAGCCACCCGAAAATGACCCCCGCGCAGAGCAACATCGACAGGTCCAGAGGGGGCTAGGTATGGCTGGAGCAGCAATCACCGTCCCGAACTGCAAGAACACGATAACTCCTGAAGCTGATAAAAACCCTCGGGTGGAGAAAAAACCTCGCAAACGCAAAAGTACGTCACCAAAAAGAGGGGACAGGGGATCACCTCGCTGCTCCAAAGGCAAAGAGGCCAGACGCCATGGTGATAGCCCGCACAACGATGACGACAGCCCACGAAACCGTGACAGCAACCCACGACACCACAGAAGCCGCTCGCGACTGTAACATCCCAAGTCTGAAAAATAGCTTTTAGAATGTTTTGCTCTCTGTTATTTTATGTTTTGCATCATGGCATCATGTTGATTGCAATTGTTTTGTTTGTTTTCCATTTGTTTTCCACTGTTTTCATTTGTTTTCCTTTGTTTCCTGTTTGAATTTCAACTCAAATTTCAAACCCTTTGTTTCATCCTTGTGATGTTACAATTTCCAAAGTGAGAGTTCAAATAAAAACAACCAAATTGTTCCCTTTTATTTCATATTGGATCACTTATTAAATTGTTGCTTTTAAATCAATCAATTAAATTCCACCAATTAATTCAAATCATCTACAATTGCAAATCCAGGTCATCAAACAACAACCCACTTGAGTTTTTGAAATCTCTAAACAAATCAACTAAGTTCAAACCTTTAATATATAGGGGTCACCCTATTAAAATGCTTGTTTTTCATAATGTTTAAGTAATATTAAAATGCCTTCAATTTTGGATTAATTCCTAAACAACAATAATTTTGAAAACTTTGTAAAAACCAAAGTTAGCATTTGCTTGCTACTAACCTAATAAGTTTAACCTTATTTTTCTACAAATTTTACTACCCCACAAAGCATCCTTTTTCTCCCATTTGGTTTTCAGCAAAAAAAAAATAAAACAGAATAAATAACAAAGAGAAGAGGAGAGCAGCCCCCCAGCCCAGCCCACCAATTTTTCTGGCCCGATACCCCCCTGACGTCGCTTTCTCCTTCCTCTGTCGTCAGCAGCTGTACGAACTGAAGCAGAACCACCCGATCTTCTCCCCCTCGCTCGATGCCATGCCGTACACCACCTCATCCCCTATATCTACCCTACCTCGAGGCCCTAACCCTAGAAACCCTAGCTCTCCCGCCGCCATCTCTCCCTCTGCTATCTTCCTCTCTCTGTACATGACCGGAAACAACCACTGAACAACTCTGCAGCCTGAACCCCAACAGAGAACCACCGCCACCAATTCCTCGCCCTGGCCTCCTCGAGGTGCATCTAAGGAGGAAAATGGAACCGGCACCCTCCCCTCTCCAAGTTCGGTGAAGGCCTCACCGCCGGATATGCACCGTGTCGCCGGCGCCGTGGCCTCCATCCCCGGCGTTGCCACTGCCTGCATCGACCCAACCGCACCACTGCTCCCTCCGATCCTCAAGGTGAGGATCGATCTCCTCCTGTCCCCTGCCTTCCCTCGCCCTCTCCTCCCTCCGCCGCACCACCAGCACCGCCCTACCCCACGGCCACCCGGCATCTCCGGCGAGCGCCCCTGCCCATGGCTGTTTTTCTCTCTGTCGCATGGACATGATCGATCGTGGAACAGGTGCAGACCTGTTCGATTCAGTTAGGATTCAGAAACCACCCGAAGCAGCAACACATACCCCCCCGTACCCCCCTTTCCATCACAAAAGCCGCAGCTATCCCAATGGTTTGGTTCCCTTGAGCGCATCAGGAGGTGCAGGGTTCGATCCCCCTGCACCCCAAAAACCCAAACTTTTTATTTTCCAATATTTTGATCACAGAACTTTCTGGTATTCACAGCTAGGCCCCTGGCACTTATTTCTAGTCCCTGTAAAAAATAATTTCCAAGTCCCTGTTTCACTAAAAATGGCAGATTCACCCCAAATCTTGGAAATTGCATAAATAATTCATTTTAGCTCAAAATCCAACATTTTTGATATGTTTTCAATACCAAATTAAATGTTCTATCCAAATATAAAATTTGTTTACTGTTTTGAATATTTTAAATTGGTGCAAAATTTGAAAACTTGTCAAATTCACTTAAATTTGCAAAATTCATAACTTGTTCATAAAAATTCCAAATTTCACAAACCAAATATGTTTTCCAATCAATTTTTCATGTACTTTCCAAATATAAATTTTGTTTGCTGTTTTGAATAATTTAAATTGCTGAAAACAACTGTTTCTTATTTATTGCATTTAAAATTGCCAAAATAATAACTTGCTCATTTTAAATCCAATTTCCACAAATGAAATATGTTTTCCATGCAAAATTAAACCCTCTTTCCAAATATAAAATTTGTTTCATGTTTTGAATAATTAAAATTGCCTAAACCATTTAATTCTTGTTTAATGCAATTAAAAATTGTTTATTATTGTTTAATTCATAATTAATTAATCCAAAGTCCAATTTCAAAATGTGAAACATGTAAACCAACTAAAATTTGATAACCTTTTCAAATATCAACTTTGTTATTTGTTTTGAACACTTTAACTTGTTGAAAACAACAATTACTTGTGTGACATCAATAAGGAACCAAAATTCCTAACATAACAACTAAAAATCCCACACTTGTTTTACTCCTTTTCCAATTGCATCTAACTTGTTTACTCCTTGTTATCATCATGCATGCATCATGTTTAACCACTTACACTTGTTAATCAAATGTAGATCATTGCTTCCACCTTAACCACTTGCATCCATATGCAATTCACATTGCATATGGGTCCAATTAAATTGTGTTATATTGTCAAGTAGTTTATTCTGATGCATCTATTAACATGACATGCATCATCCCATGTTTGTGCACCTATGCCATGATATTGATTGTTTATCTTTCTGCAATGTTTGTTTGCTTCTTCCCGGATATACGACGACGTTGAGACCGACGATTCTTACGACACCCCTTCTAAGGATTTAGCTCAGTACCAGGCTACTGGGTTTTGCAGGCAAGTTATCACTCACATGAACCACTGTGTTCCTTTCAACATTGATTACCGATACTTTCCGTTGTTCTTTTCTGCTAGCCTTAGTAGTAGTTGTTTCTGTTACGAACCTATCACATGAATCCCTTAACCCTGATATTGCCTCACCTCCACTCCTATCACCCCTTGGTTGAGCCAGTGTCTTACTAGCATGCTTAGGTTGTTTTGCTCGAGTCTGTTACCCGTTACTTTCAGTTACTATATTGTTATTACGTTGTGGGGGGCTCGATGTTTAATCAATCAATCATGATAATGTTACTATTAATAATAAATTTGATGATAAGGCACCGGCAGGAGGCCCATGAGAGGTTTTGGAGCCTGCTAGTGTCGACCCTAATAGGAAAAGGGTCTTGTCTACTGATCCATGATGAGCGCACTACCCGCATTTGGGAAGCGAGTATGGGCGCCCCCCTCAACTTGACCTGATTCGCATCTCGTCCAAATCGCCTCATTTAGTTCGTGTTTTCCATTTGCCGCATGCATGTTTTTGCGAGCCCAGGCCAGGGTAGAACTTTTGTAGTCGGCATATAGGGGGACACGTTCTTAGAGTGCTATGAGGGTCCATTTTCTTCTGGGCTCGATTAGCCGTGCGCCCAAGGTTCTTTGGGCTTGATGCGAAGAATGGTTGGTTGTGTAGAGTACCCCGCTTGGTGGAAGTGCATTTCCATCTGGCGGGTTATTCTTGAGTGTACGGCCAAATTGGTGCAACCCTGCAGGGATAATCTTCTCGAGAAGCCGTGTTTTCCGCGGTTATGGATTACTTGGTGAAAGTACTGGCTAACAAGTACTCAGGACAACTTAAACTTAATGATCAAACATGTTACACCCCATGATTAATAACTTGACTAGTAATAGGCTTATTGACACAATAATTTGAACCATCATTATTACAATTGTGTGAGTTATCCTCGGATTGCTTCTTTGGATAAGGGGCGATATCCAGGATGGGTTTGTTTGCAGTTATCTTTCAGTTGGTTACAATCCTCGATCTTATCTCCTTTCTGCTAGCCGGAAGTGGTAGAATCTCTGTAGTTGGTTAGCGCAGCCAGTTGCAGCATCTTTTATATCCCCTCTCTTCCGTTGAACCCAAGGCATCTGTGCTTGGTGTTGACGGGTTACACTTTGGTGAACTGTGAGTCTTGCTTGCCAGTACGTTTATGTACTGACCCCTTTGGGGCTGTGGTTTCCGCAGACGTACGTTTCCGAGGATCTACATGGTGGCAACTACGTGGAGTATGACGAGACTGCTGACGAGTAGATAGCGGACCCGGGCAGGATCCGAGACTTCGTGGATGGGCTCCGTCTGTTTGTTTCCGGCCTCTTAGGCCTATTTGGTTCTTGTCTGTACTCAGACATGTTGAATGCTTCCGCTGTATTGTAATGATGTATTGTTGGGGCATGTGCCCTCTGAATGATTGTATTTGCTATCTCTGCTCTAATGAGAGCCATTTGCAGCTTATTTCAATCTTTTGTGTCGTAGAGATCTGTTGTGATATCAGTTGTTCAACGCCGTTGACGTACCATGTGTGTATGGTTTGAAGTACGTCGACGGAAGTGCCTTTGATCTCTAGTGGATAGTTTACATCGACGATGGAATAGCAGGGCTTGTGTTGTCGCGCATAAGCGCAGGCCTACCAGGAAGCTGGGACGTGGGAGCAGTTATGCCCCATAATCCAAGCATCTGCTATCCAGTTCGTACGGTGAGTATCCCCTAGAAATCAGGGTGCGACAAATGGTATCAGAGCCTGTCTGCCTGTAGGATCCCTTTTTACGGGTCGTAGTTGAGTCTAGAAACTATTTTGTAGCTATATAGGCAAAACAAAACGTGAGAGTAGGAATTCTGTTCTTTTTCTTCTTTCCCCACCCACCCTCCCTTTTTCTGGTAAGGAAGTGCAACGTTGTTTTCCCTTCTCATCTAAACTTTCAAGTTAGGATTTCACGAATTCTGGTTTCTCTAGGATGGTTATATCTACTAGACCATAGGAATGGAGGTGGTTGTGACGTGATTTATCATGTTGCCTACTCACGATTGAGAACGGTGGCAAATAGGCCCCGGAAGCAGATCCTCTATTCCTTAAGCAGTAGATATTGATCCTTTAGAAGCCCGGATGGGTTTTCCGTAGTACCTCAGGAGTTTTGTTCTCGTTTTCCCCGGTGTTGCTTCAATATCCTGTTCTTTTAAAGAACCTTTCGTCCGTTGAGATCTTGTTGTTGTTTCAACTTCAATTCTACTACCGACGTCTAATCAAAGTTTCCCCGTTCATCTCTTAAACTCTATTCCAGCTAAAGTGTTGTTGATACCGGAGCATCACATTCTTTTGTGTCAAAGATCCTTTCCACAACAAACAACCTAATTCTGGTTCCACTAAGAAATCAAATCTCTATTCACTCCCCAGGATCTCAAATGTTGACTTCCAAGATAAGTAAGAACAATCCAATTCTAATGGGAGGCCACATATTCCTCGTTACTCCCATGTTGATGATTCTGACATTGATGTCATCCTTGGTATTCCAGTGATGTCAATAACTCTGTTCCAACCTTGTTACAGATAGTCTATTCTCCAAATGAATCAAATTCTATCCAGCTATACACCTTCCATACAAAAACTCTCCCTTTACTTGAAAATGTTCCGGTGGTTTGCAAATTCCCTGACGTCTATCCAATGTGCACGATGTGTTTCATGTGTCACAGCTCAAGAGGATCTTCCCAAGAAGTGTCCGGATCTTTTCTTTTCTCAGTAGGAATCTCGGGGCGCGATTCCTTCAAGGGGGGGCGTTTTGTAACATCCCAAGTCTGAAAAATAGCTTTTAGAATGTTTTGCTCTCTGTTATTTTATGTTTTGCATCATGGCATCATGTTGATTGCAATTGTTTTGTTTGTTTTCCATTTGTTTTCCACTGTTTTCATTTGTTTTCCTTTGTTTCCTGTTTGAATTTCAACTCAAATTTCAAACCCTTTGTTTCATCCTTGTGATGTTACAATTTCCAAAGTGAGAGTTCAAATAAAAACAACCAAATTGTTCCCTTTTATTTCATATTGGATCACTTATTAAATTGTTGCTTTTAAATCAATCAATTAAATTCCACCAATTAATTCAAATCATCTACAATTGCAAATCCAGGTCATCAAACAACAACCCACTTGAGTTTTTGAAATCTCTAAACAAATCAACTAAGTTCAAACCTTTAATATATAGGGGTCACCCTATTAAAATGCTTGTTTTTCATAATGTTTAAGTAATATTAAAATGCCTTCAATTTTGGATTAATTCCTAAACAACAATAATTTTGAAAACTTTGTAAAAACCAAAGTTAGCATTTGCTTGCTACTAACCTAATAAGTTTAACCTTATTTTTCTACAAATTTTACTACCCCACAAAGCATCCTTTTTCTCCCATTTGGTTTTCAGCAAAAAAAAAAAATAAAACAGAATAAATAACAAAGAGAAGAGGAGAGCAGCCCCCCAGCCCAGCCCACCAATTTTTCTGGCCCGATACCCCCCTGACGTCGCTTTCTCCTTCCTCTGTCGTCAGCAGCTGTACGAACTGAAGCAGAACCACCCGATCTTCTCCCCCTCGCTCGATGCCATGCCGTACACCACCTCATCCCCTATATCTACCCTACCTCGAGGCCCTAACCCTAGAAACCCTAGCTCTCCCGCCGCCATCTCTCCCTCTGCTATCTTCCTCTCTCTGTACATGACCGGAAACAACCACTGAACAACTCTGCAGCCTGAACCCCAACAGAGAACCACCGCCACCAATTCCTCGCCCTGGCCTCCTCGAGGTGCATCTAAGGAGGAAAATGGAACCGGCACCCTCCCCTCTCCAAGTTCGGTGAAGGCCTCACCGCCGGATATGCACCGTGTCGCCGGCGCCGTGGCCTCCATCGCCGGCGTTGCCACTGCCTGCATCGACCCAAACGCACCACTGCTCCCTCCGATCCTCAAGGTGAGGATCGATCTCCTCCTGTCCCCTGCCTTCCCTCGCCCTCTCCTCCCTCCGCCGCACCACCAGCACCGCCCTACCCCACGGCCACCCGGCATCTCCGGCGAGCGCCCCTGCCCATGGCTGTTTTTCTCTCTGTCGCATGGACATGATCGATCGTGGAACAGGTGCAGACCTGTTCGATTCAGTTAGGATTCAGAAACCACCCGAAGCAGCAACACATACCCCCCCGTACCCCCTTTCCATCACAAAAGCCGCAGCTATCCCAATGGTTTGGTTCCCTTGAGCGCATCAGGAGGTGCAGGGTTCGATCCCCCTGCACCCCAAAAACCCAAACTTTTTATTTTCCAATATTTTGATCACAGAACTTTCTGGTATTCACAGCTAGGCCCCTGGCACTTATTTCTAGTCCCTGTAAAAAATAATTTCCAAGTCCCTGTTTCACTAAAAATGGCAGATTCACCCCAAATCTTGGAAATTGCATAAATAATTCATTTTAGCTCAAAATCCAACATTTTTGATATGTTTTCAATACCAAATTAAATGTTCTATCCAAATATAAAATTTGTTTACTGTTTTGAATATTTTAAATTGGTGCAAAATTTGAAAACTTGTCAAATTCACTTAAATTTGCAAAATTCATAACTTGTTCATAAAAATTCCAAATTTCACAAACCAAATATGTTTTCCAATCAATTTTTCATGTACTTTCAAAATATAAATTTTGTTTGCTGTTTTGAATAATTTAAATTGCTGAAAACAACTGTTTCTTATTTATTGCATTTAAAATTGCCAAAATAATAACTTGCTCATTTTAAATCCAATTTCCACAAATGAAATATGTTTTCCATGCAAAATTAAACCCTCTTTCCAAATATAAAATTTGTTTCATGTTTTGAATAATTAAAATTGCCTAAACCATTTAATTCTTGTTTAATGCAATTAAAAATTGTTTATTATTGTTTAATTCATAATTAATTAATCCAAAGTCCAATTTCAAAATGTGAAACATGTAAACCAACTAAAATTTGATAACCTTTTCAAATATCAACTTTGTTATTTGTTTTGAACACTTTAACTTGTTGAAAACAACAATTACTTGTGTGACATCAATAAGGAACCAAAATTCCTAACATAACAACTAAAAATCCCACACTTGTTTTACTCCTTTTCCAATTGCATCTAACTTGTTTACTCCTTGTTATCATCATGCATGCATCATGTTTAACCACTTACACTTGTTAATCAAATGTAGATCATTGCTTCCACCTTAACCACTTGCATCCATATGCAATTCACATTGCATATGGGTCCAATTAAATTGTGTTATATTGTCAAGTAGTTTATTCTGATGCATCTATTAACATGACATGCATCATCCCATGTTTGTGCACCTATGCCATGATATTGATTGTTTATCTTTCTGCAATGTTTGTTTGCTTCTTCCCGGATATACGACGACGTTGAGACCGACGATTCTTACGACACCCCTTCTAAGGATTTAGCTCAGTACCAGGCTACTGGGTTTTGCAGGCAAGTTATCACTCACATGAACCACTGTGTTCCTTTCAACATTGATTACCGATACTTTCCGTTGTTCTTTTCTGCTAGCCTTAGTAGTAGTTGTTTCTGTTACGAACCTATCACATGAATCCCTTAACCCTGATATTGCCTCACCTCCACTCCTATCACCCCTTGGTTGAGCCAGTGTCTTACTAGCATGCTTAGGTTGTTTTGCTCGAGTCTGTTACCCGTTACTTTCAGTTACTATATTGTTATTACGTTGTGGGGGCTCGATGTTTAATCAATCAATCATGCTAATGTTACTATTAATAATAAATTTGATGATAAGGCACCGGCAGGAGGCCCATGAGAGGTTTTGGAGCCTGCTAGTGTCGACCCTAATAGGAAAAGGGTCTTGTCTACTGATCCATGATGAGCGCACTACCCGCATTTGGGAAGCGAGTATGGGCGCCCCCTCAACTTGACCTGATTCGCATCTCGTCCAAATCGCCTCATTTAGTTCGTGTTTTCCATTTGCCGCATGCATGTTTTTGCGAGCCCAGGCCAGGGTGGAACTTTTGTAGTCGGCATATAGGGGGACACGTTCTTAGAGTGCTATGAGGGTCCATTTTCTTCTGGGCTCGATTAGCCGTGCGCCCAAGGTTCTTTGGGCTTGATGCGAAGAATGGTTGGTTGTGTAGAGTACCCCGCTTGGTGGAAGTGCATTTCCATCTGGCGGGTTATTCTTGAGTGTACGGCCAAATTGGTGCAACCCTGCAGGGATAATCTTCTCGAGAAGCCGTGTTTTCCGCGGTTATGGATTACTTGGTGAAAGTACTGGCTAACAAGTACTCAGGACAACTTAAACTTAATGATCAAACATGTTACACCCCATGATTAATAACTTGACTAGTAATAGGCTTATTGACACAATAATTTGAACCATCATTATTACAACTGTGTGAGTTATCCTCGGATTGCTTCTTTGGATAAGGGGCGATATCCAGGATGGGTTTGTTTGCAGTTATCTTTCAGTTGGTTACAATCCTCGATCTTATCTCCTTTCTGCTAGCCGGAAGTGGTAGAATCTCTGTAGTTGGTTAGCGCAGCCAGTTGCAGCATCTTTTATATCCCCTCTCTTCCGTTGAACCCAAGGCATCTGTGCTTGGTGTTGACGGGTTACACTTTGGTGAACTGTGAGTCTTGCTTGCCAGTACGTTTATGTACTGACCCCTTTGGGGCTGTGGTTTCCGCAGACGTACGTTTCCGAGGATCTACATGGTGGCAACTACGTGGAGTATGACGAGACTGCTGACGAGTAGATAGCGGACCCGGGCAGGATCCGAGACTTCGTGGATGGGCTCCGTCTGTTTGTTTCCGGCCTCTTAGGCCTATTTGGTTCTTGTCTGTACTCAGACATGTTGAATGCTTCCGCTGTATTGTAATGATGTATTGTTGGGGCATGTGCCCTCTGAATGATTGTATTTGCTATCTCTGCTCTAATGAGAGCCATTTGCAGCTTATTTCAATCTTTTGTGTCGTAGAGATCTGTTGTGATATCAGTTGTTCAACGCCGTTGACGTACCATGTGTGTATGGTTTGAAGTACGTCGACGGAAGTGCCTTTGATCTCTAGTGGATAGTTTACATCGACGATGGAATTGCAGGGCTTGTATTGTCGCGCATAAGCGCAGGCCTACCAGGAAGCTGGGACGTGGGAGCAGTTATGCCCCATAATCCAAGCATCTGCTATCCAGTTCGTACGGTGAGTATCCCCTAGAAATCAGGGTGCGACAGCGACATTGCAGTAGGGAACCTCGGCAGGAAGACAATCGCGACTAAGCTCAATACGATGCACGCGGATATATCGTGTAGAGCAAAGTAGAAAAGGCCCGCGCGCAGGAACCGCGCCCGATCATCATCCACCTTCTCTGACGAGGAAGCCTGTAGCGCAATGTGCTTCACCAGCAGCATCCGCAAAGCGCCGATGCCCAAGAGATTCAAGCTCACATTGCAAGTTCCCAAGTACACGATAGCTCGTAGGAACCCAAGACCTGGCTCTCGGACTACTTAACCGCACTTAACTGCAAGCGCGGGAACGAAACCACATCCATGAAGTACCTGAACATGCACCTCGTAGGGGCAGCCCGAAGCTGGCTCAAAGGAAGACCGAGCGCGTGCTACGGATCCAGGGAGAATCTCACCCGCCACTTCAGGAAGAACTTCCAAGCGACATACAAATGACCACCGTCTGTCGAGGAGTGATACGTCCATTTTTCATCACTATTTTATATCATAATTTTCTGTTATTCATCGATATATTTCATATTATGATGCATCTCTTATGTTATTTTGTCTTATTTTGCATGTTTTATAATTTTTGGAGAATAAACACCGGGACCAGGAATCTGATGAAAAAATCACCGTCGGGATACTGTATTTCAGAATATCAGAAGAAGAAGTGAGACACCGGGGGTGTCCTAAAAGTTCATAGGAAGAACACAGACAGAAGGAGAGCCAGAGGGGAGCCACCATGGGCCCACACCATGGGGTGGCGCGCCCCTGGCCGCGCCACCTATAGGTGTGGCCACCCTGGCCCACCTCTAGGGGATATTTTTGGCGTGCCTGTCCCCCAGGAAACCCTAAGCCTCATTCCATCGTCGAAGAATTATTCCGTCGCCGCCTCAGGGCGGAAAACACCTGAGAGAGAAAAGCTCTCTGGCAGGCAGAAATCTGCCGGGGAAAATTCCTCTCCGGAGAGGGGAAATCACCGCCATCGTCACCGTCATGACTCTGGGCATCATCAAGATCGTCATCATCATCGTCATCACCACCAGCACCATCACCCTCATCATCCACCCTCTATCATTGTTTTGCATTAGATCTCTCTCCCTGGATTACTTGTTAGTAGTTGATGCTTGTGAGATTTATCGGTGTTTGCACTTTATGACTAGATTGTTATCAGCCATTATATCACCTCTGATCATGATCCATATGATGTCTTGTGAGCAGTTCGTGTTTTTCTTGAGGACATGGGAGAAGTCAAGTTGTTAGTAGTGAAGTAATGTTGAGTAATATTTAATGTTTGATATTTAAGTTGTGGTGTTATTCTTCTAGTGGTGTCATGTGAATGTCGACTACATGATACTTCACCATTTATGGGCCTAGGGGAATGCATCGTGTATTTGGCTACCAATTGTGGGGTTGCCGGAGTGACAGAAACCTAAACCCCCATTAGGAAACCATTACACGAGGGAGCGTAGGATCCCGGAGTTTAAAGTTGTGGTTAGATTTATTTCTTAATTACTTTCTTGTAGTTGCGGATGCTTGCAAGGGGTATAATCATAAGTATCTATTAGTCTTGGATGGGATGGTACATTAGCATAGATTCACCCACACAACAATTATAAAAAACACCAAAATTATTCAACTGCATGGAACAAAAGCACTTGACAGAAACCTCCCGTGTGTCCTCGAGAACGTTTGTTAATCATAAGTAAACACACCGGCTTTTCCTTTGCTGAAGAAAGGATTGGTCCATTTTCTGCAATTATTATTACTGCGTTTTATTTACTCGCACTTTATTTATCTGTCATATCAAAAAATCCTACAAATCTAATTTTGAGTATTTACAGTTACTCCTTCATCGAAACTACTTGTCAACACCTTCTGCTCCTCGTTGGGTTTGACACTCTTATTTATCGAAAGTACTACGATACACCCCCTATATTTGTGGGTCATCAAGACTATTTTCTGGCACCGTTGCTGGCGAGTGAAGCGATATTGGGAAGTGGAATTGATGAAGGAAGCTTCTGCTATAAGTGGTGTTTTTATTACTGTCTACTGCTTTATTACACCATGTTTGGAACTCCTTTTGAGTCCTAATTTGTGGGCACTGCTACCACTGCTAGAGTAGTAAGTGACCAACTGCCTGATGATTTGGATCCTTATAAAATACCTATAAAGATTGTTAAACATGTTCTGGATAACTGTTATTCAGGTGATGGAAATGTCCATCCTGGTGATCATTTTCTCTTTTTACATGAATTATGCGAGTTGTTCAAGTGTGCAGGTATTACGATGAGCCAAGTGAATAGGAAATTATTCTCTATATCATTGACAGGCCAAGTCGCTAAATGGTTCAAACTGCTGAAAAATAGCCAGACTATTGGATGGGAGAAAATTGTACCTCTCTTTTATTCTAAATTCTATCCTCCAAGTGAAATTCATAGAGATCGCAATTATATATATAATATTTGGCCTCCTGACGGAGAGATTATTGCCCAAGCATGGGGGAGATTGAAGTTACTAATGCTCAAATGCCCCATTCATGAGCTCCCCGGTAATATTGTTATTAATAATTTCTATGCAAGGCTTCCCCTTCATGATAAGGATTTATTGGATGCTTCTTCTTCTGGATCATTTACACGTATGAAGGATGAAGCTAAATGGGATCTTCTTGACCGTATTCAAGAAAACACTAAAGCATGGGAGAATGACAAACATACAAAGTCAGGTATAAATTATGATCTATGAATGCATTAAAACTTTTATGGCATCCGATGATTTTCATAATGTTAGTGTTGTTTATGGTCTTGATTGTCAAGTTGGTGCAAACTTATATAAGGCTTTTTCTTCTTACATTGATATTCCTAAAAAAGAATGGGATAAGTACCATGAACCTTATAAAGATACTATTAATTTTGTTCCTGCTAGAGATATAGAAATTCATAATGTTGATTCTATTGTGCATGAACCTTACATTGAGAAAATTCCTTTCCCTGCTAAGGTAAAAGAACATTATATGTTAGCTAGTGTGGTTAATAAAAGTGCAAAGAAACTTGTAGAACCTAAGGAACAAATAACTGTAGAACCTACAGTAGCAATAGTAAAGGACCTTGTTTCTGAATATGTAGAAGAGGGACACATTATATTTTATGAAGATGCTTCTAATATTGTCTGTCATCCTAGTAAATTTAGGAAACCTAGTGTTGATGTGCTATCTGTTAGGATAGGTGATAATTGCTATTATGGTTTATGTGATATTGGTGCTAGTTCTAGTGTTATTCCTTATGAGCTTTATAAATAAATCATGCATGAAATTGGTTCTTGTGAACTTGAACACATTGATGTGATTATTCAACTTGCTAATAGGGAAACTATTTCTCCGATTGGTACTGTTAGAGATATGGAGGTCATATGTGGTAAAACTAAATATCCTACTGATTTTCTAGTACTAGGCACTTCTGTTAGTGATACTTGTCCTATTATATTTGGTAGACCTTTCTTAAACAATTGTGGTGCTGTTATATATTGTAAAAAGGAGAAAATCCTTACAAAGTTTGATGGAGAGTCTTATGAATTTAATTTCTCCAAATTTGCCAAAACACCCTATGAAGCTGAATTACCTAATGAATATATAGAGTTGAACAATTGGCTGCTATTGCTCTTGATCATAACAATCCTTTGCAGCAATACATTGAAGACCACAAAAGTGATGTCTTTATGGAAGAAAGGAATGAAAGTGATGAGATTTTCCTACACCAGCCAGCAATGCTGAAACATAATTTACCTGTGGAAGACTTGGGTACAACATTACCACCCAAGGAGGATCCTGTTTTTGATTCAAAGCCTTTGCCTGATAATCTTTAATATGCTCATATTGATAATAAGAAATTATATCATGTTATTATTAGTTCTCAACTTTCTGATAAAGAAGAGGAGAGATTATTGGGGATATTGAAGAAACATAGAGGTGTTATTGGTTATACTCTTGAAGATCTGAAGGGGATATCTCCTGCTATATGTCAGCATACTATTAATATTTAACCTGATGCAAAGCCAGTTGTTG